>JAINUF010000063.1:0-114156 GCA_029718625.1 Synaphobranchus kaupii | reverse complement strand
TTTAAATCTTCATGGATTACCTTAGTAGCTTCCAGACAGTTGGCTAAACCTCCCAGTTTTGTATCATCCGCAAATTTAACTAATGTACTTTCAATATCCGCATCTAGGTCATTTATGTAAATGAGGAAGAGCAGTGGACCCAGAACCGAACCCTGTGGAACTCCACTTCCCACTTTACCCTGCTCAGATAAGATCCCTCCTACTACTACCCTTTGTGTTCTATCCCGTAACCAGTTCCGAACCCACTCTGAAATGCTTTTGGAAGTCTAAGTATATAATATCATAGGCCTTGCTCCCATCTAGAAACACGTGCGTGTGGTTGCAAGGACACACATACACACACACACACACACACACACACACACACACAAATATATGCAAACGAGGGGAAAAAGCTTGGGAACTGTATGGCACACACAGTGCCCTAAATAAAAAGGTGCCCCCCCTAAATTTCTGTCTGCCCCCCCAATCACAGCAGTCTAGAACCGGGGCTGCTGGGTTCGCACCCGGGTCCTGCCAGATCCGAATATGACCGGTGCCTTGAGGGAGCAGCAAATTGGGCAGCCGCTCCCCTGGTGGAAAAAATTGCTGCGGACATAGTGGTTCCGTGCAGTGTTCGAATCACGGTCAAGGGCACGAGGGGTCGCATCTTGAAGACGACGTGGCGCCCTCCTTCCTAACGCCAGCCGACGGGGTTGTGTAGCGGTGCATTCTCAGCAGTGCGCGTGGAATTGAATCATACAAGAGTACAATTGGCTACCAAATTGGGAGAAAACGGGGAAAAATCTGAAACAAATAATAATAATAATAAAAATAATTTTTTTTATAAAAACTAAATTAAAATGTCAATATTTGTGTGACAAAATGACACATCAATACATCTTTTATATATATATATATATATATATATATATATATATATATATATATATATATATATAGTTTTTTATTTAAAATTTTTTCTTATGGACAGTACGCAAATTATATCTGGTATGCAAGTGCTAGAAAAATATTTATCAATGTAATTTGGTTGCATAGAACAAATTCAGAATTTACCTATATGGAATGGACTGTAGACATGAACGCAGTTCCTACAACAAAATATTATGATCTATAGTCACATATAATTTAACCCCCCTCTTACACTTTACCTATCAGACAAATGGTGACAAAAGCTTCCGCACTGACAAAGCGCCATTTAAATCTGCACGTTTGCATCACAACTAAGACTGGCCACTGAAACAAAAGGACCACTTCAATGAAGATACATTAAAAAAGCAGTAAGACAATAATTAGCAAAATATCATAACATAGTTACAACCTTTTTTGAAATGCTAGTTCCAAGGCTATGAGAAACATAACCATACAGCTGACAGCATGCAGACAAAAGATCTAAACTAATAAATTCTGAGAACCCAATAGCACAACATTTGAAAACAGTGTTAATAGTCAGTAAAATGTAGAAGACCACAATATATTAAAACTGCTGCTTTTTATTTATTGTTACTATTATTTTACAAAGTAAAATAAAACATTTTAAAATAAACAATTTAAGCCATAGTCTACCACAAGGGCACTATTAGGGGAATTAGAATATCAGGGGAGTATTATTGCATAATTTAGTAAGTGGGTGATGTTTGTTTAAACCTGTCTCCATAGCAGTGCACTGGGCTGCCAGGTTCTCCACTGTTTACTCTAAATGCTAAATGCTACAAACGTCCACCTTCCCCAGACCATCCAATACTGTGCTATAGAAATCCGAGGGGAAACCCCCCCCCCCCCCCCAATGAACCAAAGTGATCTCCCTGTATCTAAGTGCTTATTCAGAATCTCTGAAGCAGAATGAAGATGGTTCTTAACAGTAAAGGTGTATATTTTTTTTTGGGGGGGGGGTGGTGTTCGTGCACTCATCTCTACAACTGACCCAGATTGATGTCCTGAGTCTTGCACTGCTCTGCCAGCCTTATTAGAAGTTACCTTGACTAAGAGCGTCCTCTAAATGCCCAAATGTATTGCAAGACAATGGAGTTGTGTTGTCACCCTGTTTCACAGGGACATGCCATTAGTTTTTTTTTTCTTTCTGGGCTTGATCACAGAACACAGACAGCACATGAAGTGGGAAACTTGTGCGACTCGGAATCTTTCAGTCACAACCGAGCGCTCATAGATGCTGCCTTATTCTAGCACTCATCACTGCCATTTAACGGACCGGGCAGGCAAGTTCCCTTCATAAGCCCATCCCCTATGACATCTGCCACATCAGTGACATCAGCAAAGTATAGCATCAGCAACAGTCTCTGTCTAGGGAATGAAGCACTGCCATGGTACAAAAAAGCACCGTGCCACCTCACGTCAACAAACACTGGAGTAAAAACAAGCAAATCCTTTCCCAGTGGGTTTCCAGTACCAAATATACAGTATTGCCTACATACCTTCGTTTCAAATAAAAATAAATAAGCTATATATTATTTTGCCCAAATGATAACGCTATAAGCTTTTCTTTCTCTCAAAAAGCATATATTAGACAGTATTGTTCTATAAGTATGCATATATGATATACATACAGTACATATTGACGTGCATGTATATTTTTATTAGAATAATATCCCTGAAAGCTTTGGACTTATAGCTAGAGGAAACTGTCAGAAATGTGTAATAGGATTTGTTTCCGTTCTCCTCCTTAAGCTTATAAAATGAAATGCTGAGCAGACATGCAGACTGTAAGATATCCTGCATGGGAAAACCATATAAGCACACAGGCACAAGTTCAACGGATCATTTGTGATGCAAAAATCAGACCAAAAGTCTGTACGGTCACTTTTTAAATCAACAATTTTTTAAAAGCTAGATTCAATCTAATCACAATGCAAGTTTGTTTTAAGGGCTGAAGGGCAAGTACTACAATTGCTTAATTTCCTTTTGCAAAGTCAAGCATGGAGCGTTTTGCGACCAGATTGAATTTAGCCCTAGATAAGTTAGATCGGTCTCATGTCAACAGTGTGCATTTTCCCCTGTTCTGTGCACAGGGGACACAAGCAAAAAAAAACAAACCTGCTAAATAAAACATGTCAGAGAGGCAGACAGAACAGAATGAGAAGTCCAACACTGACTGTACCTCGGTCTCATACATGCATGAAAAGGTAGATGTTTTAGCCGCTAATTGGATGGCTTTTATGTTACAGCTTCAGCATCTGTACAGTAGCCCATACGTTCACCGTGAGCTGTGATGGACCCGCCCCCACTGCTCAAAACATTTTTTTCTTCATTGTTCATACATTGTTTGGGAACGATCTATAACCGAGGCAACAGCTCACAGTGAGTACAGTAAGCCAGCTGACTGATTTGAATATCAACATCCATTTTCCATGTCTTCTTTGTCCTGGTATTTACCGCTCTTTGAAAGGGTCCTGATGCGAGGTGTAGGCTGCAGTACTCATCCAGTCACACAGAGCATGGCGTCCATCTCCAGCATATCCCGCTAATAATCTTCTGCCTCTGCCTGGTACCATATTGTTTTTCGGAAACAATTTTTGTAGACACTTTTCACAAAACAAAAAAAATAAACAAGTTATTTTGGTATTTATATGCATCAAAGAAAGTGTTCTGCACCAACACCCCCCCCCCCCCCCCCATTCTTAAGTCTGTTCCCCGACTCTTCTCACAATGAAGCGCTTATCTCCTTTCTCTTGGAGAGGAAAGGACTCCTGCTCCATGGGAATGCACACACACACATTCAGGACTAAAGCAGGCACACACACACACACACACCCTGAAAAACAGCCAGTTTCAGTGGCTGCCGTCCTCCCAGGCACAGTCGTTCTTCTGTTTGGCCAGCCTCCTGACCACACGCTCCAGCTCCTTCCGGGACTTCTGCTCCTCCTCCAGGCACTGCTTCATCCGTTTATTCTCCTGAAGACCAGGAAGCACAACGACCGTCACCGCCTGCTCTGCTTCTTCACTGACAGAACACGCATTATGCCCACGCAGTCATTTAAAAAAAAAATTATTCATTTACTGAATTGTATTGCCAGATATGGGCTGGAATGTTTTTAAAAATACTTTTGACTGCAATTTTTTTAAATTTATTTGGCTAAATTTTTTAAATTAGTTTCATTCCACCAGAAGAACGTGGGGACAACATTACCTTCTTCAGCTCGTGCACTTCGTCCTTTAAAGCATACACAGCATCCACAAGGCTTCTGCAGCAGACAAGGGTTGTTTAAAGATAGGGAAAATGCACTAAAACGTCCTCCATGTAACACCCCCTGACAGAATGGAATATACTACAGTTTGTAGAACATTGCAAATATGTGGAATTTTTTGGAAAACATGAAAAATACATTTCAAAGCAATGCAATATACTGTATTGGAATATCTGAAAGCGACAATAATTTTTATACTTGCACGTATATTGTGAAGTGTAGTTTTAGTATATCCCATTTCAGTAAGGGTACATAGTGTACCCATTCTCAGTTGCTGTCATTTGCCTGTATTTTGTCTTTTTCGTACAATAAAAATGAAACCTAACCAGCAATTAAAACAATAATAATCATAATGATAATAATAATCTTATCCTTCTTACTTCTCCTCTATGACTGTCTGGCCGTTACTCCTCATTTCCTCCATGATGATCTTCTCTTCTTCTGGCAAAAGGACCTGCGGCGTTCCCTCCTTCCGCCCTGCTGCAAACGCACCAATCCCATCATCACACTGCTGCAAATGCACCAATCCCATCATCACACTGCTGCAAATGCACCAATCCCATCATCACACTGCTGCAAACGCACCAATCCCATCATCACACTGCTGCAAATGCACCAATCCCATCATCACACTGCTGCAAATGCACCAATCCCATCATCACACTGCTGCAAATGCACCAATCCCATCATCACACTGCTGCAAACGCACCAATCCCATCATCACACTGCTGCAAATGCACCAATCCCATCATCACACTGCTGCAAATGCACCAATCCCATCATCACACTGCTGCAAATGCACCAATCCCATCATCACACTGCTGCAAATGCATCAATCCCATCAATCGCATTGCTGCAAACACACCAATCCCGTCAATTGCACTGTTGCAAATGCACCAATCCCAGAGCTGGAGCCTATCTCAACTTGCATTGAGCGAGAGGCAGGAATACACCCTGGTCAGGTCGCCAATCCATCACAGACCTCTTGATGATCTATTTTGCATCCAAACTATCAATTCCAAAACTGTAAACCACATCATAATCATCACAAATCTAATCCAACCCTATATTCATCAAATGACTGTGCATCAGACATCCTCCTCACATCCACCTCATATTGATATGAAAACAACCTGAATCATAACACCTCCATTCATATCATTCCACATCCAACCATAAACCCACATATCACCACACAGGAATCACAAATCCTTCTAAAATTCAATCCACATCAAATACATCTAATACCCAGATCATGTTCATTAGACATCTGTCTACCTCCATCTTGGATCCATCTGATGGTTAGTATCAATATAG
The DNA here is from genome assembly GCA_029718625.1 of Synaphobranchus kaupii. NCBI lineage: Eukaryota > Metazoa > Chordata > Actinopteri > Anguilliformes > Synaphobranchidae > Synaphobranchus > Synaphobranchus kaupii. The sequence goes on along the minus strand of JAINUF010000063.1, from coordinate 108,637 downwards.
CCTTACCTCCCCCCATCCAAAAGAAAGAGTGTTCAAGCATCCAGAATTATAACCACGTTAATAACGTTTGTAAGAAACCAAACCGTTTGTAAATCCGTCAAGATTTCAGCGAGATAAGAGTATTAGCGTTTTAGTATCACCCACCCCTTGTCGGTGATTGGTTGGAATACTGTTTATTTTGGTTTTGAGTGGTTGGTAGTACCATTTGTTTTTGTGTACGATCTCGGAGCATAGGCTGCCTACAGAGACGCGGTTTTTTGACGGCCTGCTTATGGGGCGGGCAGCTAGCGGATCGTGAGGAAAAATCAGATGAATGTGATCATTTATGTTTCGACCCAAAATCGCTGATACAACCTTTAAGTAGCAGTAAATCTCACAGCAAATAAATTTTCAAGAAGTTAATACCTTTCGTGGGTATATTAATAAAGTAAATAAAACTGCAGAAAATTCTCCCTTTCCTTCTTACATTTTCACTCAATTTAAGGTCTGAAGATGAAGCAACATTTCCCTTCTTAGGAAAACAAGAAGTGAATGATGGATGCCTCGATTTTGGACTCCAAAGATTTTTACGCCCCATTAACTTTTTTCAAACCCTTGATACATGCTCAAGTGGCTATCTTGGAACTAATTCAGACATTCATATTTTAGCGGGGGAAGTTTTGTCACTCATTTGCAGCTGAAATAAAAGCGATGCTTTGAGCTTTACTCCTGTCTCCAGCCTACAGCATGCACAGTGAGGCTTGTGAGGAGGCAGCTTACAGCATGCACAGTGAGGAGGCTTGTGAGGAGGCAGCCTACAGCATGCACAGTGAGGCTTGTGAGGAGGCAGCTTACAGCATGCACAGTGAGGAGGCTTGTGAGGAGGCAGCCTACAGCATGCACAGTGAGGAGGCTTGTGAGGAGGCGGCTTGCAGCATGCACAGTAAGGAGGCTTGTGAGGAGGCAGCCTACAGCATGCACAGTGAGGAGGCTTGTGAGGAGGCAGCTTACAGCATGCACAGTGAGGAGGCTTGTGAGGAGGCGGCTTGCAGCATGCACAGTGAGGAGGCTTGTGAGGAGGCGGCTTACAGCATGCACAGTGAGGAGGCTTGTGAGGAGGCAGCCTACAGCATGCACAGTGAGGAGGCTTGTGAGGAGGCGGCTTGCAGCATGCACAGTAAGGAGGCTTGTGAGGAGGCAGCCTACAGCATGCACAGTGAGGAGGCAGCCTACAGCACGCACAGTGAGGAGGCTTGTGAGGAGGCAGCTTACAGCACGCACAGTAAGGAGGCTTGTGAGGAGGCAGCCTACAGCACGCACAGTAAGGAGGCTTGTGAGGAGGCGGCTTACAGCACGCACAGTGAGGAGGCTTGTGAGGAGGCGGTTTACAACATGCACAGTGAGGAGGCTTGTGAGGAGGCGGCTTACAGCATGCACAGTGAGGAGGCTTGTGAGGAGGCAGCTTACAGCACGCACAGTGAGGAGGCTTGTGAGGAGGCGGCCTACAGCACGCACAGTAAGGAGGCTTGTGAGGAGGCAGCCTACAGCACGCACAGTAAGGAGGCTTGTGAGGAGGCAGCCTACAGCACGCACAGTAAGGAGGCTTGTGAGGAGGCAGCCTACAGCATGCACAGTAAGGAGGCTTGTGTGTAGGCGGCTTACAGCACGCACAGTGAGGAGGCTTGTGAGGAGGCGGTTTACAGCATGCACAGTGAGGAGGCTTGTGAGGAGGCGGCTTACAGCATGCACAGTGAGGAGGCTTGTGAGGAGGCAGCCTACAGCATGCACAGTGAGGAGGCTTGTGAGGAGGCAGCCTACAGCATGCACAGTGAGGAGGCTTGTGAGGAGGCAGCCTACAGCATGCACAGTGAGGAGGCTTGTGAGGAGGCAGCTTACAGCATGCACAGTGAGGAGGCTTGTGAGGAGGCAGCTTGCAGCACGCACAGTAAGGAGGCTTGTGAGGAGGCAGCTTGCAGCACGCACAGTAAGGAGGCTTGTGAGGAGGCAGCCTACAGCATGCACAGTGAGGAGGCTTGTGAGGAGGCGGCTTACAGCATGCACAGTGAGGAGGCTTGTGAGGAGGCAGCCTACAGCATGCACAGTGAGGAGGCTTGTGAGGAGGCAGCCTACAGCATGCACAGTGAGGAGGCGGCTTACAGCATGCACAGTGAGGAGGCTTGTGAGGAGGAAGCTTACAGCATGCACAGTGAGGAGGCTTGTGAGGAGGCAGCTTACAGCACGCACAGTGAGGAGGCTTGTGAGGACGCAGCTTATAGCATGCACAGTGAGGAGGCTTGTGAGGAGGCGGCCTACAGCATGCACAGTGAGGAGGCTTGTGAGGAGGCAGCCTACAGCATGCACAGTGAGGAGGCTTGTGAGGAGGCAGCCTACAGCATGCACAGTGAGGAGGCTTGTGAGGAGGCAGCCTACAGCATGCACAGTGAGGAGGCTTGTGAGGAGGCAGCTTGCAGCATGCACAGTGAGGAGGCTTGTGAGGAGGCAGCCTACAGCATGCACAGTGAGGAGGCTTGTGCTCCTACACGCTTATCCCCGCCTACAACATTCAAACGAGGGGTCGTGTTTTCCCACTGTTTTGGTTTCTTCCGCTAAACTGTAATTCTTCACTGCTACACTGCAAAAAATATCTGTCTTAACAAGTGTTTTAGTCTTGTAATGAGACTTAAAATCTTAGTGTTTTCTCTAAAGTGGAAAATATTAGATTGTTTTAAGTTACTTTTTGCTTGACAAGTGAAATTATCTTACCCCACTGGCAAATCTTGAAATGAGTAAATCTCTCACTCCACTGGCAATCTTTTTGTCTCATTTAGCAAAAAAGTAACAGAAATAAGATTCTAAAGTCTAAATATAAGATTAAAATGTTTGGTAAGATTGACTTATTTTTTGGTTTTTGCAGTGTAGCTGTAAAAACTAAAAAGTGCAAAGAGGATTGTATGCAGTCACAAACAAGCCACAATTTCTCAATGTTGTCTGGTGTGGAAAATGAAGTAGTCTCTCAGGATTCCTGCATGACAGATTCTGAACCATAAGAACTTCCCATTTGCCCATATTAGCCGTGTTGTATTGAAGACACATTTGAGTAAACTTCCACTCAGCTAGAGTTGGCTTATGTCAGAAGCTACCTGTATAACCCCTTCAGTCTCAATATATATTCTTATGATTCCCAGAAACATAAATGTAAATGGCTAAAAAACTTGAGCAAAATGGAATAAATATGTTTATGTTAACTTGAATGTTATGTGTCATATTACGTCAAAATGGTCGGACAAGCTGAAAAGTCCCAGCCAGAACACTCATTCATTACTTAATGCAGTTTGATTCAAGTTAAATTTCTGTAGTTGCGCATTGCGTGCTTTTCCATTTCATGTGACATTTGAAAATGTCAGTGGTGACAGCTACACTACCACTGAGTGGACCCTCGCCCTCGCCCCCGCCCCCCCCATGCGCTGAAGCCTATTCAGGGGAGAAAGACAGACAGACAGGCAGACGTGCTCCACTTGTCAAACTCATGAATAAATTACCAAGAAAACCACAACTGTGCCAAGCGGAGATACAGAGGAAAAGATGGGTACGAAACAAACTGGAACATCCTGCCAATGCTCTAGTGAGGCCGTGCGAGCAGGATGACACACAGAGCTGCTCGTCCACCAAGCATTCGTACGTGCACTGCCCTGCACACATGCACCATGGGCTGATTAATGTGGGATTATACCTTAGGGAACTGTTCTGGTTGGAAAAACATAGCATGTATATTTGCCCAGTGAGAGCCATTTTGTGTCTAACTCAACTGCCTCCCAGGGTTCCGTATTATATATACACACATTACAATTAATCATTTTAAGCAACATGTGATATACCGATTAAAGTAGAACCATATATGAGAAACACTGCTCTTTTTTGTTTTGTTTAAAGAGAACAGCCCTGTGTTCTGACGTATACACACATGCAGACGCACATACACACACATGCTCCCACAATGGATAGGTGAGGATAGCTTATCAGCCTCCCTCACCTGTGCTGGCCTGTTGAAAGCTGGCCCCTGTGCAGTAGGCTTCAATGACCTTCAGAATCTGGGCATCCTCTTCCAGGGCTGCTGTACCTGTCAATCACAAGAATTCTTACTGAATGTGGGTGGAGCCAGGGGCGGAGTCAGACAGAGACAAAAGGGTGCCTGAAGATGAGTACGGACACTGTTGTTTAATCTCAGATTTAGCTCTTCTAATAGCTATTGCAAAGTGATGACTGTGGTTCTTGTTGAGATTTTGTGTGCGAAGAAATCATATTTTGGCACGTTATGGTGTGCGTCAGCTGCTTATGAGTGATGGTAATTTCTCATGCGAGTGCCCGACAAGCTGTGAATCCATTTCTAAGCAGGGAAGAAATTCTTCTTGATTTCAAGAAAGAAAGACAAAATTAGAAAAGGCCTGACACCCATCTGAAAATACTTGCTGGTGGGGAAGATACTGAGAAACATTATGAATTATTACAACATTATGATTATTACTAGGCCTACTTGATTGCTCTGACAACTATAGAATCACAAGTCAATCACAATAAGAGGTAAGGAACAGCTGAACAGCTCGCAAGAAACAGTCAGAAGCTTTTCATGTTATATCATGTTAGAGTTGAATTCAGAAACTGTCTGTAATTTTGCATGTTTCAGAATTATATTCAGAAACGGTCTGTAATTTTGAAGAACCAGTGGGTGGAACCAGTATGGCCTGGAAATTATTGGCAAGTATCAAAGTTCACGTACCATGCTTCCACCCCAAACATCAAGACTTGTGCGGCTTTTAATCCAGTAACCACCCCCATTCCACACTGCTTATGAAGGGTAATGGGGAGTACATATTCATATCCCATATTCACCAGTTGTGTCCCATACGGGATGTCCTTTGGCCTGTATTTCCCCCATTTCCTTCAAATTTTAGCTGCCATCGATGAATTACTATGACACATTAGAAAACAAAGCAGGTGACTAGAAAACCAAGCTGCTACATGCTGTGTGACCTACAAAACTGGGGTGAATATATGGTTACCGTGCAGGCTTGCGTGCATTGCATCTTGCATGCCAGGGATTCTGAAAAAACCCTAATAACTGTACAAGGCTTCAGGCAGGCACCTTATTGGCATAAGAGAGGCAGAGTCTCCACAAACATTCTTAAATTACTCATGCAGTGTTAACATGAGTGTTGAGCCCAGATGGGCTGAAAGGCATGTTAGTTACCCTGTATTCCTATATTCCCATGAACTGGTTCCTCTTGATGGCATATGCACACTTAACATTCACTCAAGCAGCGCTTTCACACCACAGCCGTTGGCTCCGTGCAAATGAAATGTGGGAGGGTGTTTATGCACAATTGAGCTTCCCACATTGCCAAGTGAAAAGAGGGTGTGAGTCACATTGATTTGTGTCAACTGATTGGAAAGTGATTTTTATTAATGAACTGAAGACTACATACAGTATATATATATATATATATATATATACACACATATACACAGTTGAAGTCGGAAGTTTACGTACACTTAGGTTGAAGTCATTAAAACTCATTTTTAACCACTCCACAGAATTCATGTTAGCAAACTATAGTGTTGGCAAGTCAGTTAGGACATGTACTTTGTGCATGACACAAGTAATTTTTCCAACAATTGTTTACAGACAGATTATTTCACTTTTAATTCACTATATCACAATTCCAGTGGGTCAGAAGTTTACATACACTAAGTTGACTGTGCCTTTAAATTTTTAATATTTGGTTGCATATCCTTTGGCTTTGCATGCCATGACTTCTTGATGTCTGTGACCCAACAACATCAAAAGACTCTTGCTATCATATTTTCTGGTACTCTTACAAGCGATACTATAACATCTCTGCATTTGAATGGATCTCTATGGGAATTGGGGGGTGGGACTAGATTTAGCTGTAAATTATACTGGAACAGTATGGAAACACATGGTTGGCTAAATGGCTCTAAGTCATCAAGGGTCTGACATATCAAAAAATGTGTGTGTGTGCTGATTTTCGACACACTATTCTAATTTCTTGAAATACTGTTTTGGGGTTTTTCTGGAGCTGTAAGCCAAAATTATGAAAAATGAAACAAATAAAGGCTAGAAATATTTCACTTTGTGTGTAATGAATCTATAATCTATGAAAGTTTCACTTTTTGAATGGAATTATGAAAAAAAAAAAACTTTTCCATGATATTCTAATTTTTTGGAAAGGATCTGTATATATATATATATATATATATATATTTAAAAGGGATAAATGTTTTCTGTTAAGCTCCAATTCAAAAGAAAAAAGTTAAGGACTGACCTTCAGATACAAATATAGATTTATATGGAAAAATAGTTTTCTTTAATTTAGTAAAAAATAGAACGAACGACTCGTATCTTCATCAATTTTGTTCTGTTCATCAAGTTTGTTCACGCCAAACGTGCGTCATTCGTTCCATTCTATTTTATTTTTTAAATATTTTATAATAATCAACAATATGAACAATGATGGACATAATGTGAGAGAGTTACACTCAGCTGCTGTGACTAAAAGGTAAAAGAAAATGAGCTTATTTTTCCTTCCCTCACTGTATCTGTCAGGCTTACTTTTCCTCAGGAGGACGTCATCATCTGATGGCTTTCTTTCCGTTTTTCGTTTTGGAAGGAACTTCTTCATTGGCCTGGGGCTTTTACTGGAGTCCTGCATAATTGAATCAGTCACATGTAGGGGAGAGAGGGAGAGACAAAATGGAGGGTAAGATGGCATCTGAACCAATCTCGAACCGACACTGAAGAAAGCAACTGTTGATCCGACCAGCAGTACATTGAGAAAGCAAGCACATGACAAATAACCCGGAATATCTATGACATTGCTTCAGTGTAATTTCCGCAATCACGTCACACTAGGCTCTCCCCCCTCCCGAAGTCATATATACAGAGAAATATTAAACAAAATCCTATATGCCCTACTTTACAGAGAGCAATGGTGTCTAAAACCTGATAACCTACATGAAACCAAAATATCACGATCAAAATTGTCTTAAAAAAAATAGATTCACCATCAAATTGTCTGGCTCTCCTTCAAGATGTAAAATGCAAGTGTCATTTACCTGACTTGGGACCTCAATTCATTTGTCAGCAGTATTTAAGATCAGTGAGTGAGTCAGTAGGTGCAATTGAATTTGATCTCAGCCGGAGACCTTGGGGCTTTCCCCACTGGTAGAAGACATTACTCAAGATGTCTAAGGACGTCTTACATCAGTGCCAAACATTGAACATACTCTAAAACTGAGCCCTAAGATGAAAAGTGACTTTACTTTATTTACTGTGACCCATCCCTTCTTAAATTGTACCCCTGGCATATGTTCACATATGGAACTAAATGTTTTTTAGTATCTAAAATAGTTCATGTGCTATTTTACACTGTTACTAATGTAGGCCATGTAACAGGTGCAGGGCTTCATTGATGGATGTGAATGTCCTTGCCATAATTCACCAGTTTTTTGAGGCAAGGGCCTTCCTCTCTATAATAATAATAATAATACCTGCACGCACACACAGACAAACAGATACATACCTGCACACACACACAGACAAACAGATACATACCTGCACACACACACAGACCAACAGATACATACCTGCACACACACAGACAAACATGCATACGTGCACATACACAGACAAACAGATACATACCTGCACACACACAGACAAACATGCATACGTGCACATACACAGACAAATATACATACCTGTACACACACAGACAAACATGCATACGTGCACATACACAGACAAATATACATACCTGCACACACACACATACAAACATACATACCTGCACGCAGACAAAAAGATACATACCTGCACACACACACAGACAAACATACATACCTGCACACACACAGACCAACAGATACATACCTGCACACACACAGACAAACATGCATACGTGCACATACACAGACAAATATACATACCTGCACACACACAGACAAACAGATACATACGTGCACACACACAGACAAACATGCATACGTGCACATACACAGACAAATATACATACCTGCACACACACACAGACAAACATGCATACCTGCACACACACAAACATGCATACCTGCACACACACAGACAAACAGATACATACCTACACACACAAACATGCAAACGTGCACATACACAGACAAATATACATACCTGCACGCAGACAAAAAGATACATACCTGCACACACACACACACACACAGAGACCAACAGATACATACCTGCACACACACACACACAAACATATACATACCTGCGCACACAGACAAACAGATACATACCTGCACACACAGACAGACAAATATACATACCTGCACGCACAGACAAACAAGATACATACCTGCACACACACACACATACCTGCACACACACACAGACAAACTGATACATACCTGCACACACACACAGACAAACATACATACCTGCACACACACACAGACAAACATACATACCTGCACACACAGACAAACAGGGACAGTTTGCTCCTTAAACCTGCGTGTTTACTCAACTGTCTTAAAAAAGGACTTCCTTTCTCACAGACTATCAACCAGGCACTGGCTGCAGCCAGTTTCCAATATTACACACCTAGAGCCATCTTCCCCCCAGAAATGCAGCTAAACCTATCAGCATGGGATCCTGTAACCGGGATTGAGGATCTCATTTTGTGCCATTTTAATAGCAGTACTGTAAGGGGATGTGTGGGGATTTCACAGGGGTATGGACGAATGTCAGGTTTGTCACGTTTGCATGTATGCCAGTTGAAAAATCAATCCTGCCATAAGAAAAGTATTTTCCAAAAGAAGAGGCTTCTTTTCAAAGAAAAAAATATCAGGGGATTATCAGGTCATGAGCATGAATGGTGCTTCATTTGTTTTTCAAGAAAAGTTGAACACACACACACACGCACAACGTAGAACGTAGAACAAAAGCGAAAGCACTGTCAATCTCAATTCCTCACACAAGATCGTGCTCACATATCAAATATAGGGTTCAACATAACACTTTAAATGAAATGTTTAAAACAAAAAGTATTGTGAAATGTTCTCCTGTCATCTAAGTGAAGGAATGAGTGGGACAGGAAGTTGAATTAGAGCTCCTTTAACAGGAAGGGTTACAGTACACAAAGCTGCAACTAGTGATTTTATTTAGTGTGTGGAAGATGCAAGGCAAAGCACAAATAAGACCACTGACAGGAAGTGGCCTTCATCATACAAAGGTGTGAAATGAAGGTGTGTGTGCGTGGAGTGTTTGTGTGTGTCCATGTGTATGTGTGTGTGTGTGTGTGTGTGTGTGTGTGTGTGCGTCCTGTCTGTGTGTTTGTGTGTGTGTGTGCGTCCTGTCTGTGTGTTTGTGTGTGTGTAAGTGAGAGAGAGAAAGACAGAAACAGTCCACAGTCATGGGATGCCATTTATGCACAGGCGAGCGAGCACACAAGCAGGTCTAAACCTTACCTTCAGGATATAAGACATCCTCTACAGAGGCCAGTGTGGAGAGAAAGAGAGAGAGAGAGAGAGAGATCATGCATGAGAGAAATAGGTAAAAAGGTGATCAGGTGAAAAAGACTTTGGTAAGATAAGTGGCAATATGCAACATTCATCATCACATCATCATCACATCATCCATCGTCTCTGACTCAGTCTGGATTCAGTTAATACGGACGCACAGTTAGGGAGCCTTATTTTCCCCAGAAACACAGTGTGGTGATTTCACCGATTACCAAGGCAAACTGAGTTTGTGAAGAAAAATAAATAAAATGCGCACTGACTTAGGGGGTGGTGTGGGGGGGAGGTTTTTTCGATTTTTTCCACAGAATTTTGAGATCAGATCAACAGCCGTTGCCAAGGCAACATTTCCGTCTAAGCTTAAAACTTTTTTTTTTTAAACCCAACTATGGGGCTTAACTTAACAGCCCAAGGTTTCCACGTAATGTGAGAAGTGCACAAGCCCGTACCTTAGCCACTTCTGAAGGCTGGGTGACTGCACTGCGGCTAATTGCTCATTCATTCCCCCGCTATAGGGACTCTTCAGATGATCTCTGTGTCTTATTATAGGATGGCAATCTAGCGTGGAGAGGTTTGGAGTGCAGCTGATACTTGCGCTGTGGTGAATGTGTAATTCATACACAGGTGCCTATGAAAAGCATGCCCACTAGAGTGATGGAACCTGCTCGTCCAGCAGAAAAGGCTTTGCCTTTTCTCATCTCCAGTCACTTGAATCATCTCATTTGTCTGTCGAATGGCAACCACACAGTAGTAGTACAGGGTCTTTTGTGTTTGATTTCCTTTTTGTTTGTAATGTGAGAGTAAGATTTTTAGTGTTCATAAGAATCATAGCAGTCGATCTGAGAACACACAGATCACGTTGCTTGTTTGTATATTAGAGACAGCATGGAGGGCGCCCTACTTTCTGGCCAATTCTAGAGAAGTCTTGTGGAAACTGTCCTGGAACCAGTCAGGCAGAGGTTTCTCACACTGAAGAGAATTCACGTAAATGTACGTTGTTAACTGCATTGAAGAGACCTATACTGTGTGTCTGTTTAGCATTTTAGAGCAGGGGGGTGTCCAATCTTATCTGAAAAGTGTTGAAGCGGGTGCAGGTTTTTCTTTTAGCCCAGCACTGAGACACCTGATTCTACTTACCAAGGTCATGACTGAAGATCTTGGTTAGTTAATTAGTAGAATCAGGTGTCATAGTACTACTGTACATTAAAAACAAAACCTGCACCCGCACTGACCCTTTTCGGATAAGGTTGGACAACACCTGATCTAATTCAATCCAACGCAATTCAATTAAATTTTATTTATTTTCCAGCTGTGCAATTAAAATGTTATACCTAACATTACATTTACATTTTTTACATTTACATTAACATTACATGTGAAGTGCTAAGCCACATCCTTTATCGATACCAGAGTGCCCTTAGTATGAGTAAGCTTGCAACCCCCCAAACCTCCGCCTGTCGGCTGACAAATAGCCGACAAATCAGGACCCTCATAATTACTCAGAGCGGTATGTCGCTCTGCCTACACTGACTGCTAAAGAGGTCTACCTGTGCCCGCTATACTGCTGGGTTTTTCCATATTCCTCTTTCCAATGGAACATGCAAACACCGAAACACACACCAAAATGGAAACTTGGGGGGCTACTACCTCCTTGTAGCCCAGCGCGGCAGAGGGTTTGAGGGGTGGGGCGGGTCGCAGGCAGCTCAGGGACCAGGGCTTGCTGGTTTTTGGGGGCTCTAGGGGTCCCCGGGTTGTAAAGGGGGTCCCGTACCCCTGGTGGCCGGGGGTGCTGATAGCACTTCCAGGTTTGCCGTCAGCATTCTGCATATAGATAAACGGAGCAGACAGAGAGTGTACTGTGGATCACATGTTCAGTGCAGCCCAACAAAAACCCACCACACACCCTGGTTATTGGTTGACTGCACCACACAAGTCTTCCACACGAGGGAAAGTCCAGATATATTTAATATTTAGGGTGGCTACACAGAATTAGAATGTGGAACAGAACTGAACCAATAGGATAAGGAGTGTTTGTAATGATGCTAAGGAGAGTTACACAGTGGATTACACCCTGCTCTAACCTCATTACACAACCAGTCCCAGGTTCCGTGTTCACGCCACCTCTCTTCATGTGACTGGCCCTCTTAGTTTGCCTGTGTTCAGACTGACTGTGCGCTTACCTGTGACTGGCTGTCTGTGCCAAGACTGGCTCACTTGGTATACTTAGGCCCAGGCTTAATCTGTTGGTTTGCCTGTGCTCAGACTGAATCTCACTTCTCAGACATTCTCTATTGATTTGCTTGTACTCAAACCGGCTCTCTTGGTTCCCCTGTAGTCAAACTGGCTCTGGGAGCCTCCCCCAGGCTGTTACCTTAGTGATGGTGCCCCCGGGGCTGCCTCCTTTTGTTAAAGAGTACAGATGATCCAGCCACTCCTGCAGCTCCTGCTGGGTACTGCAGAACACCATGATGCGATCGATCATGCTACCTGCACACACAAAATCCACACATTCATCATATTAGACTCTTCAACGGCAGCGGCCATCCTCCGAAATGCCAAGGTGTTTGGTTGGGTGCAACAAACTTTCGTGGATCAGCATTGAAAGCACCACTTGTAGGCTTGGATTGAAGCAAAATTCATGGTTACCCTCTGGTTCACAATTTAATGGCAGCGTTTGCATTTTTCAAAGAGCAACACAAGTGACTTGCCAAATTGTATGCATTGAAAAAAAGTTACTTTCTTTAAGCTGAAGGCAAAGTTGAGGACAAATATTGATTGAATCCACACCTTAGTTTAGACCCTGCCAGACCAGCTAACCAGCCACTGTCCCCTGGCTTATAATTCCAGAATTTATTTATAAATCACTCTTTGTTATATAATAGGAGATTGTTAATTTCTTAGCAGTATCTCAGGAGCAGCCAGTACAGCTGTAAGTAAAACTTAACGGGAGCTAAAATCATAAATGAAGAATCTATTCTGCAAGAAAAGAAGTAGATTCTGACTAACATCAATGTGTCAGTCAAACTTGCATCGGACCAAGCAGCACAAGCTCTATGGTGAGCTAGAGAGGAACCGATGATACATGATCAGATGAGTTCAGACCTCCAGGCCTGGGAAAGATAGAGAACCTTAGGCCAGCACACACCTGAGATCTCGAAGGCAAAGAGCGCACTGTCCACGTCCTCCATCTGTTTGGTCACCGTCATCCCCGTCAGAGGTAACCTTCCCTGTGTAGCAGTTAAAAGAGGGAGAGTGGTTGATCTGCATGCAGATGGCACAAGACTGACTTGTTTATACAAAGAGTGAGTGGGATTCTGAAGGGAGTTGTGTGGCACTTGGGATGAAGTGAATGCAAAACAAACATAATAAAGATCTGCCTATCTGTCTGTCTATCTTTACCTTTTCCCTCCACATTCCTCACCTGGTAGATGAATCCACTCATGCGAGGACTGGCTGAGAGCATGAGGACAACACTGGGAAACAGCATGAAGTAGCGCTCCTCTTTATCCTACAACACACACAAGCACACACACGCCACACACACACAGGCACACATATTATACTCATTTAGACATGCAACATTAACATATATGGTTACCCAAAGACACAAGTGCAGAAACACACACATTTTTTACCATGGACATAACACATTGCCACCAACAAACAGACAGATAGACACAGAGACACACACACACACACACACACACACACACACACACACAAGGAGAGCCACTATCAGTGTCATAGCACTCTGCCGATGGTAATAAAATGGTGTTGCCAATTCATGTGATGATGCATTTTGTATTGTTAGGCTTTGGTAATATGTATTTTTAAATATGTCATGCCAATAAACCATTTGAATTTGAATTTGAGAGGGAATATATCTGAATTGTTGGTTAAGGCTGAAGCTGACTGTGATTCAGTCAGAGCAAATCAACACGACAATTTTCCTTCTTGTGGTAGTGTTTGCTGCCCACAGTATCTCAGACACAGTCCCCCAACTCCCCTTCACAGAAAGGGCACACACAATCCAAAAGTGGGATGTCTTTTGCATGCTATGTTTGGGCAACCTTTCATCTCTTTAGGGTGACTTGTTCTCAGTTGTAAAGATTACTAATTCAATGAACACATTATCATAACCATTTGGAGCAAACGGAAGGCTTCCAAAGCACGGACAGAAACACAGCCAATGGAATGATGAAATATTTGGTAATGTCTCGGCTCAAGGGGGCTTTCTGAGGAGTATTCACCTGGAGGGCTACGGTTCAGACTGAGCTTCCCTTACCTACTGGCCTGCTTCCATTTCCTGACTGTCAAACAGAAAAAATGGAGGGGGGGGGGGGGTGGGTACCAAAACGAGAGCAGCAGAAAGACCGCATGGCAGAGAAATTTCCACTGGGGGTTTGGATGCTGGCCCTAACACCCCCACCAACCCCCCAAACAGCAGGCCAATTCCCCCCGACAACTTCCTCAACATAGATCAGTTGTTGCGTCAGGCACTCTTAACCGTCCAAAAAAAAAAAAAAAACACGCAAAATCACTGAAATTTAACGATCTTTGAATCCAGTGCATGCCGTGTTGGGTGCTAACAGCTATTTTTGAGGAGGTTTTGCTTACAGTGATTGTGACATGTTGTCATCTCACCCAGTGATGTGCTTAACTCTAAGTTGATCGGGATAAGTGTATCAGCCGAATGGCCACATTGCGAACCACAAATTGCCTCTCGAACCCTCTCACCTCGCTGGTTGCGCTCTGCATGTGCACCTGGGACATGTAGATCACATGTCCCAGAGACTTCATGCTCTCTCCCTCCCAGCCACGCACCGGCTCCGACACGATCTGCAGCTCCAGATTCTTGCGCTTTCGCACTTCCTGGCACTGAGTCTGCGAGCGAGGGAGAGAAGGAAGGGATGAGAGAGAGAAGAGAGGGAGTGACGTAGAGAGAGAGGGGATGAGAGAGAAGAAAGGGAGTGATGCAGGGAGGGTGAGGGAGAGGGTAGTTTGAGAGGGAAGAGGAAAAGATGAGGGAGAGGGGGAAGAGAGAGGAAAGAGAGGAAGAGTTACACATGGAGAGCAACAGGGAGAAGGAGAGAAGGATAGGGAGGGGCACTGTGGCCTGGTGCTGCACTGTGGCTGCCCACTGCTCCTAAGCACTTAGGATGGGTCAAATGCAGAGGCCAAATTACCCCACGGGGTTCATAAAGTACATATATCTATCTATTAGAACACCACTACATATATGGGTGAGGCGGTGGCTGCACTGGCACATTTTCTTAGTGTACACTGGTTTCCACAGGAAGGTGGAAACTATGAGAGACACTGAGGAGGCATACTACCCTGTACAGGACAACCTCAGGGTTACAGACCAACTGGTCAACCTAACATGGTAATCAGAAGTAGCACTCATAATTGTGCCTCCGCATTACCATTTATGCAAAAGGCAAATACTAAATGGAAAGTGGAGTCAGATTTTCCATTTCCAAAAAAACACAAAATACGGTAAATTAGGCAAAGGTGTCATAGTTTGGCAGCCTTCCGCTTATCTCTACGGTCGTTTCCTCTCGGAGCTGCGTGAGGGCGCTCTTGCGGCACTTTTCGCCGCCCGTGCTGTGCTTTCTCTCCCACTCGGTAGTTATCCGGCGCACCTGTTTTAGGCTTCCTGCTGGCTATAAAAGCTCTGTGCTTCCTTCTTCTGGTGCTTCCGTATTGTCATTGTACTTCACCACGAAGCCGGTATCGGTATAGGAATAAGGAGACCACTTTGCTCCATCGCTTTGCTTTGGAGTAACGCGGGACTTGCCTTTAGGTGAGTTAGGGTTCCTTTGTAGGATTTTGTTTTCACTTTTGCCCTTTCTGTTCCTCGTTCTGGTTTTCCCTTCTGTTCTCTCTGAGACAGTTTCCTTCTTTACCATTTTCCTTTACCTCTCTTTTTAGTGCACTCTTGTATTGAGAGCGAGAGGTAATTCTCTCCTTTTCTGTATATCACTCAAGCCTACGAGTGCTCGCCCAAATTGTTTGGGTCGTTTTCATTTCTGTTTCCTTTACCTCCGTCTAGTGCTCTCTCATAATGAGTGTGAGAGGTAATTATCTTCTTACTTCACCCTGCTCAAGTCTCGAGCCTTTGTCCACCTTTTCTGGGTTGATTTTTCGTTTGGCTTTACGCCGGGAGTTTTATTTCCCTATTTCTTAAATTTTTCCTGTTCTTTTCGAGGATACCCTCGGCTTTTGTGGTTATTTCCTCTATGGGAAATACTTTTAGATTCCCTCTCTGTCGTGTCTGGTCCTCCGAACCCGACTCCACATTATAAAAGGGGCGTGTCTTAGCACTATAGCTGAATACAGTGCAGGAAAATTCAAGTGTTATATAGAAGAAGGGCCAGGTACCTCCGAAAAAACAATATACAGCTGAAGTCTACATACTGAAGTTTACATACAATTAGGTTGAAGTCATTAAAACTCATTTTTAACCACTCCACAGATTTCATGTTAGCAAACTATAGTGTTGGCAAGTCAGTTAGGACATCTACTTTGTGCATGACACAATAATATTATAATATATAACACAATAATATTTGGTCACATATCCTTTGCATGCCATGACTTCCTGATGTCTGTGACCCACCAACATCAAATAAGCCTCAAACCATCACTCTGCTGCCAGATATGCAGTAGTTATGGATGGATCACTTTAAGGGTTGTTTCTCCTGACAAATCTTCCTATTGAACTCTATGGAAAAATAAGTCAGGAGAAGAAACCCTTCAAGTTATCCATCCATATCTACTGTATTTCTGGCAGCAGAGTGATGATTTAAGGCTTGTTTGATACGTCAAACCCTTGATGACTTAGAGCCATTTAGCCAACCATGCGTTTCCATACTGTTCCAGTGTAATTTACAGCTAAATCTAGTCCCACCCCCCCCAATTCCCATAGAGATCCATTCAAATGCAGAGACGGTATCGTATCGCTTGTAAGAGTACCAGAAAATAAGATATCAAGAGTCTTTTGATGCTGTTGGGTCACAGACATCAGGAAGTCATGGCATGCAAAGCCAAAGGATATGCGACCAAATATTAAAAATGTAAAGGCACAGTCAACTTCTGGCCCACTGGAATTGTGATATAGTGAATTAAAAGTGAAATAATCTGTCTAAACAATTGTTGGAAAAATTACTTGTGTCATGCACAAAGTAGATGTCCTAACTGACTTGCTAACATGAAATCTGTGGAGTGGTTAAAAATGAGTTTTAATGACTTCAACCTAAGCGTATGTAAACTTCCGACTTCAACTGTATATATATATATACAGTGCATCCGGAAAGTATTCACAGCGCTTCACTTTTTCCACATTTTGTTGTTACAGCCTTATTCCAAAATTGATTAAATTCATTTTTTCCCTCAAAATTCTACACACAACACCCCATAATGACAATGTGAAAAAAGTTTTTTTGAGATTTTTGCAAATTTATTAAAAATAAAAAACTAAAATTTCTCATTTACATAAGTATTCATACCCTTTGCTTTAACGTATTTTTAAAGTATCATATTTCATATTTGGTCGCATATCCTTTACATGCTGTTACTTCCTGAAGTCTGTGACCATCAACATCAAAAAAACTGTCGATATCTTATTTTCAGGTACTGTTACAAGCGATACTATAACCTCTCTGCATTTGAATGGATCTCTATGGAAATTGGGGGGTGAGACTAGATTCAGCTGTAAATTACACTGGTACAGTATGGAACACATGGCTGGCTAAATGGCTGTAAGTTATCAAGGGTCTGAGCTATCAAACGAGCCCCAAACCATCACTCTGTTGCCAGATATGGAGTAGATGTGGATGGATCACTTTAAGGGTTGTTTCTCCTGACTTTTTTCCCCATAGAGTTCTATAGGAAAATGAGTCCGGAGAAATAACCCTTGCTAAATCTGAATTTGATCCCTACACAGGTAAACAGGTGATGCTATCATGCCTGGGTATAAAAGGATATCAAAAGACTCTTGATATCTTATTTTCAGGTACTCTTAGAAGTGATACTATAACCTCTGCATTTTAATTGATCTCTATGGGAATTGGTGGGTGGGACTAGATTAAGCTGTAAATTACACTGTTATAGTATGGAAGGGGGTTGTCTCTCCTGACTCATTTTCCCATTGAACTCTACGGAAAAATAAGTTAGGAGAAACAACCCAGTCTTGGTGTGTGTTGCAGGCATCAAATTCGGAATTAGCATATGTTTACAAAAATCAATAAAGTTGATAAGGTAAAATATTAAATATCTTTTCTTTGTACTGTTTTCAATTAAATACATGTAAAAGATAATTTACAAATCACTGCTTTCTCCTTTTATGAGAATTTTACATACTGTCCCAAATATTTTGGAATGAATTGGGGTTTGTATATATATATATATATATATTAGGGGTGTCACGATACCGATTCGAAATCGAAAATCGATCGAAATGAGCGTTCGATTCCGAACTTCGAAATCACAAGCTGGTTCGCGATTCTCCAAGTTTTTTTTTTCTCTCCACCCCCGCCCCCCGCGCGCTCTTCTTAGCCTTTCATGTGATGGGTAAAATGTAAAAAAAAAGTAGCCTACTTGGCCATCTCTAATGTAAGCGTTTCCGACAAAACGAAACTTGACGCCTTCCACTGCATTTTGTTCGTCCACGCAGGCGTGCGTCCGAAGAAAAAAAAACAACGATATTTCAAAGAAGACACAGCTGCTAGTTAACGTTAGCTTACCGGTAGCCTGCATTACTTTTCGACACACCATGGCCACTGCCGGAGTCGGAGATGGAGAAACAGAACTGGAAAATCCTCCTGCTTCCCTCAAGTCACTGGTGTGGCAACATTTAGCCTTCCCCGTGAGTTATATAAACAACGAACGCGTCATTGACAAAAAAACGACAGTTTGTCGGCTATGCTACACGCGAGTACCATACACCACCTCAGGCAACACGTCAAATATGGCAGGACACATTCGCAGGCATCACAAAGAAATAGATTTGACAGGGAAAAAAACATTGACACAGGCAACAAATGACAGTTGTCAGGGCATGAAAAAAAACATGTAAATAGTTAATAGCGTGGTACATGTTCAACTATTTATTATTTCAGATATTAGTTTGTTAAAGCTCTTAACTGTTCAAAGAATGTGAACACGCTCATCTTTTTAAAGAAGAATTTGAAAATGTAAATGACCGTTGTCAGGGCATAAAACCAATGTGTAAATTGTTAATAGCGTGGTAAATGTTCAACTGTTTATTCTAGAGTCTAGTTTTGATAAAGCTTTTAACTGTTTAGGTGTGTTTAAATATTCTCATATTTTTGTTATTATTTATAATTGTTATTATTCAAATAAAAGTTACTTATTGAGAAACAAGTATTTTTCTTTACAAATCAAGACTCGATAGTCTAACAATGGCATAGCCATTAGCTAGACTATAGTGCTGGGGAAAAAAATCGTGCTGAAAAAAAATCGAAAATCGAATCGAATCGTGACCTTAAAATCGAAAGTCAAATCGAATCGCGGATTTGGAGAATCGTGACACCCCTAATATATATATATAGTCTAACACAATGATACTAGTCATGCGTAAAGCTACCAATAGTTTTTTCAACATGTCGGTGACACGAGTCAGGCTGGTCTACACAAATTATGTTGTCAATGGCAACGGTATAACTAGTCTGTGTCTCACTAAAACAAGTGCAAATAAAAATATATCCAGTCATTTTCCAGTCAAGCATCAAACGCTCTAACCTACAGAAGAAAAAATGTCACGGAGAGATCCCTTCTCACCAACAATGAAAAAAAAATGAAAAAGAAAAAAAAGCTAACCAAAAAATGTTTAATGTTACCACAATGTTCCATCTCAGTATGAGAAGGTGCATATACAAATGGAGGAGGCAGCTTAGCGGTGTGATAACCTTTGGCAAACCTGCGGGAGGGGCTG
This sequence comes from Synaphobranchus kaupii, assembly GCA_029718625.1. Lineage (NCBI taxonomy): Eukaryota > Metazoa > Chordata > Actinopteri > Anguilliformes > Synaphobranchidae > Synaphobranchus > Synaphobranchus kaupii. The sequence goes on along the minus strand of JAINUF010000063.1, from coordinate 89,127 downwards.
GAGGAACACTGAGTCACAGCTCCCCGCCTTCTCTGAGAAAAAAAACGCACCGAAACCGTTCACATTCTGCGGCTCAGTTACACCACTTCTTCTCCATGTGTAAGAAGCTCTTTTCTGTACACGCCTACCCAACATATCTCAGTCTATAGTTACTATAAATACATGTAGGAACATATGGACCAAGATTTGAAACAAGAATAAAAAGTTGTTAAAATGACAATTAATTTCAAAGACACAGATACTGCAGATGCAACTGACATCTTAGGTAATTACTGGTATAAATATACTGTAAATGGCAAATTAATTACAAGTTTGACTGTTTTTGGCTAACAGTAAATCAAACATTTGGCTTCCTAGCGAACTGCTAATAAACATTATATTTACGTGTCAGTTTCCCACACAGTTTCCTAAGCATCTCTCCATTTTTTTTTGATTGCTTGAACAACACCAGTCTTTTGCTGGCATCTAATGCCACTGAATAAGTAATGTACACCATAGCACTTCCCTGAATTTGGCTATATTTTTTAGTGCATGTGGGTCAATGACATGACATGCATATTTTTGTGTCCGAGTGCATTATTTCCTTTTAAAATAATTGAATCAATTCATAACATGTATCACTTTATTCTATAAAACCTATTTAGTTTGCATACATTTTCAGTACATTCAAATAATATATATATTCTTTTATGTTTTGGCATCTCAAACAAGCAAAATGTCAGGCGGTGCAACGGTCCGTGCAAATGAACAGACTAAGAAAACTATTAAAAATGGTATTTTAATTATATAAATTAAAAATAAAATACTATGGCATGATATGTTTGAAACCTTTCAAATAAACCAAATTTGACAAATACCATTAGTTTTAAAGCTGTTGAGATAATTGAAAAACTTTTGTCCAGCAATTTGTATGTTCTCAAATGTCAGGGTGGCACAACCGTAAAAATGGGACTTTTATTATAAAGTGAAGAGGTAATAACAGTAAACATGATATTCATCATCAAGAGGACCCCAAGAGACCTTTATGGCTGAGTGAAAAGGTTTGTAGTCTCTCTCAAATATTGATAAAAATAGCTACTTTCAACTGGTAGGTAGGCTGGTACACTTTCCATGTCAGGTGGTACAACCAATGTAAAACTAGGAAAATGTTATTTTATCATAAAACTCTTTATTCTATTTAAACGTTATATGTATTAATTTGATAGCAATGGCAAAAGCTAATACAGGCGTCCAAGTAGAAGCCCATTTAATTAGAAATTTGTTGCAAAAGTCAGGTGGCGTAACTGCAAGGAATGTCACTATATGAAATAAATAATGTTATTTAAAGCTCTAACATTATCTATTACATTTATAAAATGTTAATTAGTTTTACGTAAAAGATGTTATACACTTTCAAACCTTTCTCATTATTTATAATTCTAGATTTCGAGTTTCTGAACTCTGAGTTTGCATGGTATTGAACTTTCCAATGTATAATATGATGTATATTTATGCATTGTCCTGTGTGGTACGACATAAGGGTTAGAACAGGCCTTCCCTACAGAAAGACAGTAGACAATATAAGTTTGAACGCAAACTTCAAATTGGCTTGAAAAAGCAAAGGACGTAGAACACTATATTTTGGTAATAGAAATAAGGTATTACACAACAAACAATAAACATTTTTAGCAACGGCATATATGAACTGAAAGCTGAATGGAACTGGATGAATACAAGTTCTATTAAAAACCATGAACGAGTAGAAAACGTACAAGCTGTACCCATCCAGTAATTCCTATTGACTTTAAAAGTTTTTATGAAGTGGAATACCATTAATTGTATGAAATCTTTCAAAATGGATGAAGAGGTGGTTGCTAAGGTCTTTCTAGGTGGTTGCTATAGTCTTAGTTGTTGCTTGCTAGGGTCCCTGTTGGTTAATAGGGTGTTACTGGGTAGTTGCTAGTGTGTAGTTGCTGGTTGCTAGGATGATACGAGGTGGTTACTAGCCGGTTGCTAGGGTGTAGTAGGTGGTTGCCATGGTATTACTAGGTGGTTGCTAAGGTGTTACTAGGTGGTTGCTAGGGTCTTACCAGGCGATTGCTAAGGTTTTAATATGTGGTACAATGAAAGCATATAATTCGGCTAGAGTGCATAGGCCTCAGAAGTCGTGTCGTCATTTCCTCCAGATTAGTATGAGCATGAAATAGGCTATATGAACTGAAAGCTGAATGGAACTGGATGAATACAAGTTTTATTAAAAACCATGCACGAGTAGAAAACGGACAAGCTTTACCCATCCAATAATTCCTATTGACTTTAAAAGAGTTACAATTATAAGTGGAATATACCATTAATTGTATGAAATCTTTCATTACAGTGTATCTAATCAATCTATTGCACTGTAGCCTATTCCAATTGCTATGTACCGAATGTGATCTCATGTGATGTATCCTGTTTTTGATCAATTTACTGCTTTTACTTCAATAAAGACTGTTGACTAAAACACTTTTTTTGCATTTGAAATAAAAACGCAATTATTCAGCATATTTCCTGTCATTACTAATGTTGTCAGGTGGCACAACTAATAATCGTCAGGTGGTGCGACCAGGTAAAATATTCATTTAAACCGATAAATAATAAGTGAACAAATGGTTGATAATTATGATGTGAATAGCTACTGTATTGAATGCATTCATTTGTATATTTGTATCATTATTTTTCTCTCTTTAAATGTAAAATCAGATGCTAAAGATACTAAAAACCTGGCCACTAGAATGCAATAATCTTAAATTATTGGAAATACAAAACACAACCACAAAATAATAATGTGTTAGGCACTGTAGACACTAAGGGATACTTGCCAAAGATTTCACTTGTTCCAGACTCAAAAATATGCATTACATCCATTTTGAAAAAAACCTAAGACTAAAAATACCTTTTTAGAAGCATTATTTGTCATTGACCCATGTACAAATACCGCAGTATGCCCATTTATATTTTAATATTAATTTCTGGTGAGCAGTTATTATCCATGGTACAAACATTACCATGGCATTATCGCATCACTGCAATAGAATATCTTTATAGTATATTCAGGCCACAGGAATGAGACACTGAACAGCTCACGACCATTGAGGTGCAGGGGAAGGCAGTGGGACTTACCGCCAGGTTCTTAAATGCCGTTGTGGCTTTCAGAATGTCGCTATAGTCTGGGTGGGCTTCCTGATAGAGGAGGAAAAAAAAAATTCCAATCATTAAAATCGTCTTTACACATTACATGCTTTTAGCACTCATCTCTCTTGCAACCTACAGGGGCTTATTATTAGTAAACACAAGGGCAGAGGTCACCGGTTCATCTGTTGCAGTACTATAACTTAAAGGGTAAGTTCGCTATTTTGGACCTTGGACCCTATTTGCGGTCCGTCTTCCATGAACCTGACCCATGAAGTCCATTTTTTCGCTGATCGGTCCAGTATTGAGTTCGGTACAGATTTCCTGTAGGCTCTCACTGGGCTACAATGGAAGTGAACGGGGCAACCAGAAATGTTATGGAAAAACAACGATAAATGTGCTTTTATAGCTCAGTGTGTATTCTTACGGTCTCAGTATGCTCTCCTGTGAAATGTAGGCTATCGCAAACGCAAACCGAACGTTGAAACAACAGTTCCATTTGAAACAGAACTATTTCTCCGACCGCACTACCTCGCACTGTAAACTTCCGCAGTCTAGCTACGTTGTAGAGAGGGGGGGGGGGGCGCTTGAAAAGCAGTTGATCACAAATCCTGACCTCCCGTTGGAGTTTACTAGCTAGTAGCCTACAGCAGAAATATTTGTAACGCAGTTTTTGTAATCATCATTTGTAATAATTCATCACAGCAATGGTGCGCGAATGTGCAGTCCCCGGTTGTGGGAATAAAATGTCTGGACGCTCAAATACCAGTTTTCACAGGCTTCCGTTCTCTGACCCAGAAAGATTGAGACTTTGGCTGGTTGTCTTACGGATCGACATAAACACTCCAGTCAATCAACTCCGTTTGGCAGACTCGCGAGTTTGTGGAGCGCATTTCGACGCTACTGATTTCTGTAACCGCAAATCAGAAGCAAAACACTGGTTTCTAAAGAACACAGCTGTTCCTCGTGTCGGACCTGCAGCACTATCAAGCACCGGAGCGGAGGTAAGTTATATTTAGCTATAACGTTACTAACATTTTTATTTTTTTTGAGCGCGTCCTCTGACCCAGCACTCAATACCAACTAACAAAATCCGAGCTTGACATAAGTTGTTTTCTTGTAACAAAACTGTCGGAAACGTTCATCAACTATAACTTTTTACAATTCTATAATGTTTTATTTACAAATGCTTGACGCATGGTGTCCTGTCCAAAGTTCTCATCTATCACATATCTGTTGGCAGTCATAGTGTAATGGTAATCAATGGAGATGATCCAGTGTCATCCACGGATACATCCAGGTTTTCAATGGCATTCGGTAGCAACAGATCCCACTCCCTACAACACAAACTTTCCTCCTCTCTGGGCATCTGCTTGCACCTCTTGCAAGAACACCAAAAGTCCCCCGAAATTCTTGGTCTAGCCTCGGCAGCGACTTCGGATAACATTACCTGCGCAACTTCAGCCTCTCTCTCTTCTCTTGCTCTCTTATCATCCATCTCTTGTAGTTCCGTGTCCGTGTATTCTGGCTCAAATCTGTAGCCAGTAACGTCAAAGTCAAAATCGAATTCTTCGTCTTCGTAATCATTATAGTCATCCATCATCCAAGTTTTTTTGTGGAAATTGTAGCCTACGTTGATGCAGGTAAACAAACGCAGACTGCTCAGCTAGATAGTTTCGTAAACGGCCGGCACACCTTCCCGCTCCCCTACCCCCGACACATAGTACTCCGCGGGAGCAGCGAAAACAAGCAACAGAGAAATGCTTACTTCCAAGCCATGCCAAGCACGTAAAAATGTTCGGATTGAGATACATTTCACAGGAGAGCACACTGAGACCGGTAACAATACACCCTGAGCTTCCCGTCTCATTTATTGTACATGAAAGCACATTTATCGAACATTTCTGGTTGCCCCGTTCACTTCCATTGTAGCCCAGTGAGAGCCTACAGGAAATCTGTACCGAACTCAATACTGGACCGATCAGCGAAAAAATGGACTTCATGGGTCAGGTTCATGGAAGACGGACCGCAAATAGTGTCCAAGGTCCAAAATAGCGAACTTACCCTTTAACAGCAAAGGGCAGCAGAGTGTATCGAGAGATAGAGAGGAACATGGCGGTGATGTAGTAAATGAATAATCGTAAGCTGTGTGGAGTAAAGGGAGGCTTAAGGAGCAGTTGAAGTTAAATGTGATCACACTGCCAGGGAGGCCTACCTCCACATGTCTCTCCAGCTCCTGGAGCAGGGTGGGGTATTTGTCCAGCCGCATGAAGGGCTTGCTGAGGCTGCTGGTCAGGGTCAGGATTCCCGGGCTGCCGGCCCCTTGGCTCTCCATGAACTTATCCAGCTCCTCACTGGAACACAAGAGGGCCCAAATGTATGTATGTATGTATGTATGTGCACGCACACACAGCCACTGGGCTGAATTAAAGTTCTCTCATTACATAAATAAATAAATGAAATGATAAATTCTCTGCCAAACACTCATCACAGGACAATTAAATTACCTTAAATGGCAAATTAAGAATCCAAAAATAGTTCATGGAGTCCAAGATATTGCAATAGCTGACTACCGCAATAATATTTAAATGGATGTTCCACAATTTCTGCATTTTGACGTGTAATTTTTAACATTCACTTCCACTGCACAAGCTGCCTGTGGTGTCAAATTCAAAAGTTATCTTTTGAAAAAGGCAAACATGTCTTTTAACAGTTGCTCTTTGCTTGTGTTGAACCGCAGCTATAGATATCCTGTTAGATTGGGAGCAACTTCCTGTTTCACTCTCCACTGCTCTCCCTATGTCTCATTCTTTACATGAACAAACACAGCCAGCAGAGAAAAGAGAACAAATTCACACTGACATTAAAGAGAGCACAATACACATTCCAAGCTTTTAAAATGGCACCTTTCAGAAAAAATACAATTTTTTTTGCAAGTCCTATGTCTCAACAGTGAGCTCTGAAATCTATGCCAGTATAAATTAATCTGTAAAATAATGCCAATTACACTATAATTAATTTGTTGGTACAATTGAGTAAAGGAACATTTCATAAGGTCAACTTGAAATGGTGAAAAATGCAGCCCATAAACAGTTACAACTTGCATCAGTTAACTGGGTTCACCCTATTTTTCTAGTCTATGGGTTCATCATCATGTATAGATGCAAAGGCTGCCACCTAGTGCAACTATGAGGGAAGTAGTAAATGCATCCTTAAAGAGATAGTTCAGAATTTTGGACATAATGTCTCAATTACGACTTACCCATGATGTAGTTGATTGATGGAAACCATTTTCAGCTAATTCCATGCTGTCCCTTCTTTTGGACATACACACGTTGCTAATGCTAGCGCAACTCTATGGTAACCGGTAGCATCCATCACCAAACGCACTTAAACACTCCACATTCGTAGGTAACGTAAAGTATCGCTCCGCCGCCGTACTTCCACAGAGAATATTAGGTCAGCACAAAGTAAATGATTCAACGATAGTTTGACTTAAAAAATGATGATATAAACACTCAAAATAACCCCGATAGACGGTCGTCGTATTTTATTTGATTTGGGTGCACTGTGAAGTGTTTAAGCGCGTTTGGTAGTGGATGCTACGGTTACCATAGAGTTGCGCTAGCATTAGCAACGTGTGTATGTCCAAAAGAAGGGACAGCATGGAATTAGCTGAAAATGGTTTCCATCAATCAACTACATCATGGGTAAGTCGTAATTGAGACATTATGTCCAAAATTCCGAACTATCCCTTTAATGTCTACACTCAACATCAGAGGCCCTCGACCCTGGTCCTGGAGAGCGACAGGGCCTGGCAGGTTTTGTTTTCACCACAAAATTAGCAACCAGTTGAAACCCAGTATACCAAATGAAGTGAGTTAACTGTGCAATAAACCTCTTTTAAGTGCTCAATTAAGCAGGGAATAATCATAAGTGAAGTGAGTTAACTGTACACTCAACACACATAACAATGAAACTCTGTGGCTCTCCAGGAGCAGGGTTGGGGACTTCGATGCAGTGTGTCTAGGCACCTGATAGGACAGAACTGAAACCATAGTAACCAATCACATGGTTGGTAAATGTTAATTTAGCATTTAGCAGATGCTCTTATCCAGCACTGCTTACAGAGATTACATTTTACATACATTTAATTCATACAACTGGATACTTAACTGGAGTTGCTCAGGGGTACAATAGCAGCAGCCCAGCTGGGAATGAAACCCACAACCTTTGAGTTACGAACCCAGGTCCCTTTACCCATTACGCTACACTGCCAATGCTAATGCTAATCAGTCCCCTACACGCAAGACTAAATAAGATGTCTCTAATGTGCACCCTCCTTCACCTCCGTGCCACCACTCACCCATCCTCTGGCCTAAACTGTGGCACAGACCTGCCTGTGGGCATCAACCACAGGTACTGCAGGCCCGCCAGATACTAAGCTTCTTCTAAGATCTAAGATACTTCTTAACACTGGTCGTTAACAAACGTTCATACGAGACCGGATGGAGTAAGTGGAGGAGCTGAGTATCTGGTGACTGCGGTGGACTCACCCATGGTCAGTGAGCACACACACTGCAGATGGATGGCTGGAACAGTAGGACAGGTACAGCACCCTGATCTGGCACAACAGGTTTAGGTAACAGCCTCCCAGACGCTGCTGGCCTTCCGACATTCTGGAGGAAGGAGAGGGAGAGGGAGAGAGAGAGAGAGAGAGAGAGAGAGAGAGAGAGAGAGAGAGAGAGAGAGAGAGAGAGAGAGAAAATGGCAGGGAGGGTGAGGGAGTGGGAGAGAAAGGGAGGGAGGGTGAGGGTGAGGGAGAAAGAGAAAGAGAAAGAGAGAAGGTGAGGGGCAGAGAGAAAGAGAGAGAGAGAGGGAGGGAGAAAGAGAGAGAGAGAGGGAGGGAGAAAGAGAGAGAGAGGGGGATAGGGAGAAAAAATGGCGGGGAGGGTGAGGGAGTGGGAGAAAGAGGGAGGGAGGGTGAGGGAGTGGGAGAGAGAGAAAGAGAGAGAGAAGGTGAGGGGCAGGGAGAGGGAGAGAGAAGTGAGAGAGAGAGAGAGAATGGCGGGGAGGGTGAGGGAGTGGGAGAGAGAGGGAGGGAGGGTGAGGGAGAGAGAGAGAGAAAAAGAGAGAGAGAAGGTGAGGGGCAGGGAGAGGGTGAGAGAGAGGTGAAGTAAAGTTACACACAGAGCATACTGTACATACACATAAAACTCATGGAAGAATATAGCTCCCCCTACTCTTCGGTCACATGGTTGTGTCATCACATGGGTCATGCCCCATGGTATACATAGCATAAAAACATCCTCAACATTGGGTGGGAGGGACTTCTGGCTCATACGTTTACAGGAAATCATAACATTTCTGCTCTTCACAGAAACAAATGCTTCGGCTTGTAGCAGTTGTCTTGTTTATCAACAGGGGGCGCTGCATGACCACAAAAAACTGATAACTCTATTTCCACCTCCCCACTGATAGCTGTAGGTGAGCCAAACACGAGACGACCCGAAGATATTTCCACAACAAACGGATGGAAACCGACAGCGTGTTCGGCGGTGCCCGGTATGATATAATGTTCAGGCACACACATGTGAAGCGGGAGCAGGCATGTTTAATCTGTGAAGCACCTCCAAGCATACTCCTAGGCCTGTACACTGGATCTACATATGAGGAACATCCTTTGCCTAACTAGTTTTGTCATTCACTCTCTAAAGTAATAAAAAAAGGCACAAGCATAGCTTCAGGCTGACAAGTTAACTAAAATATTTAATTAATTTACAAATAAACTCAAGAGGCAGATGCAGTTGGCCACAGCTCTGTAAATATTCAGAGGTCGGCAGCACTTGGGCATAGACCAGCTGAAATACAAACCACCAAATCAGATTGAAATAGAATGGCACAAAGCATGGCATAAGATCAATACCACGATTGCCAAAACAGACAAGATTTTAAGAAACTGCTTGATACTGAAGCAGTATCAGTTTGCTTCAACTGAAATACCACAAAAAGCTTCAAAAATCCCTCAATGCATAACGTTCCCAAAGAGGAACACTCTCTGACATCACAGAACACAAGAACAAGAAAGCCCCCAAGCATTGTACTTGGTATCATGAGACAAGCATATCCATAAATAAATAAAATATGTCTAAGAAAACAAACCACTTACTTTGCACACTCTTCTAAAGCCACGCAGAGGCCTTGCTGAAATGTCAGGATGTCTTCCAAGTTCCCCATCAGGCTAGTGCTGTCTGCACTGGATAACCTGTTCAATTAGGAGTAACACGTGTTTAACAGTAAACTGCATCCATTACAAACAAGACAAGAGGGGATAGGTGGAAATTAGCTAAAGGTGAATTCCACACTGATCTCATGGACGAGCTTGCCAGGTCATGTATTAAAGGCAATGACTTGGAGTATTCAAGTCCAGGCTTGGCATGGTGCTGGATACTTTTTAGTCTGTAGGCACCTTGTGAGCCAACATGGCCTGTCCTCACCATTCATGTATCCTTACGTCCTCTCACTGCGCAAACTTTAAAAGGCTAAAAACGCAAAGCTCATCTAACCCATATTTACGAGTTTTCTCCTGCAGTACAAAGGAAGTATGAGTATGAGAGCACTGCCGGAGTGAAGTCACAGAGAGTCTTTCATCCAGTCACCCGATAGCTAAGTTGGGCCATTCATTAGGGTTTTTAAATGACTGTGCTCACAGTGTTTAGTAATTGATGAAGTCTGTGGCGCTGTGGATCTGCTGGGAGCAGGGCTTACTAGGTCAGGTGGTCATAGTGCACCACCACTCACCTGTCACTGGACTGCAGGGGACGCAGGTAGCAGCTCAACAGGGTCTGCAGTTCCTTCACAAACTCTCGCTCGTAGTCCAGAATGTCCTGGACCACCTGCAGCACGGGAAACGCCAATCATCACGTTAGACAAGCTCCTTTATCTGAGCATAATGAGGCAGGGAAAATGCCCAGTGGAAAACCATGAAAACGACGTATAATGAGCCTTCCATGCAAAGAGGAACACAAAACCATCATGTGATCTGACCTGGATTCTTTACTGAAAATAGCAGGCTTTCCCTCGCCCCCTTTTATCTTTATACAACTAATCAAGGGAAAAATAAGATGTGTGTTCATTTACCATGCTTTTTCTCTTGTACTTTTCCAGCTGAATAAGAAAATCAGAGCATCTGAATCGGGCACCAGCACACTGTCTTATTTACGCTAACTTCAAAGTGATCGCAATCATTGAAGCAGCCTGATCACTAAGCGCAGACAGAAACTAGAGCAGCAGGAACGGAATTAATGAGCAGGACGCCTGCATGCGTCGCAGTATGGCTAATGGCTATATTAAATGCAAACACAGACCCCAGTAGCGTTTTTAATGACAGTGTACAGGAGCAGGGAGCCAATGAGAGCTCAGTAAGGAGAGGCTCCATTCAGCATGGTGGCAGGAGAATAACATCTGATCTTAGAGAAGGCATCGGGAGAAAACGTATCAATGAGAAACGATGGGAGCATAGCTTTCCTCTGACCAGAAATGGAACTTCATCAAAAGGGAGGCCCAAAGCTGGTTGTTAAACATTAAAAACAAAAATAGAAAGTACACAGCTTGTAATCATTAGAGACTGTCTACTTAATCATACATGCATCATCTTGGTTTTGGAAAATATATATTTGCAGTGATATCATTCAATTTAAACAACAACACATTTAAACAATGATACAATCATATACATTTCTCCAACAACACTGCGACGTACTGTATACTCAAACAACATACACAATAGGCTTAAACAATAAAACTGAAAGTATTACAAGTGAAACTTAAACCAGCTAAAATGATTCCCCCTTCCTTGTTCTACATGAACAATGGGAGGTTAATGCGGTTTAAGAGAATGATTGGGAAGACTGGGGTAAGAAGCTGAGACTTCACACCCAGTGGGGTAGTGGTTGTTAAAAGTGTGTGTGTGTGTGTGTGTGGGGGGGGGGGGGGCACTCACCACACTGTAGTAATTCTTAGTCAGCTGGGGAAGCTCAAACCCTTTAAGACCTCTGGGAGACATGGGCTTCTCTGGAGGACACAAACACAGACACACACAGTGGGCGATGGAGAGACAACTCACAAAAAAAAAAAGAAAAACAAACTCCACCCTCCAGCATGCACAGCATCAGATGCCTTCAAAGCCTCCGTCCACCTGTTCCTCATTAATCACCACTTCAAAACCCCCGACCCAAATGGCATTTTCACATGCAATTTGGTGAACGATGTTTGCACACCTGCAGTCACCCACAGGTGCTCGAAGAGAATAAACACCCAAGGGTCCCACACACTGTGTATCCTTTAACTTCATCACCGTCGTCATCTTTTTACTTGACACATTGAAAACGCCTTGCTAACGTTTCAGTTGGTAGAGCAGAGCTCGGATGGATATTTGATGTCACAATAAAAAAAGTGAACTTTCCCAGGGTGACATGCAGCACAGCGGGCCCCCATAACAATTGAAATGGCACTCAAAATAAAGCTACAATTATAAATAAATCTACAATAATAAATCTGAAAATGACAGTTTTAGTTGGAATTCCTGATTTGTGTGTTCACGCTCATCACTAAGACTCTTGCAAGACATGTAAAAGAATGACGGCATGAAAGTGAGTGAGTGAGTTAGTGGGTGAGTAGGTGAGTGGGTGAGTGTGTGGGAGGGTGAGTGGGTGAGTGTGTGGGTGAGTGTGTGGGAGGGTGGGTGGGTGAGTGTGTGGGAGGGTGGGTGAGTGTGTGGGAGGGTGGGTGGGTGAGTGTGTGGGAGGGTGGGTGGGTGAGTGAGTGTGTGGGAAGGTGGGTGGGTGGGTGAGTGGGTGAGTATGTGGGAAGGTGGGTGGGTGAGTGTGTGGGAAGGTGGGTGGGTGAGTGAGTTTTTCCCACTGACCGGAGGACTTGACCTCTCGGACATAGTTGCTAGGGAACCAGCCGGTGCGGCCGCTGATGGTGCCTTCCCACCAGCCGCCGTCCTCTTGCCGGGTGACGCAAATCACATCACCCTTGCTGAAGGACAGCTCATCCTCGTTGTTCTGCTTGAAGTTGAAGCGGGCCTTCACCACAAGCTGCCCACTGCCACCATTCTCCGACATCTCCTGTGCAATGAGAAACGAGAAAAGGAGGCACCTTTAAACAAACCGACTGGCTGACACCCGCTCATTCTTCTCATGGAAGATCGGACCTAAGCTGCTGCTGTTCATGAGCTCTCGCTCAAAAACCCCAACCCAAACATCATAAGGCTTGTTATCAGACTTCAGTAATGTGCTGTGTTTCCAAAATTATTTTTTATAGAAGACACATTTATAGCGCAACTTGCTTTTCAGCCAATTAAACTGACACGTTTAAACTAACCAACTGACAGCCATTCAAATTAACCAGGGCTGACTGGAGTCTGAACTGCTACCATTTATGAGGTCTTACTTGAAACTGAAATAACACTATTATGAGTTTAGTATTGCAACTGTGTCTTGGAAAAAAAACAGTCACAGATGCACTTATAACATGGCCTATTTATCAGCTAATTAAGGCATTAAGGGAGGCCTAAGGACCAAGGCAGAATTTTAAACAGTAACTAAACCAAGCCTCTGCAGATGGATCATTGCCTTTTCCATCACAGTTGCTCTTTTTTTGCGCACTCTGCATTTCAAAGTTTGAGCACCTCGAACATTTCAAGCGCGCAATGTGTCTTAATCTCAAACCTCGCTCATCAGACACACCCTGGAGAGGAAAAAAAAAAACACGCATTCTCTCCTTTTCCATCATTATCAAAACAAAATATGTATCAAAATAAGTTTTCCTCATAAAATAATTTTTGTTAGGTACACATATATAGGTAGAGGTCCTAACACAACCCCTTGTGGAACTGCCATTCAGTCAGTCATTCAGTCCCAGCAATGGAGATAACATGTTTCTCTACCACATTTGGAATGTTTATGTTAATGTACAGTTGAAGACAAATGTTTACATACAACTTAACCAAATCCAGCTTAACTCCGTTTTTTACAATTCCTGACATTTAATCCTAGTAAACATTCCCTGTCCTAGGTCAGTTGGGATCATGACTTTATTTTAAGAATGTGAAAAGTCAGAATACTTGTAGAGAGAATGATTTATTTCAGTTTTTATTTCTTTCATCACATTCCCAGTGGGTCACAAGTTTACACTCTGTTAGTATTTGGTAGCATTGCCTTTAAATTGTTTACCTTGGGTCAAACGTTTCTGGTAGCCTTCCACAAGCTTCTCACAATAAGTTGCTGGAATTTTGGCCCATTCCTCCTGACAGAACTGGTGTAACTGAGTCAGGTTTGTAGGCCTCCTCGCACACGCTTTTTCAGTTCTGCCTACAAATTTTGATTGGATTGAGGTCAGGACTTTGTGATGGCCACTACAATACCTTGACTTTGTTGTCTTTAAAGGGATAGTTTGGAATTTTGGACATAATGTCGCAATTACGACTTACCCATGATGTAGTTGATTAATGGAAACCATTTTCAGCTAATACCATGCTGTCCCTTCTTTTGGACATACACACATTGCTAATGCTAGTGCAACTCTATGGCAACCGGTAGCATCCACTACCAAATGCACTTAAACACTCCACAGTGCACCCAAAGCAAAGAAAATATGACGACAGTCTATCGGGGGAACGATACATTATGTTACCTACGAATGTAGTGCCGGCACTGGTCGACTACAACAACAAAGAAGAGTAACAAGTTGCAATGGCCACGTTCGCTCTGCCGCCGTACTTCCACTGAGAATATTAGGTCAGCACAAAGTAAAGGATTCAACGATAGTTTGACTTCAAAAATGATGGTATAAGCACTCAAAATAACCCAGATAGACTGTCGTCGTATTTTATTTGCTTTGGGTGCACTGTGGAGTGTTTAAGTGCATTTGGTAGTGGATGCTACCGGTTGCCACAGAGTTGCGCTAGCATTAGCAAGGTGTGTATGTCCAAAAGAAGGGACAGCATGGAATTAGCTGAAAATGGTTTCCATCAATCAACTACATCATGGGTAAGTCGTAATTGAGACATTATGTCCAAAATACCGAACTATCCCTTTTTTATCCCATTTTGCCACAACTTTGTAAGTATGCTTTGGGTCATTGTCCATTTGGAAGAGCCATTTGCGACCAAGCTTTAACTTCCTGGCTGATGTCTTGAGATGTTGCTTCAATATATCCACATCATTTTCCTTCCTCATGATGCCATCTATTTTAGGAAGTGCACCAGTCCCTCCTGCAGCAAAGCACCCCCACAACATGATGCTGCCACCCACGTGCTTCACGGTTGGGGTGGTGTTCTTCGGCTTGCAAGCCTCACCCTTTTTCCTCCAAACATAACGATGGTCATTGCGGCCAAACAGTAAAATTTTTGTTTCATCAGACCAGAGGACAATTCTCCAAAAAGTAAGATCTTTGCAAACTGTAGTCTGGCTGTTTTATGGTGGTTTTGGAGTAGTGGCTTCTTCCTTGCTGAGCAGCCTTTCAGTTTATGTCGATATAGGACTCATTTTACTGTGGATATAGATACTTTTGTACCTGTTCCCTCCAGCATCTTCACAAGGTCCTTTGTTGTTGTTCTGGGATTGATTTGCACTTTTCGCACCAAAGCACGTTCATCTCTAGGAAACAACTCTTTCCTGAGCGGTATGACAGCTGCGTGGTCCCATGGTGTTTATACTCGCGTACTATTGTTTGTACAGACAAACGTGGTACCTTCAGGCATTTGGAAATTGCTCCCAAGAATGAACCAGACTTGTGGAGGTCCACAATTTTCTTTCTGAGGTCTTGGCTGATTTCTTTTGATTTTCCCATGATGTCAAGCAAAGAGGCACTGAGTTTGAAGGTAGGCCACCTCCAATTGACTCAAATAATGTCAATTAGCCTATCAGAAGTTTCTAAAGCCATGACATCCTTTTCTGGAATTTTCAAAGCTGTTTAAAGGCACAGACAACTTAGTGTATGTAAACTTCTGACCCACTGGAATTGTGATATAGTGAATTAAAAGTGAAATAATCTGTCGGAAAACAATTGTTGGAATAATTACTTGTGTCATGCACAAAGTAGATGTCCTAACTGACTTGCAAACACTATAGTTTGCTAACATGAAATCTGTGGAGTGGTTAAAAATTTGTTTTAATGACTTCAACCTAAGTGTAATGTTGAATGTAAACTTCCGACTTCAACTGTGTGTATATGACGTTGGAAAAGTGCGTGTGTGTGTGTGTGTGTGTGTGTGTGTGTGTGTGTGTGTGCGTGTTGCAGGCTTACCACAGATTTAGATTGTTTGCGCAGGGACCTGTTAGACTTGGACACGGGCAAAGCGTGTGCGGAGGAGGCCAGGCTGGGAGCAGAGGTGCTGGGCTGGGGGCATGACCTCTCAGAGACACAGTCTGCAGGGAGACGTACAGCATGAACAGCAATGCTTCACTCTTTAAACAAACACAAAAACAAAGGGATCGGGCCTGTTATGCTGATCGCACAGGCATGGGAACATACGTGTTGGCCGTTTATTAATAGCACACATTACTGCACAGGCACTTTCACTCTGGCCCCATTTGGAGAAGTGTGCAGGTGTATGACTGTATTTCCATGTCATCTCATTTAGGACCAAGCTCACACACCAACAAAAGTGCTACCCTCATTCACTCTCAATGGAGAGCAGAATATTGGTTCCATGATTAGTTTGTAGACATGAAAAAACTCATTGGAACAGCCATTAGCAGACACTCTTATCCAGAGTGACCAACAAAAATACACGCTAAAAGGTTTGCCAAAGAACAGAGATGGAAAACACCCCATTAGTTAGTTAGAGGTGTCTACTGAAGGCGTGTTTGATAAGCGAGCATGTCATCTGGTGTCTTATACATAGTCTACATTGTGACTTAGAACAAACAAATTCTCAGAACCTGTCTTTTGGCTGAGACAGTACAACAGAGCTCCTGACTCAATTAAGAGTGTGTTGCAGTTATTGCAAGAACAGAGGGGGTTACTTGGTGTCCTGGCAATATTCCCAAACCTCCATTCTCAACCTGGCCATCTAATTATCCTCCATTTTAATTATCGTATGACTTCCTCTCTCTCCACTTCAGCTGATGCATGTGTGGTGAGAGTTCTGGTTCAAAATGACTGCCTAGTTGGGTGCTGCACAACAGTAGCTGAAGTGAGTTTCCTCCTTCGCTGCAAAGTGCTTTGATCACATGATGAAAGACAATCTACAATAGCAAATTATCACTACTATCAAACAGGACCTGTATTTACAAAAATCGCTCAATTGGGTTCAGTGAATAGTAGGCAGCTTCATGCCGTTTTCACAGGAAAGGCAAATTTTCCTTTGAAGCAGTAGTGTTACAGACTGAGGTCTGTAGACCACTGTTGAGAGCTGGCTGTGTCAGCTCCATTGGGAGCTACAGTACTCAGAAGGTGCCTTTTCATTTGGGGACGTTCAGGAGGAGATCCCAGTTATCATAGCAAGGTCAGCGCTGCCAACGCCAAAGCGTGCGGCTACGTCTGTGCTGCCAGGAGGGGGGTTAATAACTGGACGTTCAGTGAACCCTCTGAAGAAGATGTGCATTTGATTCCACATTCCCTGTTATTACTGCTATTTTTAGAGCCATAGCACATCTGAACAAAGCAGAGATACTGAGCTACTCCTGAACTCTACACGACCTCCCACAGTTTACTCCCTACCGCTGCCTACAATGAGGGGAGGAGGGGCGGCGCAGAGCAAGGCAAATGTACCACCTCACTGCTCCATCACAGCACGGACAGCCGGGCTGTCAACCCAAATTTTACACTGCGCTTCTTCAGAACGGCACGCGATTCTAACACCGGGTAAACCCCCTCCCTCCACCCACCCTTCTCTACAAGGAGCAAGATGGAGCGTCTTGCCTGTACGCAAGTGAGACCATAATTCTCCTCATGAATCATCGTCCATTTCATTCAATGTTCTACTGACAAGCAAATAACTAAACAAAAAAAATCCCCATGGTGTAACATTCAATTTGCTATACAAGTTAATACATCCCGTTTAAAATGACAGAGAGAAAAATAAAAGGAGGCAGTCCTCGCTGTAAATTCAAACTTATGCTGTGGGGCTAGCTTTCCACGGAGCTGGGATCATTGGTCACACCTTTCCCTTTTTGCTGAAGGTGTAGGAGAATACTGGCCCTGCTGCATAAATATGTTTTTGTGAGGACAATCTGGGTTACAGGATTAATTGCATATCCTATTAATACATATGAGACTGTGGGTACTGGGGGGCAGATTGCAGCCGGTGGCAAATCCAATCATTACGGTTCCCCAATCTTATCCGCCCATCACAGACGAAGCTTGCTGGCTGCCAGGGTCAGGCAAGGTAACCAATCTCCCAGCTACAGGTGGTAAGGGTTTGAGAGGCGAGCAGCCCAGTGGACCGCCGTCGGCCACCCGTCATAATGACCGCCTTTACCTCCTGGAACCTGCACACTACCCAGACGGCTGGCAGGAAACAGCACTAGATCAACTGCCACCTCAGAAGCCCCAGAGATAAGGACTCTGACGGGGAGATACAATGGCTATTAAGTGATAAGGCCCGGCCATATCTTTACCAACAAATGCGAGATCACTCAAAAACAAAATGTCACAGTTTATTATGGCTGAATATTTTATTAAAGCCTTGCTTGCGCAACAGCTGATTCCATCCAACCATTCTAAGCTGAAACCTTGCTACTACCAGTATAACAGTTTATATTTGTGCTACACTGAACACCCTCCAATTTGTTGCGTACCAGAGAAATAGACATTTACGCTGAATTCCTCTCCCTTACACAGCAGGTTTCAGGTAGAAATAGGGAAGCTTTGGTTTAACTGCAGGTCTAAGATAAACATGTTAATGGTCCGCCATTTTAAAGGGATAATAAGACCATGGTCAGTAGCAGAGATGAATGCTGTCCTCCCTGTGAAATAGGCTATGTCATAGAATATATATTCAACATGAGACAGCAATCTGATGTTATGATGAGGTGTCTGCAGGTTACACCAGACTCACAGGAGAACCATTCTTTATGTTCCAAGCCAAAAATTACAAAATAACTGGCTACTGTACATTTTTTTATCCAAGTATTTAACTAACACTTGAAGCACTGATGCAAACCAGTAAACAGAGGCCATTTATATGTATATTAGGAGCTAAAAAGAAAGCAGTTCCTAATTTACTCCATCCACCCATCATTAGTGCTATGTCTGCAGGGAGAAACCATGTTGGCAACTGCACATTCTGCAACTAACTGAAATATGCTATGGGATTCAGCATAAGGAGGACTAAACTAAATGTCTTCACAAATGCTGATGTCTTTCAGAAAGCTGATCATGAAAGCTGTCAGACTTTGACAGCTTTCATGATCCAATTATTATTATTTTTTATAATTTCTTTTCACAATTCTCAAAATGACCACACATGACCAAACTCATGTTTAATTTCAATAAATCTTTAAATGTATCCCTTTTCACAAATCTCAACCTATTTTTCAGATAAATAACATAAAGAGAAGTAAACTATTAGGTACTATTAATTAGACATTCTAGCACATTTCTTTTTTTTTGCTGTCTCAACCAAACAAAAATGCTTGTGGGAATATGGTATTGTTTATGTAGGACTCCATTCCCAGCAACACATAAAAAGACAGAAAACAAACCTAAATCTATTGCCCTGCACCTGGGGACCACAATGCTCTGCATCTGGGGAAGACACTGACCTGCAACAAAGGCCCACAATTCCCTGTGCCAGGGGACTATTCTGCCCTGCACGAGGGCACCACACCGTATTTTCAATGCCATAAAGGCTCAAACCATCTGCGGGTCTGTTTAGCTCCATAAAATTGGAAAAGAAGCAGAAAATCATTTGGGAGACGCAACAACAATAAAAATGACTCCGCACTCCCAAAATTTTAACAGCAGTGGATCAAGTGGTCAGGCCCATGTGTCACTACAATCTGAAACAGTGGGTTGCTGTAACGTGATCCTCCTTACATCAAAGATGCATGCGTTTCTGAATGGTATAGTTGACAGTTTGCCATTTCATTCATTGTTAACTTGTATCACAGAATCTACAGACAAATAAGTAAAGGAACTGAATTATTTGCTTAGCAGACGCCCCTATTCAGAGAAATTTCCACAGCTTACATTATTTTACAGTATCCACAGCCGGGCATTCTCACTGAAACACTTCAGTTTAAGAAACCTTTGCGAGGTTAGAACAGCAGTGATCCACCTGATATTTCAACTGCCATCTCTTGAGTTCCTTAACCACTATACCATGCTGCCACCTGAACAAAATTTTTTTATTAGAAATATGAATACAATTATGAAGAAAGGGCAATATGGGAGGTGTCTTACCTTGAGTAGCAACGTTTACTGCCAACAGGGTGCTGAGAATCTTGCTGAAGTTCTCACCAAAATACAGGTTCTCTGGTTCAAAACACTGCCAAAGACACAGACGCTTGAAACACAACACACAAACCCACTGTCGATAAGACAAAAAAAAAAAGGGGGGGGGGGGGGACAAAACAAGTAGGTCAAACAAAAAAAAACACAAAAATAACATGAAAGCTTCTTTTCCACTGATCGCAAAGAAGTGCTCAGAGGATGGCTTCGCTCATGTGCAAGCACAAATCGTCGCAGCGTACGCTAACGCACTGTTAGATGTGACTGAATGAAACACGACGTGGAAAGGAAAAAAATAAATAAGCCACAATGAAAGCAACCCACATTTCACTGATCCAGAAACAAATTGTTCTGTCCCCGTTTGTGATTGGATGTGCTAGCCCTCTGCATTTTGTTTGGCTCAGACCATTATCCTCTTCCCTTCCGAGGGTAAGGTTACACATGTTTAAATAAAACATCTTAAATATAGAGTTTGGGTAGCTGTGCTTGTGGGTTTTCCTTCCTAAACCTCCCCATACTGGCAGACAGCTGCAGCTGTTCCACTCTGGACACAAGCATACGCTTTCACCTCAATGAAAGCTTGTCAAAGTGCATTGACTAATTCGTCCAGTAGGTTTACCCCAGCACCACCTGAACAGGTACGGTTACATTTTGTTAACATCCATTTTAATACACATTCTGAAAAGAATGTGAGGAATTAAAGGGACAACACTCCATAGTTTTCTCGTACCGCTGAATACATCGACTGGGAGAGTCCACTTTAGTGTTCTCCAGTCCTAATTATAGATCCATGACATTTGTTTCTGTTGGCTTTTAACTATGAAATTTTATGAAGCTTCACACAGGCAGAATGAGTAGCCTATTGTGTTTCAAAGGAAAAACAAGCCATAGGCTGTTGTGCTCCTGTTCCTCGGTCGTTCTCTCCTTCTATAATGAAGAGAAAGCTCAGTGGCCCTGTTGCCCAATCACACGTCTAACCAGGCCTGTGTGCGCATTTTGACGGCAGATAAAAATAGGCTCGCATTAAACAGAGTTGACCAGAGCATGGGCGAGGCCCTGTTCAAACCGAGGAGAAAATACTAATGACACACTAGTAGGCAGAAGTGGTTCTTTTTCTTTCTCCCGCACTGATGTCATCTGCAGCCCTGCCACAAAGGGTCTAATTATGGACACCAAAAATGGCATCAGCGGTAAAAGGGGAAGATGTCTCATCGGCACTGCAGACCAAAAACCCTTTCACTTTAAACGGCATTGCAGACCAGCTAATGAAACGGCTTCCATCTCTAATTGTGCATTCTTTAGCAGAGGGGAGAGCTGAGAGGACTGCTCCCAAACTGAGGAGGAATGGAGGGGACGTGTCTTATTGAAAACCCGAAGCCCCCAGCAGTCTCAAGCCTGCCCTCTAAACAGCTGCCCTCCATATTGCACGGGACAGTAAAAGGAAACAACACACTACTCATCTAATTTTATTTTTAATGAAACCTTGCACGTGACAAACCATGAGCAGAAAACACAGCATTGTGCAGCATCAAAAATCAACTGTAATGCCTAAAGTCAAGTATATAAATTCCCTAAAGAGGAGAAACAACCTTATGC
Source organism: Synaphobranchus kaupii (assembly GCA_029718625.1). Lineage (NCBI taxonomy): Eukaryota > Metazoa > Chordata > Actinopteri > Anguilliformes > Synaphobranchidae > Synaphobranchus > Synaphobranchus kaupii. The sequence continues at coordinate 67,917 of JAINUF010000063.1, read as the reverse complement.
ACCATCAATATGAAATAATAATGAAGTGGATGCACCCTCTGCAGGAGGACTGGGGAGAGTGACTGACAGCACAGTGTGAGGGGCAGCATGTGGTCGACTGACTGTGTGTGCGTAGCCTGTAGCCATGTGTACATTACATTACATTACAGGCATTTATCCAGAGCGACTTACACAACTTCTTATTACATTTATCCATTCATACAGCTGGATATACTGAAGCAAGTCAGGTTAAGTACCTTGCTCAAGGGTACAACCTTTCGGTTACAAGTCCAGTTCCTTAACCATTATACTACACTGCTGTGTAGATGTGTATGTGTGTGTGTGTGTGTGTAGCCATGTGTGAATGTGTATGTGTTTTAATGTGTGTGTGCGTGCGTATGTAACTTTGTAAATATGCATGTGCTTTAGTGTGTTTACGTGTATGGGTGTGTGTGTGTGTGTGTGTGTGTGTGTGTGTGAACCCCACATCACTGTGACTACCTGTTCAAGAACCGCAGTAGGGAATAATAACCATACATACTGTAACTTGGGGACCTTGTTCATCCAACACATTAAAACCAGATGCAACAGTTAACAGTGAAAAAGGGGGAGACTCATATTTCCCTCCACAGGTTTTCAGGCAGGTCCAGTGTAAGAGAGCAGCCCCCTCAGCTGTGACCCGCCACCAGCTCAGTCCCTCCGTCCCAGGTGAGCGAGCCTGACGGCTGCTTATCGGGGCCGTAAACGGGGCCACACGGGAACAGCGTCTGCTCCGCAGCTCACTTTCCTCTACATCCCCCGAGACACCACAGGTGTGAGGACGCCAGAACTTAACCAACTGATGCATGCACGGCCTCCTTTAACTCATTTGCGTAAAACAGAAATGTGGCCCGTCTTGAAGAAAACAAAGGGGAAGCAAATAAACACTAATTTCTAATTCCCTTAAAAAAAGGAAGATTGTGAAATGCCATTGTGGTAGGAGTGCTACTGAATTTCAGCATCTTAATACATGCATTTTAAAGTAATGAAATTAAATGGAACTTACTATTTCATTAACAATTTATATTCATCGCTGGAGTTCACTCACTTATTTGAGGTGAACAGTACAGTAATCCATTAAGAATGAATTAGGCAAATGCATTATCTACGCTACATTGCTTTTTTGGTTGGCTCAATGAACTATGAATCCATCTCAGTAAATGGGGAGGGGGGCTCTGGAGTGCTCTTAGCAAAATCAATTGAATACAATGAATACATATGTAACAAATTGAAGAGATTCAGTTCTGTTCAATGGACCAACTAATACATACAGTAGCATATACACAAGTACTGGAAAGGTATTTTAACAGACTTCTTAAGTCATTCAAAAAGTTGCAAAATGTCATATGCATTTAAAAAATAAATTTAATAAATGACTTCGACTGTTGTTTCCATATTAGCTAGGATTTCCTACCTGTATTGTACTGGGAATTAAAGGTTAGCATACATTATGTTAAACACACAGAACATTTCTACAGCTGTAGACAGCAGGTGCAGTCCATGCAACGTTATAAAGTTCTGCAGAACAGTCATTTTCAGAGAAACCTAACGTTAGTTAGACAGGAGTATCTTACCTAGCAACCTCTTTAGTCTTTGTTCGATTACATTTCTGTTCACGTCAATAATAGTGGCAACTAGGTAACGAACACGAATCTAGAGTGTACATGAAAAGGCAAGAAGCGCCGGATAGAAGTACTGTAATATGAAAAGTGACATAAAACCGTTATGTGCATAAAACACACTCACCTCAATTTTCAGAGTTGTACATCCGTTTAAGAACTCTTGTATGTTTGAAATGCATTCGGCTTCGTTTCTAGGATCCTGACAGTACTAAAACATAAAACAAATGGGTAAATTATGAGCTACATTTAGATCAACATCTTTCTAATCTTGGAAACTAACAAGCAAACTCCAACGTTTGTGCCAGCAATGCAGCGTAGTAGTCCATGGTCGCTGAATAAGTGTCCCTACTGTCTCATTCGTTTGGTTCAGTTTACAAACTAACTGTGTAGTGTGTAGGCTACGCTAGTCTCCCTCAATACCCAGGCGCTGTCACACCAAGGAAGCTTGCGAGCAAAGGAAGTGACGTAATCTGTGTGAGTTCTTATCACAGAACTATATTCTTATATAGTTCTGTGGTTCTAAACCGATATAATTTGTATTAACGGATGGATAAAGGGTATTGAATGTGTTTCAATTTCAGTTGGCTCACCCTTTACGTTAAATTTCCTGCGATAACGAAAGTCTCCAGTTTCAGAAAGCCTGAAAACTTACTCAGTTTATGCAATACACGTAACCTATTTTGTGTCGTGTGCAGTTAATAAGTCTGCAAATCATAGTTGCAAACACATAACCATTGTCATTTAAAACGAGGATCAATGTTCAAATCTGATCACCTAAATAGAGAATAGAGCAGGGGTTCCCAAACCAGTCCTGGGGGACCCCTGTGTATGCTGGTTTTCGTTGCAATCCCAGAATTTTAACAAGCTGTTCATTTTTCTTAATTAGGTGCTTATCATGTTTGGAGGAATTATTCACCCTCTTAAGCCACATTATATCAGAAATAGCTATGGATGCCATGTAGAATAAACACCCCATGTTCACATTGTGCTCATTGTGCTATATTATTTTAAAAAGATAATTATTTAACAGATCCATTTAAAAACTGATTTGAATCAATAGGCTCCTAATTGGAGTGTGGACACATGGCCACTAAAACTAACCATTTGGTAGATAATGAAGAATTCAAACACAAAGCAAATGATAACGAGCCAAACCTGCATTGTGTTAAGCTTAAAGAAAAAATTGAGTTAAATTTTAGGAGTTATTAGGAGCCTATTGATTCACTTCACTCTTTAATTTGAGTGAAAATACATTATTTTGTAACCTCTTTTGATGTAATTGTTGCAATATAGCACAATAAGCACAATGTGAACATGGGGAGTTTGTTCTACATGGCATGCATAGCTATTTCTGACATGAGTCTTAAGAGGGCGAATAATTCCTCCAAACATGAAAAGCACCTAATTAAGAAAAATTTACAGCTTGTTAAAATTCTGGGATTGCAACTGTGGTTGCAACAAAAACCAGCATACACAGGGGTCCCCCAGGACCGGTTTGGGAACCCCTGGAAGAGTATGCACATGGTTTCCCAAGGCTTGAAGACTGACGTGTGCAAGTAAGTTAACCATCCCAATAGTCAAAAAATGCACCCTCCTTCCTCCACTACCACCTCCTCTACTCCATGCCCCGGAAACTGATTTTTGTGTTTTAATCTAATGTTGCTGATTACATCTTAATTTCGTATTAATGGTTACAAATTAATGTCTCGACACAAACGGCAATGGCAGGTACATTGTATACTGTACATGTAAATAATTGTACTCAAAACGTTCAGGCAGTTTTGCATACTTCTGGGTAGGAGAGGAGTGGTAGTGGGGGAGTGGAGGAAGGGAGGTGGGGAATGAAGAATATTGGGACGCACACCAAGTTGGGAAAACTTGCTGCAGGAAGAGTTGCTGGTGAGCCAGTATCCAATGAGGCAGTCTTCATTCTGGAACTAACTAGCAGAAAACCACTGTTTCAATGCAGTGACGAAGACAGTCGCCTATTGGGAGATGCCGTCTTTTAGATGAGATGTTAACAGTTCAGTTCCTGAACAACTGCAGTCACGCACATCAGGATGTTCCGACATCTTCCTGGCCAATTTCCCATTGCAACTAGCAAAACAATCCCTCCCACCCCACATCAGCTATAGCTATTAAGCCTAATGTGTGGTGACTGTTGTAAAATGGCTTCTATCCTACACCTTGGTGATGGTTGAAATGAGGTTACTCCACTTATCTGTCAAGTGTGTTGGGATCCTGAAAGGCACTATATAAAAACATAAATAAAACTACTCTTTTTACACATTAAATTATGACTGAACCTAGAACTTTATTTCTAAATGCTATGACATTCAAGGGTCAGAATTGTGTCCTAATGTTGTTTTAATGCTTCTTGTCGGTTCTCAAGGACCCCCTTGATCACCCTAACGTGCATCGTAATGAACTGTGGAGATCGGCATAGCCGATACGCATGAAAGTAGTGTTAACCCAAACTTTTTGCCATTCAAGAGGCAATAAAAAAACCCCAGCGGTTTTATACTTTGCACACTGCCGTTGGGCGACCCATGACCATGCGGAGGCAAAGTGTTGTGACGTCAAATCGCCGTTATCCTGGGCGAACGCGCCGATGGTTTCCTGTGGTTACAATTAGTTTGATCCAGCAGATGATCATGCACCGGCTAGTTGCTGAAATTAACGGAAATGTTCATACTGTGTCATAAGATTCTGTGTAACAAAAACTTCAAAGTAATAGTTTTTAAAAAAAAATAACGGGTAGGCTACTATCATTAAGAAGTTACTTTTAGAAAACCTAAGAACCGACTTACAGGCACAGCTGAGACGGCGTCGCCGTTTCATACAGAAGCCTCCAGTAATGCGATACAGGAAGTTGAATGCCGTTTATGCAGTGCAACTCGATCAGTAAAATAGCGGCTCAAATTCTAAATTTAAAAACATGATTTGTAAAGTCAGCCCACCTTCAAGCTTTACAAGTTTGATAATAGTAGCCAAACAGCCCGAATTGGTTTTAGATTAGTCATAGCTATGGCCACCAGCTAATTAGGCTACAGTGGATATCCAGGTTACTTCTGCGCAGGACATTAATGAAAATCATCTTGGCGCCCCTATGTGCATAAGAAAGGTTCTCTGCAGCTGGACCCTTTTGGTAAGGACTGACGCAGTTTCAACATCCAGTTTCATACAAAGACAGTGACGCTGATCAGATTACATGTTTTACCTTCTGGATAGACCCGGGCAACAACCGCTCCATAAGCCTGCAAAGGACAACTCCATCTTTTAGAGACGCTTTCAGAAATTCTTCCGGATCCGCGATGTTTTTTTTCGGAGAATTAAGCACCCCTAATGATATAAGCCAGGTCACAGTCTGCTCCTCTGGGTTCATTGCTGCCGCAGCCTGCATACGGTCTAAAGTCACCCTGGTAGGCAGCAAGTTTAACGGCACGAATAAAAAAACAAAAACAAGCCACATCCGTGATAGTTCCTTTTCCTGTGCCGCAGTTTCAGTGAGTCTAGTAGAACCTCACCGATCATTATCAATCCCCCGAGAATATGTGTCTGCATTAAGTTCCTGGCAGGACAATCGCCCTGTTAGTTTTACCGGAATTTTTCCCTCCAAGGCAACAAGGGGGGGGGGGGGGTGTTGCTTCACAAAAAAAATGTCCATCGGTAAATGAGATTGGATTCCATGAAAGGGACACTGCGTCTGCAGATACAAAGTGAATAATGCTCGTGCGTAAAAGGGGCAGTTGAGGACCACAATGAACATGGATAAGCACCATGCAAAAAAAAAAAAACAAAAAAAAAACAGGTCGATCAAAAAGATCATTCATGAAAAACAGAAAATTCCTGACTTCTTGGAACGGGTAGTGTTACAAAAAACGTATTGTATGATCTCACATTTCAAATAACACTCAAATAACACCAATGACTCAAAGCTCATTTAAATTTTTCAATTCTTTATTGAATAAGTCACCTTCATACAAGACACTGCCTTTGGTTCTGCAGGCTTTGCTCCAATTGCTGTCCTCAGATGGTGCACTGGCCAGTGCACCTCATCTGCACTATAGGGGCCTCAGGGTCTGTTCACCAGCTACAGGGGACACCTGCAGCAAATGACAGGGATCATACTGGAGAGTTTGTCCATTTAGACACTGACATTATCAAATCTAACTGCATGGGAAGGGTCCTGGCAAAACTGACTCAAATTCCCTCCCTCTCCACCTCTGATGAAGCGTGCCAACTGCTTACTCTCAACCTACTTAGTCCAAAAACTGCCTAATACATTAGTTATTCAAATTAATACATGTAATCAGACACCTTTGTTCCACCAGGGAAATAAATGTAAAGCCAGGTTCACGATGAACGCAAATCACAGCTACAATAAAAACCTGCATACAGTTCCCCAGAACCAGGGTTGGGCATACCGTTCAGATTCCCTGTAGAAGGTGCAGTGCGTTCAACAGCTGTTGCGTGTCATTACTCATCCATTTACTGCAATGACATCACACCACTTTAACCTGCAATAAGAAAAATTTAAATTAGTGAGTTTCTGGGGCTAGTAAAATGAAAAGGTCAAAAGAAAACTTTAAACCCTTTTTCCTTTTTCTCTGCTGTGATACTGGCTACGATCCAATTTATTCGTGTTCCCATTTACGTTCCAGTTTGCTCCTTCGTTAGACTGTTGTTCTTTCGTCTCCGTCAACGGTTGTCCCTCTTGTGAATTTTGGGCATGCTCATTTTACAAACTTGAGGTTTTGTTGAACCTAAATTTTCCTGCATTACAACGAAGTTAAAATCCACTGTTCATACAAACTTGATCTTTATGACAAACTCCTTCAGAGTAACACGAACACCATTTGGTAAATTTTAATCTGAGAGTAGCCAAATTGAGTTGGAATTACTTGCAAAAGCACGGGGATAAGAAACAATCAGGTTCGTCTTCAAAGCATTGGTCTCCCTTTGGGAATCTGAGCACTTAAGTTTGAATAATGGATAAACTAGAGCATCCAGTACACTATGATTGGGTAAAAATCCACTGCACAAGAACAGAGCGATTCCTTTAGGCGACACTAAAACTTATCTGAAATGACTGGTCGACTCAAGTTTGAAGAGTTTTGTTTGAGGGCCTCAGTTGATGTTAAATGGAACACTGAAGTTGTCGTATACAGAAAGCTTTGGGTTGAGAATGCTACTTATGCCAATCAACTTACTGCACCAAGACGAGAAACAAAAAGGTTTGCATTGCTTACCAGCTGTTGACAGACTTGTAGTTTGTTTTATCTGTTGAGTTGAAATGATTCTGGCGTTTTGGGTGCCGAATTCTTTGGTTTGGTTGAGGTCTTGGCAAGCCCTAAAGATTAGGCTTTGGCGAGGACTCCATTTCTACTGAGGAAGACTATACCGACAAGAATTTTGGAACAATGACATTTGCCCTTTGTCCCCTTCAGTGACACCAAAGGTCAAACAAATGATCTGCATGAGGCAAATACAATACAGGAACTATCATTTTAACAAAGGTTCCATTAGGATGCACTATCTGTATTTCAGGTTGTCTAGAACGTTCCTGACTGGTGAAATCTTGAATTGAATCAGAAGCAATAACTTTAACGTTACTGGTTTTCCCGTTGAATATCCACCAGTTTGGCTCAAGATGGTTGATTAAAAACTTTTATTAATAAATGAAAGGCATTATTCCAGGGATTTGCAGGACTAACAGCACTAATGTACAAAAAGAAAATCTTAACACTCACTTAAAATGGCAACAGTACTACCAATAAGGAGGTGGGGGAGTGGGGAGAAATATAACTCATTTTCAACATTTAACTTCTCAAAAGAAACAGTGAAAAGATTGGAGGGGGTGGGGAGCTCAACTTAAGTTTTTGTCCACAGAATTTTAAAATCCCTCATGGTTCTTTATCCTCTCGTTTCCTCCTCTGCAAAAAATAAAAATAAAAAGGAAAAACACCAAAAAATGCAGTTTGAGGCCTCCTTCCTTTTGTCCAAAAGTCCATTTCAGTATCTGTTGCGGGCGATCCCGTGATCGACCCGACTGCCTCCGCCACCACGGGGCGCCCCGCGGCTCGAGCTGCCGTACGCATCACGAGGAGGGTAGCCTCTCTCAATTGGTGGGGGAGCCGGCCCCCGCTCCGGTCTGCCCATTCGTTCGCCGCGGCTAGCGGAGTATGGGTCACTCCGGCTGCCAGGGTAACTGTCGCGACTGCCATATCCGTCCCGGGAGCTGCTGCCATAGTCGTCATAGCGACTGCTTCCGCCACTCCCACCACTCCCTCCGTAGGATGGAGGGGGACCCCGCGAGGGCGGGGCGCTGCGAGAGTTACCTGCAGGGTCAATGGGTCAGGTAATTTGCAAGGTCATGACTGTTTAAAACATTGCTGATGTGTGTTCTGTATTTCTCATGTGCCCAGTTTGAAGCAGAAACAAACATTTCCCCATTTCTTTGTCTTTTTTTGCCTTTTTAATGTACTTTAATGTAAAGTTGATTTCAGTGTCTCAAAGTTTAACATCACTAAATAAACCAGAAAATTGACTAGTACAACCGTTTGAAGACCTTAAGTGCTGATTTGTAAATCCTTTGTATCCAAGTTTTACAAACTGAACATTTGTGAGAGGAGGATTAAAGCTCATTGACAACTCTGTAGCATGCCACTGTACACTTGTGGGCCAACAGCCTTTTCCATTAAGAACTCCAGCTGTTAGAACTGCAGGTTAGCCACTCATATTTTCACGTGGGTTTCTTGATGGTTCTGCTTTTTTTTGTTGTTTTATTTTTTATTTTTTAGGATACGCATTTCCAGAAACGAGGGTTATGTGCAAGACTCCTTGTAGTAGCATCTGAGGTAGCGTAGAACGTATACTGGACTCAGTTGACAGGTATGCTTTCTTTTTTCCTCTATTATTTTTTGAATAAATGCCGTCCCCACAGCATTTTTGTATTTTTTGAACATCGGCTGCATTTGATCATTGGTTCCCTGTTCCCAGGATCACTGTGCACATAGGAATGAAGCGCTACATTTTTTATTTTTAAACTTTGTAACACGTTTCATTAAAAAGTGGTTGATTCTTACCGTAGCCATCGTAAGGTTCTCGGTAGGAGCCAGTGCTGGGCCGCTCGATGTATCCCCGTGACTCCCGTCCTCCACTGTAGCCACCTTCACGGTCGCTAGCAGAGAGGTAATGGAGGACTTTACTAAACACGCAACAAGGACATGATTTTTCCAGATTAAGCATTAAATACTTTTTTCAGACCCCAAAGTACTAACTAGAGGTGACTTGGGAATGTCTGAAGCAAGAGCAGCTTTTGTACTCTGACAACTGATAATGTTGGAGGGAGGAACAGGGAAACCGCATACACTTAAGGCTTGGCCCTAAACAGCCTGAACATCTGAAAAGGGACGTCTGACGTTCGTTTCCTGCAACGAGACTGGTTCTACCCAATTTGAGCCAACATCTTATAGTTCAATGGGAGATGGCTTGAACGGCCACCTTTACTTCGAGCCCAGTATACACAAGATCCCGATTCACCTACAGTAATTGACCTTTGGTTAGTTGGTTAGCTAGCAAATCACATCCCTGTTATTTGACATTTATCCGTGTCAACTTATCTGGGTTCTTACTACGAGGCCACAAAATGTGCACTACAATGTTGATCAACAAATGCAAAATTAACCATACCTGTAGCCCCGTGAAACGGATGCGTACTCATCACGGGAGCTGGAATGTGGGTATTCACGGTAGCTGTAGTCCCGGGGTGGTGGGGCGTAGTCTCTCGTCTCCCTCGAGCTCAAGTAGTCACGACTGGAATAGCTATTGTGTATGGGGGTGGGGAGGGTGTGAAGTTCGTACAAATGACACTCTGGATCGACAAGAATCAATATCTACTCTCTGACCAACATTCTGTGCGACAAGGAGCCAACCTGACAAAGTGACAACAAAATACGCCGTTTGCATCGTCTGTCACTGTTAAAACTAGCCATACAATAAGGCCTGGTGTTCATTCTCTTGAACTTTTCAGTTAGTACATTTAACATAAATTCTTTACTTGGGACCTCCCCCAGTTCATGCCCCCCCAAACATCCTTGAAAATATTTTGGTTTGCAATCATACCTGTCTTTAGTGCTGTAATGGTCGTCCCTGGGTGAGGGGTAGTCATCCCTCCGTGAGACCATGGAGTCCCGGCGGGGAGGTGGAGGACCGTAGGGGTCTCTGTCCCGGGACATGGGAGCTGGCGGAGAGATAATTAACATTAGAGGAGGCAGGGGCCCTCTTCATTGGGAGACACCCTCTGGATGACATCACAGTAATCATTTCAGCCGACAGAACCACATTAGATCCCTCACAGCATTAGATCAGTTAAAACTGACCACCGGTGTAAGCTCAGAACTTCTTAGAGGACAAGAACGGGCAAAATCAGCTCACAAGAGATCAATGCCACATGATGTCATCATAGCTTACAACAAAGTTCTTTGAGTACTTTTTCCTGTGGGCCACTTCATTACATCCGATGCCTCAACCATGGAGATGAGACAATTTAAGGGCAGTATGTGTGAAATCAGGTAAACGCAAAATGCCTACGGCATACATCAGCCAGTTGAATGTATACAGGTATGACGCATGACCTTTTTAGCAACTAGGTGTGAAAAATCCATTAAACAAGTCTCTGGAGAAGGGTGTCTGCAACGCAATACTTTAATACATATTCTGAATACCATATGGGCACCAGCTAGCTGTGTCAGAATTATTATAATAAAACAAGCAGCAGCTCCTACTTACGCCTGCCCATTGGTCCAGAAGGAGCCGTCCTCTTGGGTGGCGGGCCTCCGTTGCGAACTGGGGGTCCTCTCTTCAGTGGGGGCGGACCTCTGGATGACATACCCTTATAAAAGGGATCTACAATCCAGAAGTGATCAAAGTAATCATTTCAGCTAATCAAACCATATTATATCCCTCACAGCATTAGATTAGTTAAAACCGACCACCGGTGTAAGCTCAGAACTTCTTAGAGGACAAGAACGGGCAAAATCAGGTCACAAGAGATCAATGCCACATGATGTCATCATAGCTTACAACAGAGTTCTTCAAGTAATTTGCCGTGTAGGCCACTCTTTGGAATTGCGCACATGGGCCAAATATTATCCACACACTATTCATAAAGCAATGTGCGAATAGGATGTACAGTATGTGTGTGTATAGAAAGTAGACACCTTCTGAATACATGTACAGCCATTACTTATCCTGTCAGTGGCATATCCATGCTTGTGGCATAGTCTCAATTTACAATGCACCCAAACACGGTGACTGATGATCAAAAGGCTAAGAATACATCAGCAGCAGGCTGCATTTGGCACCCTGGCTGCCAGTTTACAACACCCAGAAACATGCAGCCACCTGAACTTATATAAATCACATCCTTGGGGAAAATAGCCTACCTCGGTCGGGTGGGCCTCTCATGCCACTTAGTCCTCCTCGGGATCCCCGTGGACCTCTAGGAAAGCCGCGACTGTGCATCGACGGTGGGCCACGACGGCCTCCGGACTCAAACTGGGGCTTTGTGGCCTGTTCTACTTTGATTGGCTTACCATCGAGGGACTGGGGAAGAAATTCTCAGAGTTACCAATCAGAAAAGAATGAGATGGGGACCAAAGATCATCCATGGCTGCAACGGTGAGATCTAAAAACTCACCTTCCCATTCATTTCCCGAACAGCATCCTTCGCGTCACCCGGGCTCTCGAATGTAACAAAAGCAAAGCCTCTTGACTTGTTTGTTTCACGATCTTTCATCAACAGCACTTAACAGGAAGAAAAATGTAAGGTGAATTATACATAGGATTGAGGAGAGGTGGGGTGTCTTGTGGAAAGTTCTCACTTCCCACAATTTTAACTTTGGGGGGGCAAAATACAGGGATCCTGTGTTGTGTCCAGTCTAGTCAAAGTAAACACCAAGGCATTGGCCTTCATAAATAACCTACTTAATTCACTAACGTTACTTGCATATCACCTGTCCAGGGTGGGCCTCTGAGCATGGCAATATCTGACAACGTTAACCTAAACAAGGCTTCGCACAAGACCTTACACGAATTATTGTTTTTGAGAATGGCCTATTTAGTGCATACGCTAGTCAGAGATAAATACACCTATTTTTTTCCACATATATTATGTATTTTATAAATAGTTTATGATCGTTACCTTCAACTATTCTGCCATATTTGCCGAAATATTGTTCAAGCGCCTTCTCGTTAGTCTCAGTGTTGAGCCCACCGATGAAGAGTTTCCCTGGTCGGTCTGCCTCTGCCATAATTGCGCCTCTGTAAACTAAACTGAGAGAAAGAGATCCACAGATGTGCATTGCTGAAACAGGAACCGCTAACTTGCCGATTATTTTTTTTATGTCAGAGAACGGTAATAAGTTAACGGTTACCTTCTGCATTTGTGATTAACGTTACGGCATTCCAACGTGCAACAGGCAGGCTTCATGCTTTAGTTATGCCAAGTCATGACCCATAACCTCAGACTAAGTTATATAACCACAGGAAGCAAGTTGTAAAAGTAAACTAGGTAACGGGAGCACATAATTTAGCAACAATAGCTAGGTACTCTTCCTCCTTTATAACAAAAAAAATACCTAGCGTTACTGGCCGTGCAAGACAAAATGGAGGACTGGAATGAATGACAAGGGTGGATGTCATAGGCCACATTGTAAGATAGCATAATTGTTTTAAGTGAAACTACAGGCAAATCTAAATATTTAGCAGTGTTTATCATGATACATAGCTAAGTATTCACACAACTTAAATTAACTAATTATCGCAACGTAACAGGAAATCTACAAACTTAACTTGTATTCAATAAAATGGCGCCGCGTTCATGTGGTTCACTGAATGTAGCCAACGCGTTAATCGTTAGTAACTAACAAACATCGAGAAGCCAGTTAAGAGTCGTTATTTCAATGACTACACGAAGTCGTTGGCTATTTCAGAAAGCAATGCAAATGGATGAACAAGTGCATACGGAACATATAAGAAGACAGAATGCAAATAAAGTCTAATAAAAAATAACAGTAAATGAGCACATCCACTCACCTCCGTAAATTGACAGTGCGCAACAGGAGGCAAACAAAGGCGCATGTGTTTTTATACTGATCACGTGCTTCCTGTCCCGGAAATGACGATTTTTTTCTTCGGTGGTGCTTGGTTTATGACTAAACATCGCACTGCTGTCTCCTGTTGTTTTCACATGGAACTGTTCCGTAATAAACTACAGTATTTAAGATTGCACTGAAATACACCTTTCCCCCATTTGTCAGCAACTGAATATATCTTACGTCCCCACAGTGCACAGTTGTGCTCTGGAATATAAATTTTCATAAAATATTTTGATATTGCTAACTTTAGTTGGGGATGTGGTGGTTACCCTTTCACTCCTGTAAGTGGAAACCGCTCCACAAGCTTACCCAGCAGCCCGTGTGGTAGTGACATGATGACAACCATACTTCCAACGTCAGTAAGCAAACCACGTTTTTACACTGTGATGAGTACCGAAGCTGATGCTGACTGTTTGGTCGTAGCAGCTAGCTAGCTAGCCTGCATTTTCTCCCGGACTGCAACGCTGGAAAACAAAAGTAAAGCCATAACAGTATAGAACTGAGACGTTGTGTAGCTCGCTAGCTAGCTACACGATAGTGAAGATGCAGTTAGTCGCAGGTTTCGGACTTCTGTACATATTAATTTCGTGTCGTTGCTCCGGGTTCTATCTTCCGGGTTTGGCCCCGGTAAGCTTTTGTGAGGAGGGAAAGGACAGTGGCGATGACTGTCAGGTAAGTTTTATTTCAATTGGGTGTAATGTGGTGTTGTCACGATGGTGGCCACCAACGTTTACGTGGTTTGGATAGCTACATAGTTGTCTGTTGTGTAACGTTAACTGTTACTATGCTAGCTAATGTGAATTACCAAGACAAGGGTAGCCAAACCAGCAGGTGTTCTGTACAGGTGGCCAATCTTCACCTAAGCGAAGACTCTCGGGGATGTCCTTTTTCTAGCTAGCCGACTATTTACAGTAACGTCGTTGTTTGATTTTTATAGTAGCTATAGTTACTGTTCTGTAACATCATAGTTTGGCTGCTAGGATTAGTGGTATGATACTTAGGATTCATATAGCTAATTATGCTAATATAACCTAGTGGTAGATTTCTGTCCAGTCACCTGGATACTCGTGCTTAGTTAAAGTTATACTTGTATCAAGAGTTATCTAGAGTTGTTAACTACTTTATAGACTCTCATAATGTAGCTGTACTAGCTACGAGGATTAATTTTAGAGATTATACACAAAGGCAGTCTGGGTATGTTAAGACCATTAAGACCAGTTACTTGTCCAGATTTAATTAACCAGTTCAGGCCCAGTTCAAGATCTCATGAACATAGTGTGAAACGTTCAGCTAGCCCTGTGGATATTTTACCGACTACATTCCTCAAAGAGGGAGTACTATTAGCCCTGTATTGTTGTCCATAATTGACAGCTCACTTTTCACTGGTTATGTTCCTGACTACTTTAAGCATGGCTGCATTAAACCCCTTCTTAAAAAACCTAGCCTTGATCCCTCTGTCTTTGAGAAGTTTCAGTCACGATATCATCAGCATCATTGTACATTTGTGTCTCAAATGAAATCCTGTTGAGTGCCGGTGATGGTTTTTCCCAGAGACAATGGATAGATGGGACTACACTTGAGTGGTTCACAGCTACATTTCACATAGAAATCTAAGATCACTTGTCTATTGGACATTTTTCTTCAAAAGCTGTTTAAACGACTTGTGGAGTGCCTCAAGGCTCTATTCTGGGGCCAATTTTATTCTCTATTATATGTGACCTTTGGGACAATTCATTAGTCAACATGACATTTCATTGTTATACTGTTGTTACACGGTTGTATCTGTCCATAAATGTTAGTAGGCTAACTGTTTTATTTGACTATATGACTGATATCATGAACTGGATGGCTCAAAACTTTCTTCAGCTGAAAACCGAGGTGCTTTTTATTGGCTCTAAGCATCTCTTCGTGAGGATTCAGCAGTCCCTGGGGTCTGGACTTCTGTGTGGTTCTATTGATGTTAGTGATGAGTCTCATGAGCACCTTAGTTACTTGGCTGCTGTGATTAAACCATCTGCCGGAAACCTTGGTGTTATTTTTGACTTTGCATTTACTTTTGAGGAACAAGTGCAAAAAGTTGTTAAATCTTGTTTCTATCAGCTCCAGGTAATTTCTAAGATTACACTTTTTCACAATCCTGGACTTAGAAAAGGTGATTCACACTTTTATCACCTCTAGATTGGATTATCAAAATTTCCTATATTCCACAATAAGCCAGAAGGCCCTTGCATGCTTCCAATTAGTCCAAAATGCAGCGGCAAGGCTTTTACTTAGAACCAAAATTTGTGAGCATTTTACCAGATTTAAACTGGCTCTTTGTCAAAATTCGCATTGATTTAAAAATGTTATTGATAACATACAAAGCTCTTCATGGTTTAGCCCCTTCTTATATCTCTGAGCTTTTAATCCCCTACCAACAGTCACACTTAGGTCCTAGGGCAGAGCTCTACTGACTGTTCCAAAGTCTAGAATGAGATCCAAAGTGATGTGGCTTTTTCTGTCAGGGCCCCTAGACTCTAGAACAGCTTTCCAGACTCTGTTTTGAATGGTCTATCTCACCTTTTAAATCCTAATTGAAAACTCACTCTTGCTTTTAACTGATTATTTCCTTCTTGTCTTGGACCTTTTAACACAGTGTATTATATTTGTTTTTATTTTGTTATTATTTTTATCTTGTATTTTGATTGTATCTTGTTGTATTTTGTCATTTTATTTTGTACAGCGCTTTGTAACCCACTGTTTTGAAAAGTGCTATATGAATAGTTATTATTACTATTATTATTATTATTATTATTTTAAATACTTCTGTAATTGTATAAGGTTGTCCATCTGATGACTTTATCGCAAACGCCGTTGCAGCCAGCTGACTTATGGCACAGAATATATGGCACTGACCTGTGCTTAACATGGCTCCTAATGTATTGTGTTTGCAGCAGTAGTCTAGTTCCTTTCAAAATGTAATTTTGTTCTCTAACAAAAATGTGACAAATTCCCATTTACACAATATCACAGAATTTATAGCTTACTTTGTGGATATCGCCTAGTTACAGTTAATTCATGGAGTTTTTGCTTCAGTTTTTGGCCTAGCCTATATACTGTAAGGATTGTTTCAGCCATGTGTGTGGCTCAGTTATTAAAATATTACCATTCATTTTGGTACAAATGATATGAGCAGATGTACCATTCATTCAGTGTAAGGTGTTGCCACAATGTCTTGACTCACTTATGTACCCAGTATTCCTCTGTGTTTTTCCTCAGGCCCAAATTCAGCTGTTTGTGAACCGTCTAGACTCTGTGGAGTCCGTTTTGCCTTATGAATATGATGTGTAAGTACAGACATGGTTGTCTTTCTCATTATGTTCTTGTACACCATTCTTGGGGGCGATTAGGTAGAGTTCATGGCAGCTGGTCTTAGATCCTGACTGTGCAAATATATAACCCACAGTGTTAAGCAAAAGTTAACACTGTCCTCTTTTTGTGTTCTGGTCCGTCTGCCTCTTAAGGTTTGATTTTTGCCAAGATGATCAGGAGAAGAGACCATCAGAAAATCTTGGCCAGGTGCTGTTTGGAGAGAGAATCGAGTCATCACCGTATAAGGTAGGAGTTTTTTGCTCAAGACTGAAACGTACATTAATAAGCGCAGAAGTACTACATTTTACCTTAATGCGTTTGGTCCATCATAAGTGTGAACCTCATTAGTTACTAATACCCCTTTCACACCGAAGCAACGACCCAGGTAAACTTGTGTTTGCAGTTGGTGTGAATGTGTCAACCCATGTTATCCAACCCTGGTCACGACCCAGCATTTACGCAGGTTGGACATGGCCCGGCTTGGTGTGAAAGGTGCGACACTGGTTACTCTACACAGCACGGTTATCTGACAGACCCTTGATATAGTCATGTCTTTAACTTTCAGAAACTATGTTCCTAATTTTTATATAAATGATGAAAACCTATTCATGTGAATGCATATTAGAACCAAACAACTATCTTCATTTTTGCATTCGATTTATAGCTAGATTCACGCAAGAAGAGGATTGCTCAGTTGTCACAGGTAAATAGGCGATATACCGACGAAGAGCCTATTAAATAACAAATATGTTACTTAAAAAGTTTTTGACAGTTTTTTATTTATTTTTTAATTTTTTTATACATAAAAGCATTTGCAAGATTTGGAGCACATCACTGGGCTATCGATTCAGGAGTTAACATACTGGGTTAAGCCTAATGGCAAACTACATTGTATCTGCTAGCCAGCTGGCTACCAAACTAGCTGTATTAGCAGGAAAAAACAGAATGTGTACAGAAGTAAACTTGCGGACCCGGTATTTACCCGTGACCATAGTGTGGTGTGAATGAGTCAAACGCGGGTTGAATATATCAATATCCTGTGTCAATTTCAGGTTTTGTGTGTGAAAGGGGTATTATTGAAGTCTGAACTGTGTCTGGATTGACTGGTTTTTCTCGTTTCTTCAGTTAAAATTTTTTGTAGGCCGAGTGTTTATTCTTTTGCTTCTCCCATCATTTTGTTGTCATGAATGATATGCTGAGCATTCTGAGCAGTTCATATTTGTTTCTGATGATTTTGGATGAATGGTTGAAGTGTTTCCTTTGTTTAATGGCCAAGCTGTCTATAAGAACAGCTGCATTAAAATATCAACCTTTGTAAAGACACTCACGAAGATCAGGAAATTTTGAGGCGACGTTTAAAACAGTACTGGAGACAAAAAATCATAAAACATTTTTAAATTCTAAATTTTTTCCCCTTAAAGTTTTCATTCATGAAAAAGAAGACATGTCAGAAGGTCTGTACCAGATCATATGATACAACGAAAAAGGAAGATCAGGTGAAGCTGGAGTTTCTAAAGAATGGCATTCAGCTAAACTACCAACATCACTGGTAAGTTAAGACAAATTGTGGATTCTTACATTACAGCCTTTCTCATGGGAATTTCAGCTTTGCTAGCACAATAACTGTCATTAGCTTCCATTCTGGAAATTAATTTAGTCATTGGGGGAAGGTATTGTAACAACCTTTATATGATCTTATGATCTCTTATCATGTTATGTGAAACAACATTGCAATAGTTGTAAATACCAACCTCACAATTTAGTGTCCCCTTTAATACTGACAGATTGTGGCTTTTGTCCCCAGTTTGGTTGAACTGAAGAAATATGTATCTTTGCTAATGCTGGGTGGGTGTCTTTTCCAGGTTGTAGAAGCTGTTTCATGTCATTAAGTGGCAGGAGAGCTGGCCCTTTCAGTTGTCACATTACATTACATTACAGTCATTTAGCAGACGCTTTTATCCAAAGCGACATACAATAAATGCATACAGAAACGTCATCGAAGTAACTACAGAACAGATGAGACAAAGCACATCCTTCCCATAACGTAGCAGCTATCCCTAGTAATGAACATTGAATGTAGTTCACAGTAAGCTGTAGGCAAATCAGCTATACTACAATTCTATTCTAAATACTATTATAAACTATAACAAACAGTTAGACAAGAAAACACAGGGAACAAGTATCATGAGAGGTCCTAGATTAGTATATCAGTCAAGGTGGAGTCTGAAGAGGTGTGTCTTCAGGCCACGACGGAACGCAGGCAGGGTTGGAGTAGAACGTAGAGGAATGGGGAGTTCGTTCCACCACTGAGCTCGCCCTGCTGTAGAGGAGCGAAGTGGTTGAGCAGGAACTTAGTTCTGGATTATGTCCTGCAGGTAGGCGGGGCCTGTACTATTGGCTGCAGTGTAGGCCAGGGTCAGAACTTTGAACCTGATCCTGGCTGCAACTGGCAGCCAGTGGAGTGACCTCAGCAGGGGGGTGACATGCAAAAATTTCGGGAGGTTCAACACAAGCCGGGCAGCTGCGTTCTGGATCAGTTGAAGAGGCAGAATAGCGCAGGCTGATTGGCTTGCGAGCAGGGAGTTACAGTAGTCCAGGCATGAGGTGACCATGGTCTGGACAAGAAGCTGGGTGGAGTAAGTGGTCAGGTACGGTCGAATCCTCCTGATGTTGTACAGGAGCAACATGCAGGACCGTGCTGTCGCCCTGATGTGCTCTTTGAAGTCCAGCTGGTCGTCCAGGACCACCCCCAGGTTCCGTGCAGAGCGGGAGGCAGCCACCATTGTCCCGTCAACGGTGATGGAGAGGTCATGTAGTGGGGAGGTCTTGTATGGCATGAAGAGGAGCTCTGTTTTGTCGAGGTTGAGCTTCAGGTGATGGGTAGCCATCCACTCAGAGATGTCAGCCAGACCAGAAGATATCCTCTCCTTAACCTGTGGGGAAGAGGGAGGGAAAGAGAGGAAGAGTTGAGTATCATCAGCATAACTATTGTATGAGAAGCCATGTGAATTAATTACTGAACCAAGAGACAGTATAAATGGAGAACAGCAGAGGACCCAGTACGGATCCCTGTGGGACTCCTGTAGAGAAGGGATGGGGTGCAGAGACGGAACCCTTCCAAAAGACTTTATCAGTGAGATACGATACAAACCAAGAGAGGGCAGTCCCAGAAATGCCCATCTTAGTGAGTGTGGAGATCAGGAGTTTGTGGTTGACTGTGTCGAACACCGCAGACAGGTCAAGTAGAATCAGGACAGAGGAGAGGGATGAGGCTCTAGCAGTGGCGAATGCCTCTGTCACGGCCAGGAGAGCAGTTTCAGTGGAATGCCCGGTTCTGAAGCCGGACTGATGCGGGTCAAGCAGGTTGTTCTGGTGTAGAAAAACAGACGGTTGGTTAAGGACAGCTCGTGGACAGGAATGGCAAGAGAGATGCAGGACGGTAGTTCCTGACATCAGAGTGGTCCAAGCTAGGTTTTTTAAGGAGTGGGGCTACACGGGCAGTCTTAAAAACAGTAGGAACATGGCCACAGGTTAGTGAGGTGTTGATAATGGAGGAGAGATATGGAAGGAGCTCACCGGATATAGACTGGAGGACTGCTGAAGGGATGGGGCTCAGTGGACAGGTGGTTGCGCGATGGTGCGTCACCAGTTGGAGCACATCTGTGTCCTCCAGAGTCTTGAAGGACGACAGTGTAGCGATGAGTTCGGTTTGGGGAATGTGGGGTGTCACTGGATGCGTGAAGGAGTTCCGGATCGTGGCCACCTTCCCCTCAAAGTGGGTCAGGAAGTCATCTGCAGAGAGGGAGGAGGGTGAAGGGGGTGGAGGGGGGATAAGGTGGAAAAGAGTTTACATCCAGATTTGAACACTATCTAGTGTAATGGCTTTGTGAATGCACAGTTAAAACGGGGATCTCAAGCCCTAATCCTAGAGGGCCACGATAACCGCAGGTTTTACTGGTTTTCTTTCAATCAGATGCCAAGGAACTAGGTGTGTGGACACATTGTACTCGAGCAGATTTAATAGTCCTGTGGCCTCAGCTTTACTGCTCAGTCACCATGTCCGCGAATGCACTTTCCTCCTTTTTCCAGAGGTGTAAATCCAGGGGTTAGAAAGTAAAAGTCCTGCCATGTGTTTCTTCCACCCATAAATAATTAGCAAATCCAAGTGATTGGAACAAAATACTGGGGAGGACTTTTACTGTCTGAACCTGGATTTTACACCTCTGCCCTTTTCACTGTTATCTCGATCAGCCGTGGTATGGATACAGGCTGTGCTGAGCTGTGCATACCCGGTTTCATTGTAGGATCGTTGACAACATGCCTGTCACGTGGTGCTATGATGTAGAGGACGGCCAGAAGTACTGCAACCCCGGCTTCCCCATTGGCTGCTACGTGACACCAGACAGCCGGCCGAAAGACACATGCGTCATCAATGTGAGTGGGTCCAGGTTTCCTCAGATCTAACATCTTGTTCTGTTGGATATTAATGTTAACATTACGCTGGATTATGTTGTTCTGTTGGATATTAATGTTAACATTACGCTGGATTATGTTGTTCTGTTGGATATTAATGTTAACATTACGCTGCATGGATTATGTTGTTCTGTTGGATATTAATGTTAACATTATTCTGGATTGTGTAAGCTTGCCAAGTGAGAAGCTTGACCTTTAGTTTTTGCGGACGGTTGTATTAAAAACCCCCTCAAGGCAAGGTAGTTACTGTAAATGGGCTTAAATTAGAAACATGTAGGTCTTGTTATGTCTACAGTGGGGTGAGCTTTGACAAAGCTTTAGTCCTGGGCTGGGAAAGAGCACCTAGTGGAATCGGTGAAGCTCTAAATCCAAGCAAGGGGTGAATTGGCAGAATAGCTGAATTATGGGGAGTAGATGAATTTCCTGAATGGGTGAATTGTGGTGGGATATGTGTATTGGCAGAATGGGTGAATTTGCGGAATTTGATTGGCTCTGGTGGGGGCGGGGGGGGTGTGTTGGGTGTTTTGCAGTCCCAGTTCAACAAGAAGAACACGTTCTACATCTTCAATCATGTGGACATCATTATAACCTATCACAGCGGGGAGGACGAGGGCTGGAGGGGGGCGCGGTTGGTGGCAGCTACCCTGGAGCCCAAGAGGTATCACAGAGAACCCTGGAGAGCCCTTTCACATGAACTTTTAACATTATAAATTATATTACATTATATTTTCATTATAAATATATTGAAAATATCAAGTCAGATGAAGTAACTCTTGCATTTGTTTTGTATACCTTAGTGAAACAATAAGCTTTTAATATTGGATGCATGTGTACATTTGTTTTGTGAGTGTTTTGTGAAGTCATCATAATGTATAAAATGAGGCACATTTAAGCATGGCCTGCTATTATGCATACAAATCCTATCCCTCATATGTAAAACAAACCATTCCACCCTTGTTTAGTGCAGTTCTCTATTTCACCAGAAGAGGGAGAAAATCAGTGAACACTGTACTGTAAACACAGGCACACATTTGCAGATATTAATGCATGAAAATTTTGGTCAGACTGGATATTAGGAGAAGGTAGCATGTTAAGCATTGGAAGCCTCATGTGTAGCCCATCTTGTTTCGGTTGGCAGCATCAAGCACAGTAACGCAGACAACCCAACATGCGAAGGACCCCCCATGGAGGTCTCTGGAGATTTCAAAAGTAACCTGGACCTCACCTACACCTACTCGATCACCTTTGAGGTGAGTGGCCTTTTTAATGACCATTTTGGCCTTATTAAAAATACAGAGTAGTATATTATGTGCCTGTGTGTTTCTGTGGATTGTGTTAAGTGCCGATTTGCCTGGGCAGGAACCGGTGGGTGCATTATACAGTTGTCATATGTTAATAAGCATTCTCCCCTCTCACAGAAAAACAATAAAATCAAATGGGCCTCCAGATGGGATTACATTTTGGTCTCCATGCCTCACACGAACATTCAGTGGTTTAGGTAAGATATGCCTTCGCTAAAAAACTTGATCATTCTCATTTTGGAAGTACACTGCATTGTTACATGATGTATTGACTTTGAATAGCTTCAGTCTGGGTTTGGTTGCGTTCTTTTTTTTGTTTTTGTTGCTCAAATCGAAACCCATTGTAAATGGCAATATTCAGCCAAAAAGTGGTTGGACGTGCTTGGTTAACACATACATCACTGCTTTTTCCTGGGATGTGCAAGACCTCTTACAAAATAAAGTCATGATATAATTTCTTCATAATTGTCTTATTGAGCCATAAAGCTCAAAGGACCATTTCTAGACCTTTTAGTCATTGCTTGCTTGCTAGCAGCATGGCTAAGTATCGGGGTGCCAGGCTATTTATTTTTCAGCTCACAGTAAGAGATTGTTTGCATTGTGTTTTTGTTGTAGTATAATGAACTCCTTGGTCATCGTGCTCTTCCTGTCTGGCATGGTGGCCATGATCCTTCTGCGGACGCTTCACAGGGACATCGCCAGGTACAACCAGGTGGACCAGGTAATGCCCCCCCTACTGCTGAACCCACCAATCAGCTGCAGTCTGCAGCAAACATAGAACCATTTTACTGTTTAAGAAAATATGTAATTAAAGCAATTCTAAGCCACAAAACATTATGTTTACATTGTTCCTTATCTTTCCTAATTTGAAAGTAATGGCTATTCAAGTGAAGAGAAGAAATGGCTGCTTTCAGGGCTGACAGCTCCCTTTCAATTCTCAGTTTTTAATGTCCCTCTCTGATCGTTAGCAAACGCTAGGCTACTCCTCCCAGTGAATGGATTCAGTTCAGTCTTCTTGTGACAAGGCACTATTTCTCAAATAATAGTCATGGTCCCAAAATTATGTGCAGATGGCTTTCTTGGCTCACACCATTTATATTTTTAAAGATGTTATTGTGTAAGATTTTGGTGAAAATAGACAACGACCCGTTCAACCCCTGCTCCTTTGTGCCTGCACTTCCCAGCACTGCAACATTGACGAATCAGAGAGAGAGAGAGAAAGAAGGGGGATCTGGAAAAATGCATATATAGGAGAATCATAGCTGTATATATATATATATGTGTTGCGGAAGAATTTTACTACATTGTGGTTTTTGGAGTATTGCCAAACGATTGTAAACTTCTGTTGTAATATTCACAGGCAGACTTGATAAAGATACCACCACAACCCAAGAATGCCTTTATTTCCTATGTAAGCGGGTAAAAAGAGTGCAAACGTCTTTTGAGTGATGCTTAAAGGGTAACTTCTCCTTACCTTTACTGTAGTTGGTAGCTAAACTGAAAAGCGCAATTCCTCTGTAGCTTCATATTTGTGCTTACAGCCATAAAAAACCCAGCTACAGTGCCTTGCGAAAGTATTCACCCCCCTAGGCATTTTTCCTATTTTGTTGCAGTACAACCTGTAATTTAAATAGATTTTTATTTGGATTTTATGTAATGGACCAACACAAAATAGTCCAAATAGGTGAAGTGAAATGGAAAAAAAAACTTGCTTTAAAAAATAAAAAAAAAACTGAAAAGTGGTACGTGCATATGTATTCACCCCCTTTGCTTTAATGTATTTTTAAAGTATCATATTTAATATTTGGTCGCATATCCTTTGCATGCTGTTACTTCCTGAAGTCTGTGACCCATCAACATCAAAAGACTCTCGATATCTTATTTTCAGGTACTGTTACAAGCGATACTATAACCTCTCTGCATTTGAATGGATCTCTATGGGAATTGGGGGGTGAGACTAGATTCAGATGTAAATTACGCTGGTACAGTATGGAACACATGACTGGCTAAATGGCAGTAAGTCATCAAGGGTCTAAGGTATCAAACGAGCCCCAAACCATCACTCTGCGGCCACATATGGAGTAGATGTGGATGGATAACTTTAAGGGTTTATTCTCCTGACTTTTTTCCCCATAGAGTTTTATAGGAAAATGAGTCAGGAGAAATAACCCTTGCAGTGAGCCATCCACATCTACTCCATATGTGGCCGCAGAGTGATGGTTTGGGGCTCGTTTGATACCTTAGACCCTTGATGACTTACTGCCATTTAGCCAGTCATGTGTTCCATACTGTACCAGCGTAATTTACATCTGAATCTAGTCTCACCCCCCAATTCCCATAGAGATCCATTCAAATGCAGAGAGGTTATAGTATCGCTTGTAACAGTACCTGAAAATAAGATATCGAGAGTCTTTTGATGTTGATGGGTCACAGACTTCAGGAAGTAACAGCATGCAAAGGATATGCGACCAAATATTAAATATGATACTTTAAAAATACATTAAAGCAAAGGGGGTGAATACATATGCATGTACCACTTTTCAGTTTTTTATTTTTATTTTATTTTTTAAAGCAAGTTTTTTTTTCCATTTCACTTCACCTATTTGGACTATTTTGTGTTGGTCCATTACATAAAATCCAAATAAAAATCTATTTAAATTACAGGTTGTACTGCAACAAAATAGGAAAAATGCCTAGGGGGGTGAATACTTTCGCAAGGCACTGTACATCTCCTCTTCTCACCGTTTTGCTAATTGCATCTGTAAAGCACGTTCTTTTGCTCTGTCCTTAAAATCATTCTCGATCCCATAACTGGGTAAATACAGACAATAAATGCTTAAAGGGATAGTTCGGAATTTTGGACATAATGTCTCAATTACGACTTACCCATGATGTAGTTGATTGATGGAAACCATTTTCAGCTAATTCCATGCTGTCCCTTCTTTTGGACATACACACGTTGCTAATGCTAAGGTAACCGGTAGCATCCACTACCAAACGCACTTAAACACTCCACAGTGCACCCAAAGCAAATAAAATACGACAACAGTCTATCGGGGTTATTTTGAGTGTTTATACCATCATTTTTGAAGTCAAACTATCGTTGAATCCTTTACTTTGTGCTGACCTATATTCTCTGTGGACGTACGGCGGCAGAGCGAACGTGGCCATTGCAACTTGTTGCTCTTCTTTGTTGCTGTAGTCAACCAGTGCCGGCACTACATTCGTAGGTAACGTAAAGTATCGCTCCGCCGCCGTACTTCCACAGAGAATATAGGTCAGCACAAAGTAAAGGATTCAACGATAGTTTGAATTCAAAAATGATGGTATGAACATTCAAAATAACCCCGATAGACTGTCGTCGTATTTTATTTGCTTTGGGTGCACTGTGGAGTGTTTAAGTGCGTTTGGTAGTGGATGCTACCGGTTACCTTAGAGTTGCGCTAGCATTAGCAATGTGTGTATGTCCAAAAGAAGGGACAGCATGGAATTAGCTGAAAATGGTTTCCATCAATCAACTACATCATGGGTAAGTCGTAATTGAGACATTATGTCCAAAATTCCAAACTATCCCTTTAACTAACTGTATATATAGTCTATTCAATACATGCCTATCTGTCTTACTGTGTGAAATCTTAATGTATCCCTATTGTTTTAAAAAAATATCTGATCAGTTTTAACTTTAGCAGCCTGATAACCTTGCGCCAATATACAGAAGGGGTGCTACAAGCTTCACAATGAATTTCTGTTGACTGGAGGTTGATAGGAAGAATGTGAAATGGAGGATGTTTAGTTTGAACTGAAATTTTTACTTATGTTAGCATTTTGGTCAGAAATAAATGACTTTAATGTTCCAGGACAACATTGAAGTGTTTGTAAAATTCATATGGAGATGAGTGCAACAAAATGTAATTATAGAAGGGGAAGGTTGAGTTCAAAGAATTGTGGAAGGAAATCGAGAGTCTGTGCTGAAAAACCAATTCCTTGCTTTTCAATATGCTTACTTAACTTCTGATCTATAAAGAAAGGAACAACGTGTAGAAATGTTATTACATGGTGAAGTTACCCTTTAACCTTGGCGATTTGGTGGCTTTTTGTGGGAGATTTTCTGACACATCTGGTTCACCCTCTGACTGACCGTACATATTGATGATGTTGATATGGTGGAATCTGGTGTAAAAAAAACGCCCTGCGTTGGCCACGTCTGTTGTTGAGATGAATTAGAAATACTTAATTATGTTTTTTGGCCACTCACTCTCTTTGTAACCTAGAATTATGCCAAGAATATGGATTTACACCAGATTTTACAATGAATGGCTGTCTATTCCCACACGTGTGAAAATCTTGTTGGTGATTGGCTAGATGGTGCCACATAACTGGGTGTTCTCAAGTTGGTGATTGTCTAAAGTGGTGTACTGTGGATATCACTCATCATGTGATCGTGTTCCTGGTTGTTGATTGGCTGTACGGTGTTTGTTCTGAAGGAAGAAGCCCAGGAGGAGTCTGGGTGGAAGCAGGTTCATGGGGATGTCTTCAGGGCTCCCAGGATGGGAATGTTGTTGTCTGTCTTCCTTGGCCAGGGAGCTCAGATCACTATCATGACTTTCATTACCCTGTGTGAGTGCTTTGCAACGTCCACCCCACTCCTGATCCCCTCTCACACACACACATGCATACGCACACACACACACACACGCGTGCCTGCATCTTTAAATAAACACACATGAACTTCACACTTCCCCAACCTGAACCATACACATTCTCTCAGTTCCCAATATTCTTTTACTCACATAAAGGGCTTTGTTACACTGTTAGGAGTGGTCATTTCACAAGCTTGTTCAAGTAAAAGCACAAAACTGAAAACAGACCATTGCAAGTTAAGCTCACTGTTTTTTTTGTCTCTCAAACCTACTTTTAATGAAAAAAGGAAACCTCATCTTTACGACAGTCCAGTCCAGACTTCACAATGTCTGTCCACTTACCTCATTATCACTGCGATGATGATGACGATGATGGTGATGGTGATGGTGATGGTGATGGTGATGGTGATGGTGGTGATGACGATATTCTCACCTTCCAGTTCTGGCCTGCCTGGGTTTCCTGTCTCCAGCCAACCGCGGTGCTCTGATGACTTGTGCAGTCGTCTTGTGGGTTTTGCTGGGTACCCCAGCGGGCTACGTCTCTGCCCGCATGTACAAGAGTGAGTGCTCTTCACACCCAAGCAGAGTTCAACACATTTTAGAGATGAAGCCCATTTTAAAGTGGCCTCTCACTGGACTCCTGAAGTTTCCGTAAAGTTATCTAGAGAATGCATGTTAATTCAAAGAGTGTTTGGAGAATGTGCACGGTCACCACACATGATTCCCTTATGGAAAAATAATATACTGCAGTATATTGTAAATATATCAAAATTATTGTCACAATATATTTGAAATATACTGCATACTGCAAATATACTTTCCTTAAGGGGGGTCATGCAGACCTGGGTCAAATACCTATTTTAAATGCTAACTTTTTAGATGCCGATAAGATTTGCAAACAGATCCCTGAGAACAGAATTCTATTCAGCGAAACAGTGCTGACCATTACAAAATGTAAAAGCATACGAAAAAGAACAATTTTGTCCTGAAAATTGATGAGAGTATATATTTGTAGTTCTTCTAAAATTGTGAGTAATATGTGAGATTTTCAGTGGCGTTTAAAGTATTCCAAATTATTATTTGACCCATCTCTGTTGTCTTGATCGTTGAAAATGATACATATATATTTTTATTAATGTGTCTTGCATATCACAAGGTTATGATATGCAAAACATATTTTTGGTTGGTCTTACTCAGTATTTATGAATTTGCATTGAATGCGCTGTTTACTCGGTTTGTGTTTAGCATATTCAACTGAACGCTTCCCTTTCCCCCAGGTTTCACTCTCAAATGCTTCATATAGTTTAATTACTGAACACCCCTAGGTGTTATGTATCTAATATTTCAGTCATTATCTATCCAATGTCAATGCAGACTCAAGATCTACCTCTTCAGACTGCATCTTGCTTCCCCATCCTCGCCCCACCCCCTAGCACTCTAACCTTTTGTACTATAACTTAGATTATGGTATTTTTATGGTTTTATGTTCATCTTTTTAGGGCTTGTTATGTACAGTTGAAGTCGGACGTTTACATACACTTAGGTCAAAGTCATTAAAACTCATTTTTAACCACTCCACAGATTTCATTTTAGCAAACTATAGTGTTGGCAAGTCAGTTAGGGCATCTACTTTGTGCATGACACAAGTAATTTTTCCAACAATTGTTTACAGACAGATTATTTCACTTTTAATTCACTATATCACAATTCCAGTGGGTCAGAAGTTTACATACACTAAGTTGACTGTGCCTTTAAACAGCTTGGAAAATTCCAGAAAATTATGTTATGGCTTTAGAAACTTCTGATAGGCTAATTGACATTATTTGAGTCAATTGGAGGTGTACCTGTGGATGTATTTTAAGGCCTACCTTCAAACTCAGTGCCTCTTTGCTTGATATCATGGGAAAATCTAAAGAAATCAGCCAAGCCAAAAATTGTGGACCTCCACAAGTCTGGTTCATCCTTGGGAGCAATTTCCAAACGCCGGAGGTACCACGTTCGTCTGTACAAACAATAGTACGCCAGTATAAACACCATGGGACCACGCAGCCATCATGCTGCTCAGGAAGGAGACGCGTTCTGTCTCCCAGAGATGAACGTGCTTTGGTGCGAAAATTGCAAATCGATGCCAGAACAACAGCAAATGACCTTGTGAAGATGCTGGAGGGAACAGGTACAAAAGTATCTATATCCACATCCACAGTAAAACGAGTCCTATATCGACATAGCCTGAACGGCTGCTCAGCAAGGAAGAAGCCACTACTCCAAAACCGCCATAAAAAAGCCAAACTGCAGTTTGCAACTGCACATGGGGACAAAGATCTTACTTTTTTAAGAAATGTCCTCTGGTCTGATGAAACAAAAATTGAGCTGTTTGACCATAATGACCATCGTTATGTTTAGAGGAAAAAGGGTGAGGCTTGCAAGCCGAAGAACACCATCCCAACCGTGAAGCACAGGGGTGGCAGCATCATGTTGTGGGGGTGCTTTGCTGCAAGAGGGACTGGTGCACTTCATAAAATAGATGGCATCATGGGGAAGGAAAATGATGTGGATATATTGAAGCAACATCTCAAGACATCAGCCAGGAAGTTAAAGCTTTGTTGCAAATGGCTCTTCCAAATGGACAATGACCCAAAGCATACTTCCAAAGTTGTGGCAAAATGGCTTAAGGACAACAAAGTCAAGGTATTGGAGTGGCCATCACAAAGTCCTGACCTCAATCCAATCGAAAATTTGTGGGCAGAACTGAAAAGGCGTGTGCGAGCCAGGAGGCCTGCAAACCTGACTCAGTTACACCAGTTCTGTCAGGAAGAATGGGCCAAAATTCCAGCAACTTATTGTGAGAAGCTTGTGGAAGGCTACCCGAAACGTTTGACCCAAGTTAAACAATTTAACTTCTGACCCACTGGGAATGTGATGAAAGAAATAAAAGCTGAAATAAATAATTTTCTCTATTATTATTCTGACATTTCACATTCTTAAAATAAAGTTGTGATCCTAACTGACCTAAGACAGGAAATGTTTACTAGGATTAAATGTCAGGAATTGTGAAAAACTGAGTTTAAATGGATTTGGCTAAGGTGTATGTAAACGTTCGACTTCACTACTGGATGTATGAATTCAGAATTTTTACTTTGGCTCTTTGTTAATTTGCACTAGTGCTCTAGTGATGTTGCATATTTATTTATTTATTTTTTAAAATAAATTTGGAGGCCAATGCGGGGCTGAGCATATCCGATTCCCACCTCAATTTGGAATAGCCAATCATCTGCAACATTGCGCGAACTCCACTGCCGATTTCGGAGAGTGTAGACATCCACAGCTAGCCAGGTCTGCCAATATTGTGTATGCACTTCTGTTTCTCTTCTGTTTTAAGTTCTGTATAAGAGTGTCTGCTGAATGAATGTACTGCAATGTAATATAAGTCAAATCTTTTAGCCCAAAAACCCTCTTCTTCCGCATACCCCCAGCTTTCGGTGGAGAGAAGTGGAAAACCAACGTCCTGTTGACTGCGCTGTTGTGCCCGGGGTAAGTCGACCTCAGTTTGTTTTCTCTCTCAATGTGCAAAGGCTTGTGGAGCCTGGGGGGAGGGGTGGTCGATAGCGGTTGACAGTTGAGCATTCGGTGTTGTGGTCATCTCTCTCCCCAGGGTGATATTCGCTGATTTCTTCCTCATGAACTTGATCCTGTGGGTGGAGGGCTCGTCGGCCGCCATCCCCTTCGGAACGCTAGTGGCCATCCTGGCGATGTGGTTCGGCATCTCCGTGCCACTGACCTTCATCGGCGCCTACTTCGGCTTCAAGAAACAGGTGACTTACTTTTCATTGTTAACCTTCAGATTAAATTCCTCTGTCAAGAGAGACCTGGGCTGAAGGCAGCACTGCATACAAATGGCTTCATAAAAACAATCCATATGTCACAATTAACAGAAACACATTTCATTACACAAAACAGCTGATATGATATAAGGGAGGCCTTGGCTGTGTGCTGTGAAGGGATTTTCTGTTTTACAATGTGTGTGTATTAACATAGAGACAATCACATGATTATTATTAAACATTTATTATAGTTTTGATTATTAGTAGATCAATTATATTGAATTAAGTAATTAAACATATACTTTATGCAAACACATGAGCTTGAGCAGGCCTTCTTTGTACTTTATCTTCCATTTCTGCAAGAGACAGGCAGTCTGTGAGATTGATGTTTTTGTTGAACATTCCTGATCCGGTGGCAAGGTTAAGGGTTATCTATAGTCTAAACACCGGAACATTTAACACCCCTGTCTTTCTGTATTATTACTTGATTAAGTAGAAATCCGCCCCTTGTGGCAAATCAGTAAGGATTGTGTATAAATGTCTTCTGTATATTCTGTTTCAAGTCAGAGATCCGGTAAGGCTCTCTCATTCTTTTGGTGTGTTTGTAAATAAACTAGAGGTCTTACAAATACGGTTTTGTTGTGGTTATGTTTGGACAGACTTGCTCACTGTGTGAAAAAGGGAAAATTTCCACGACAGTGCCACGTGTGTAAATTCTCCCTCTGTGGTCGAGGCAGATTTTGGCTCGATCATTCTCTCACACACACTTGGACCTTCTGGCAGATCTGACAGAACTTTCTGGCCCAGTATAAGAAAGAAAATGTGTACTCTGTATTATATTATATTGATTATTGCTCAAATAATTATTTTAGTGTAGTGTTTAATGAGAGCTTATAAATTGCCTCTCTTGGACGACACCTTCAATAAAGTGGTGTGCAAGTTATACTACCTTACCTTCGCCAGACTTATAAATGCCCCTGTTTTATGCAGATATTGGCTCTACGTTGTCCCTCCCAAGCTTTTGGCGTTCAGATTTCTCAAGCTGGTTAGGAATGACAGCCCCAATTGGTCATGTGGTACAGGGGTAGCGGAATTCAGAGACGTCAGGGATCATGTGAATGCCCGCTATGGAAGGTGATGTCAAGAGCTAATTGTAGCTTGTGTTGTATAGTGGTCTGATTATCGAACTTCGGCGCTTGCCATCCACTCTGCTCAACGAGAAGTACAATTAGCCCACTGGGCTAAAGCCCAAGGTCCCAGTCCCATGAAAACGAATGGCATTCTTATTGCCTCGCCAGGGGTGATGTCACATCCTGTTATACACTCACCCATCTCTGAACTCTGCCGAACTCTGTTGTGTGTGTCTTGCCTTCAGGCGATCGAACAGCCCGTACGGACCAATCAGATCCCTCGCCAGATCCCTGAGCAGTCCTTTTTTACCAAACCCATTCCTGGGATCATAATGGGTGGCATCCTGCCCTTTGGCTGCATCTTCATCCAACTCTTCTTCATCCTCAACAGCATATGGTGGGTATGGCCTGTCACATTGATTATGAGGTAGCAATTACTGCGTATAAGGCCTTAGATCAGGGGTGGCCAATCTTATCCGAAAAGGGTCAATGAGGGTGCAAATTTTTGTTATAGCCCAGCACTACGACACCTGATTCAACTAATTAACTAATCGTGGTCTTCAATCAAGACCCTGATAGGTAGAATCAGGTGTCTTAGTGCTGGGTTAAAACAAAAACCTGAACCCTCATTGACCCTGAACCCTCATGATTGGACGCCCCTACCGTAGATGCAAAAGGGCCCTCCTACAGTTAGTACAGTTGGCAGCACATGTGCCAGTTTGATCCCTGTGCTCAGAAGGTGAGGGACCGCATGGTGGTAACCAGGTATCGCCACAATGTAAATGGATTGAGATCCTTTATTTGCTATGCTCCCCGACTGTGGAATTATTTTCTAAATTTAATTTCTGCCTTCATTTGGAAAACATTACAATAATGGGTTCTTTTGAAAACAAATAAAGACTGTTACATTGTGTTTTTATGTAACAGTCTATAACAGCCTGAACTGCGCCTTGCCTTTGAATTCTGCCTCTTGTTTTTGACTGGTCAGCACACCGGGACACCTTACATTGCACATTTAGGCAGTAAGCAGACACTCCTATCCAGAGTGACTTTCACAGCTTACATTCTTCACATACAATCTATAGAGCTGGATATTTTACTGAAGCACTTTAGGTTCAATACCTTTCTCAAGTGCATTATCGGCTGCAACTGACAAGTCCGGTTCCCTAACCATTGTACTGTATGGTCTTCCTGGTGTGAGCTACTGTCTCTGCTGTCTTCTGAGATTCACGCCATAAGCAGAGGAACGCAGTGCTTCAAACTTCGCGTTTAACTGTGGCCCCCCCCCCCCCCCCCCCCACGCCCAGGTCCCATCAGATGTACTACATGTTCGGTTTCCTCTTCCTGGTCTTCATCATCCTCCTCATCACCTGCTCCGAGGCCACCGTCCTGCTGTGCTACTTTCACCTGTGTGCTGAGGTGAGAGAATACCTGATACCTGCGCTCCTCTGAAATGCAGCAGTATGTCTTTATCTCCCTGGGTCACACTGTGGGTTTTCCATGTGAGGGGAGTACAGAGGTGGGCTACGAGGGCCGCAGCTTTTTCTGGTTTTCAAGCCACTTCTGGCCTTAATTACTTAATTAGCCCTGACATTTACGCCATCTGACATTTTAGCTATATTTCTTCATAAGCGCATGAATGACAGCCGAAGACTCTCTTGTCTACCTATATGAAACTTCATACTGTGATCTGATCTGATGAGTGAACCAGTGTTGGTGTATATGGCCAATGAGCTTATTTACCCAGAGTAATTGGTTGAAACAAAAACCTGCATACAAACCGGCCCTCCAGGAACGGATTTCCCACCCCCGTAATGGTATCACTGCAAAGAACAAAGCAGGGAATTCTAACATCAGAGTTCTGGTAAATTCTATTTCAGTTTAGTCAATTGAGGAAATTCATTGAAAAATCCTCTGAGAAAGTGAGGAAAGTAAAGAATGAGGAGAGTACCTCACAATGGCAAGTGTGTGAACACACAGGTTTTCATCAGATGGGTTTGATGGAAATGGGTTTCATGGGGTACAGATGGGTTTGATGGAAAATCCTTATCAGGTTTGGTTTGTTCCCCTTCTGCTCTCTGGTCAAGGTGCATGGAGGCATCTCTCAAGTATCCTCAGACCAGCACCAGAAGAGGGACATGGGTTTATAATGGCATGCATTTATATAGTGCCTTTCAGTCGAAGGCTAATGGGAGCGAGTGGCTACAGTGGAGTGTGGCTGCAGAAAGTGTGCTGAAAACGATGGCTGCACATGGCCCAAAGGGTATTTCTCAATGAGCCCCG
This sequence comes from Synaphobranchus kaupii, assembly GCA_029718625.1. Taxonomy (NCBI): domain Eukaryota; kingdom Metazoa; phylum Chordata; class Actinopteri; order Anguilliformes; family Synaphobranchidae; genus Synaphobranchus; species Synaphobranchus kaupii. The sequence goes on along the minus strand of JAINUF010000063.1, from coordinate 34,116 downwards.
TCAAAGGTCCGCACTCCAAAAGAGATAATTTTATCAGTTTGTTTATTTTTACTGTGGGAGGAATGAAACGTCCTGGAATTAATCTTATTGAATTAGCAGCTTGAAATTCCTTTTTTTTGTTTTTTGAGTGCAGAACTATCGCATAGCTTATTGGTGCGTGGGCTGTTTGCAATCCTCTGGGATGCATTGACGACGGGTTGAGGCTGAAATTCAGTCGTCTTACTTATATAAAATATGAGATACAAATAAGGAAGTTTTGAGCCTTTTATCAAGTGTGGTCACTAATCCTCTGAATATTTTTTTATGAGTGCACATAACAGTTACCCTTGACAGCGGTAGAAGCTGTTTGCCTCTTATGATGAAGTGCCAAGCTCCGCCCTCTAACTCCTCCCCCTCCCTCCATCACCCCCTCCCCTTCTCTCCCCCCTCCCTCCCTCCCTCCCCCTCTCTCCCCGTCCCTCCCCCTCTCTCTCTCAGGACTACCACTGGTGGTGGAGGTCCTTCCTGACCAGTGGCTTCACAGCGGTGTATCTGTTTGTCTACGCCGTGCACTACTTCTTCTCTAAGCTGCAGATCATCGGCGCCGCCAGCACCATCCTGTATTTCGGCTACACCACGATCATGGTGCTCATATTCTTCCTTTTCACCGGTGAGTGTCAGCTCTGCCCCGAGGGCTTGCCGTCGATCTCAGCCTCCACTCCTGGAGGGCCGCTGGAGAGTTTCAGTGCATAAGGGCTTCATTTAAGACACTGATTGGCTAGAGAGACCACACGCGTACCTTGTTTCCAAGGCCTAATTTGGCTGTTGATTGAAAGGAAACCACAAAGACCTGCACACACACTGCAGCCCCCCAGGACTGGAGATTGAGAATTGAGAGTTTTGATTAGAGTTCATAACCGCAAGGTTGCAGGTTTGAACCCCCAAGAATAAGTTAATGTGAGAATTGTCTTTGTTTATTTTTGTGGTGTAAAATGGTTGGCGGCTGTTTGAATAGCAGCAGTATAGCAGTCTGCGGATGGCTTTGTTGGAGTGTTATGCTACTCCATGTACAGTACATCAGACAAGGGGGATGTTAGATCTTTACGGAGGAAGATTCCAGAATGTCATCGGTTTTTACTTGCTATATCGCTCGGTAGATCCGTGTCCAAGAAAACCTCTTCGCTGTGTCTGGTTGCGTTTCAGCAGGCCAATGCTGAGATTAACTGACCTGATTTTTGACATGCGAGTAAAATCTCTGTCCACATTCAGGGTGGGGGATTCAGTAAATTCATCTAAATTCAATTCATTAATTATAAAATGCCCATAATGCTCCCTGTGGATTTTTCAGTTAGTCAGTTGAATTCAAATTAATTTCCTGAATTGACTGAATGGAAATGGAATTGACGTGGGCCGGACTCTGTCCAGAGCACCCTTTTGCTCTTGTTGGGCTATTATAAAGTGGTGTGAGGCCTTGAGCAGGCGGGGTTAACGAGGCTGAGGGGGAAGTCCTTCCTCCTGACTTGTTTGACAGGCGGAGCGGGCTCGGCGCTCGCACCCCCATCGCGCTCCCGTGGGTGAAGGTGCTGAGTTATCTCCCTGTGTGCAGGTGTGGAGTAGTGATGGGCAAAACAGTTCACTTCAGTGACACGAATCACTAGAATCAGTTCATTAAAAAGATTCGTTCAAAAGATTCGTTCACCGAATCGTTCAGTGCTTGGGCGGAGCTCCGACTGCGTACTGCGTAGTCCGACTCACTCAGTGAACTGACGGCCGAACAGTTCATGCGGAAGTGCTGTCGCTTTGACAAATGCGCCAAACTCCGTTTACAAATCTTGATATTTTAAAAGTTTCCTCGTTGAATATCAATATTGGAGGTGAACGCTGGTTTTCAATGACTTTTAAGTCTTAACTTGCTGGGCCTGATTCTGGCAGTTTGAGCCGCTGATTATCACTCAGGATCACGTCACGTTAACTCACTGTGTCTAGTAGCTTCAGTGAACGGATCACTGAACTTGCACCGTTACGTCCCAGTTCGTTCACTCAGTGAACTGACGGCCGAACAGTTCATGCGGAAGTGCTGTCGCTTTGACAAATGCGCCAAACTCCGTTTACAAATCTTGATATTTTAAAAGTTTCCTCGTTGAATATCAATATTGGAGGTGAACGCTGGTTTTCAATGACTTTTAAGTCTTAACTTGCTGGGCCTGATTCTGGCAGTTTGAGCCGCTGATTATCACTCAGGATCACGTCACGTTAACTCACTGTGTCTAGTAGCTTCAGTGAACGGATCACTGAACTTGCACCGTTACGTCCCAGTTCGTTCACTCAGTGAACTGACGGCCGAACAGTTCATGCGGAAGTGCTGTCGCTTTGACAAATGCGCCAAACTCCGTTTACAAATCTTGATATTTTAAAAGTTTCCTCGTTGAATATCAATATTGGAGGTGAACGCTGGTTTTCAATGACTTTTAAGTCTTAACTTGCTGGGCCTGATTCTGGCAGTTTGAGCCGCTGATTATCACTCAGGATCACGTCACGTCACGCAGTGAACGAATCAGTCCACTCTGCACGCTCGCTGCCTCGCTCGGCGCCCGCCCGCGAATTTTTTTTATAATTTTTTTTTTTAATATAAACTTTATTTCGAACAATTTAGGAAACAAATTAGAGAAAAAAAAGAAAAAAAAACTTTCTAGTATACAACACGCAAACACGGTACTCATTTCGGCTATACAATACTTAGAACAATACGTCCGAAATGGAATAGGAAGAAGCAAATGCGAATGATTCGTTCAGCACAGCAGAACTGGTTCGCAAGGGACGAATCACGTTCGCTCGCGGCAGTCCCTCCCCCTCCCTGCACGGTGCACGCTCGCTGCTGATCAGATCCGTTCGTGAACTGAACTGAACTGAGAAATGAATGGATCTTTTCAGTAAGTGATTCAGTTCAGTTCGTTCACCCAAAAGATTCGTTCTTTTGAACGAATCGTTCGCGAACGACACAACACTAGTGTGGAGGCGGGAGAGCAGCGGGGTGCAGGCATGCACCAGGCTAAACGGGCCCGTTAGCGGCGCCACCGCCACCCTGCGCTCACTGAATCAGACCTTTCACAGCTTTGGGTCACACGTGCGCTCGCTCAACGGCAGCTGCTGTCTCAGCAGGCCTTCCCAGCTCCTGTGTTTGCACAAGCAGGATTGTTACCCAGAGTCCCCTAGCTGCACGCATGCATGCGCACACACACACACACACACACACACACACACACACCATGACGTTAAGCAGTGGTGGCGCACTGTTTATACACTTACCTTTCTGCATACTTCCCCACCATTACCACCCAGTGCAGTTGGTTAAGAGTTATGTTTCCTCATCAGTGTGACCTCCGCCATCTTGGAGAAAACACAGTTCAAATTTACATATGGAATAAGTTTGTGTACATGCAGGTTTCTGTTTGGGCCCATTTACCTTTTATATTTTTCCGGTGAGTTTGGGGGGGGGGGGGGGGTGTTTATTAAATTTCAGCTGCAGGTGGGGATATGGGTTCATATGGTATATACTGTATGGTCAGGTGTACGCACACACAAACGCGCACACACACGCACAACCGTTTGAGCTTGGCGGACTGCGGAGGTAATGGCAGTGAGTTTTGGCAGGGTGCACGAACACTCTAAATTGATTCAGTTCAGTTCCCTTCTATGGTTTTTTTTTTTTGTTTTGGCTCAGTTGACTGGCCAGGCTGAGATTAAACTGGGACACATGCATTTACAATATATATATATATGTATATATATATATATATACACAGTACTGTTCAAAGGTCTTAGGCACATGTAAAAAGAATTCTGTAAAGCGGAGATGCTTTCAAAAATAATTAAATGAAAAGTTAATATAAAACAATTGACTATAAAGAGCAGTAAACCATTAAAAAAAAAAAAAAATCTATATTTGGTGTGACCACCCTCTGCCTTTGAAACTGCTCCAATTATCTTATGTACACTGTCGTGCAGTTTAATAAGAAAATCAGCTGGTAGTTGTTCCAAGCATCTTGGAGAACTTGCCACAGTTCTTCTGCAGACATTGGCTGTCTCGCTTGCTTCTGTCTGTCCAGGTAATCCCGGACAGCCTGGATGATGTTGAGATCAGGGCTCTGTGGCACCTGTTCAGGACTCCTTGTTCTTTTCATTGAAGATAGTTCAAATATTTTGGAAAATGATTGTTTGGAAATTTCTTTTCTACTGACACACTAATGCAGAAGAAAAAAAAAATATATCTAAGAAAACATTTAAATAAAAAATCTTGGGTGCCTAAGACTTTTGCACAGTACTGTATATATATCAGTCAAGCCGGAAAGTCTCCCCACCCCTTTCACCTTCTCCACGTTTTATTACGTTACAGACATATTCCAAAATTGATTAAATTAATTTTTTCCCTCAAAATTCTACAGACAACACCCCATAATGACAATGTGAAAAAAGTTTTTTTGAGATTTTTGCAAATTTATTAAAAATAAAAAAATAAAATTTCTCATTTACATAAGTATTCATACCCTTAAAGTGATCCATCCACATCTACTCCATATCTGGCAACAGAGTGATGGTTTGGGGCTCGTTTGATAGCTCAGACCCTTAATGACTTACAGCCATTTAGCCAGCCTTGTGTTCCATACTGTACCAATGTAATTTACAGCTGAATCTACTCTCACCCCCCAATTTCCATAGAGATCCATTCAAATGCAGAGAGGTTATAGTATCGCTTGTAACAGTACCTGAAAATAAGATATCGACAGTTTTTTGATGTTGATGGTCACAGACTTCAGGAAGTAACAGCATGTAAAGGATATGCGACCAAATATGAAATATGATACTTTAAAAATACGTTAAAGCAAAGGGTATGAATACTTATGTAAATGAGAAATTTTATTTTTTTATTTTTAATAAATTTGCTAAAATCTCAAAAAAACTTTTGTCACATTGTCATTATGGGGTGTTGTGTGTAGATGTTTGAGGCAAAAAATAAACTCAATCTATTGTAGTATAAGTCTGTAACGTAATAAAACGTGGAGAAGGTGAAAGGGTGGGGAGACTTTCCGGCTTGACTGTATATATAGTGTGCTTTGAATGGTGGGCTGGTAGCAAATCAGACGCAGTTGATTGCGCCGTTGATACAGGATCATTACGGGACTAAGAAGAGCCACTGCTGGTCATCAAGGTGGTTATTGTGTGTGAAAGGTCACATTTGCACAACGCTGTCATAAGGGTTCGGTCTTAACGGTGAGCTTACTTTCTTATAGGTAACGCAAATAAATATCACCATGTACCTAGTTTTGTTGCCATGGATTATAATAGATGCACCAGGAGCCCTGACAATGGCTGTTATGGCAACTTCCCAGTACCGGCTCTTGAAATATAAAGATGCGGTACCAAAAGGGAGACGGGAGCTTGTTTTGTCCACACAACAATGCGATCAAAAGCCCTGGTGCATACATTTCCCCCCCGACCGTAATCAGCCAGTCCTCATTTACTGTGTTTCTGAAGCGCTCGTCTATACCGTTCTAAATTCTTACCAGACGGAGATGGTGGAGACATGACATGAAAACACTGCTCTCCCAGTCGATCTCCTTTATCAGAGACCTACTGTTTTTTTACATGCAAACTGAAATGTCACTTTAATAAAAAGGTCTTGACATTTTGATGTGCGTGGGTAGTTTAGCTGACAGGAAGCAGATGGATAATGATGGATTTATTATCAATAAATGTAGTTCTGGTTTGGAATGTTTCCTCAACAGTGTCTTTCGATTTGGGGATGGATTATTTCAATGTGGAAAGCTCTTGTATCTGAATTTTCCTTTGCACTAAGCAAAGGCAATGTCGCAGACTCATACAGATATAATTGAAAAATATAGATATTCACATACTTGCACTCATGCTCAGACTTTAAAAGGATCTCCTCAATTGAGATTTGAGTATTTGTCGAACATCACAGGCAGTACATCTTTTACAGGTGACCGTACATATTCCTCCCCAGTCTGTCTTTCACAGATGACCGTACATATTCCTCCCCAGTCTGTCTTATACTGGTGACCATACATATTCCTCCCCAGTCTGTCTTATACTGGTGACCATACATATTCCTCCCAAGTCTGTCTTTCACAGGTGACCGTACATATTCCTCCCAAGTCTGTCTTTCACAGGTGACCATACATATTTCTCCCCAGTCTGTCTTTTACAGGTGCCTGTACATATTCCTCCCCAGTCTGTCTTATACAGGTGACCATACATATTCCTCCCCAGTCTTTCTTATACAGGTGACCGTACATATTCCTCCCCAGTCTGTCTTTCACAGGTGACCATACATATTCCTCCCCAGTCTGTCTTTCACAGGTGACCGTACATATTCCTCCCCAGTCTGTCTTTCACAGGTGACCGAACATATTCCTCCCCAGTCTGTCTTATACAGGTGACCGTACATATTCCTCCCCGGTCTGTCTTATACAGGTGACCGTACATATTCCTCCCCAGTCTGTCTTTCACAGGTGACCATACATATTCCTCCCCGGTCTGTCTTATACAGGTGACCGTACATATTCCTCCCCAGTCTGTCTTTCACAGGTGACCGTACATATTCCTCCCAAGTCTGTCTTATACAGGTGACCATACATATTCCTCCCCAGTCTGTCTTATACAGGTGACCATACATATTCCTCCCCAGTCTGTCTTATACAGGTGACCATACATATTCCTCCCCAGTCTGTCTTTCACAGGTGACCATACATATTCCTCCCCAGTCTGTCTTATACAGGTGACCATACATATTCCTCCCCAGTTTGTATTTCACAGGTGACCATACATATTCCTCCCCAGTCTGTCTTATACAGGTGACCATACATATTCCTCCCCAGTCTGTCTTTCACAGGTGACCATACATATTCCTCCCCAGTCTGTCTTATACAGGTGACCATACATATTCCTCCCCAGTCTGTCTTATACAGGTGACCGTACATATTCCTCCCCAGTTTGTCTTTCACAGGTGACCATACATATTCCTCCCCAGTCTGTCTTTCACAGGTGACCGTACATATTCCTCGCCAGTCTATCTTTTACAGGTGACGTACATATTCCTCCCCAGTCTGTCTTTCACAGGTGACCGTACATATTCCTCCCCAGTCTGTCTTTCACAGGTGACCATACATATTCCTCCCCAGTCTGTCTTTCACAGGTGACCGTACATATTCCTCCCCAGTCTGTCTTTCACAGGTGACCGAACATATTCCTCCCCAGTCTGTCTTATACAGGTGACCGTACATATTCCTCCCCGGTCTGTCTTATACAGGTGACCGTACATATTCCTCCCCAGTCTGTCTTTCACAGGTGACCATACATATTCCTCCCCGGTCTGTCTTATACAGGTGACCGTACATATTCCTCCCCAGTCTGTCTTTCACAGGTGACCGTACATATTCCTCCCAAGTCTGTCTTATACAGGTGACCATACATATTCCTCCCCAGTCTGTCTTATACAGGTGACCATACATATTCCTCCCCAGTCTGTCTTTCACAGGTGACCATACATATTCCTCCCCAGTCTGTCTTATACAGGTGACCATACATATTCCTCCCCAGTTTGTATTTCACAGGTGACCATACATATTCCTCCCCAGTCTGTCTTATACAGGTGACCATACATATTCCTCCCCAGTCTGTCTTTCACAGGTGACCATACATATTCCTCCCCAGTCTGTCTTATACAGGTGACCATACATATTCCTCCCCAGTCTGTCTTATACAGGTGACCATACATATTCCTCCCCAGTCTTTCTTATACAGGTGACCGTACATATTCCTCCCCAGTCTGTCTTTCACAGGTGACCATACATATTCCTCCCCAGTCTGTCTTTCACAGGTGACCGTACATATTCCTCCCCAGTCTGTCTTTCACAGGTGACCGAACATATTCCTCCCCAGTCTGTCTTATACAGGTGACCGTACATATTCCTCCCCGGTCTGTCTTATACAGGTGACCGTACATATTCCTCCCCAGTCTGTCTTTCACAGGTGACCATACATATTCCTCCCCGGTCTGTCTTATACAGGTGACCGTACATATTCCTCCCCAGTCTGTCTTTCACAGGTGACCGTACATATTCCTCCCAAGTCTGTCTTATACAGGTGACCATACATATTCCTCCCCAGTCTGTCTTATACAGGTGACCATACATATTCCTCCCCAGTCTGTCTTATACAGGTGACCATACATATTCCTCCCCAGTCTGTCTTTCACAGGTGACCATACATATTCCTCCCCAGTCTGTCTTATACAGGTGACCATACATATTCCTCCCCAGTTTGTATTTCACAGGTGACCATACATATTCCTCCCCAGTCTGTCTTTCACAGGTGACCATACATATTCCTCCCCAGTCTGTCTTATACAGGTGACCATACATATTCCTCCCCAGTCTGTCTTATACAGGTGACCGTACATATTCCTCCCCAGTTTGTCTTTCACAGGTGACCATACATATTCCTCCCCAGTCTGTCTTTCACAGGTGACCGTACATATTCCTCGCCAGTCTATCTTTTACAGGTGACGTACATATTCCTCCCCAGTCTGTCTTTCACAGGTGACCGTACATATTCCTCCCCAGTCTGTCTTTCACAGGTGACCATACATATTCCTCCCCAGTCTGTCTTTCACAGGTGACCGTACATATTCCTCCCCAGTCTGTCTTTCACAGGTGACCGAACATATTCCTCCCCAGTCTGTCTTATACAGGTGACCGTACATATTCCTCCCCGGTCTGTCTTATACAGGTGACCGTACATATTCCTCCCCAGTCTGTCTTTCACAGGTGACCATACATATTCCTCCCCGGTCTGTCTTATACAGGTGACCGTACATATTCCTCCCCAGTCTGTCTTTCACAGGTGACCGTACATATTCCTCCCAAGTCTGTCTTATACAGGTGACCATACATATTCCTCCCCAGTCTGTCTTATACAGGTGACCATACATATTCCTCCCCAGTCTGTCTTTCACAGGTGACCATACATATTCCTCCCCAGTCTGTCTTATACAGGTGACCATACATATTCCTCCCCAGTTTGTATTTCACAGGTGACCATACATATTCCTCCCCAGTCTGTCTTATACAGGTGACCATACATATTCCTCCCCAGTCTGTCTTTCACAGGTGACCATACATATTCCTCCCCAGTCTGTCTTATACAGGTGACCATACATATTCCTCCCCAGTCTGTCTTATACAGGTGACCGTACATATTCCTCCCCAGTTTGTCTTTCACAGGTGACCATACATATTCCTCCCCAGTCTGTCTTTCACAGGTGACCGTACATATTCCTCGCCAGTCTATCTTTTACAGGTGACGTACATATTCCTCCCCAGTCTGTCTTTCACAGGTGACCGTACATATTCCTCCCCAGTCTTTCACAGGTGACGTACATATTCCTCCCCAGTCTGTCTTTCACAGGTGACCCAACATATTCCTCCCCAGTCTGTCTTATACAGGTGACCGTACATATTCCTCCCCAGTCTGTCTTTCACAGGTGACCGTACATATTCCTCCCCAGTCTGTCTTTTACGGGTGACCGTACATATTCCTCCCCAGTCTGTCTTTCACAGGTGACCATACATATTCCTCCCCAGTCTGTCTTTCACAGGTGACCGTACATATTCCTCCCCAGTCTGTCTTATACAGGTGACCGTACATATTCCTCCTCATTCCTGACCCGTTTTATTTCTGTTCATCCTCTTCCATCCTCCTGTTGCTCAAAATTGAATTCTGTGGCCTGTTGTGCCCTAGCAAACCTCCGTCTGATAGAGCATCTTCTGCATCCCCACTGCCTGACTGTCTCCTTGGGCTTCTGGGCCGAATTGAAACCTTTTCTCATGGGGGTTTTGTAATCCCACTTTATAAATGCTTTGGGGGGGCTGTTGTGATGTTCCAGGAAGACCCAGTCACAGAAATAGTACGTAGCTGGTAATTTAATCTGGGAATAGATTTATTTTGTTGTGATATCGGTCATGGGAGGAGAAGCCTCGGCCAGAGCGGAATTTTCCAGCTTCCTGTACGTAAGCTGCTGGTACCGAGGATGAATGGACCTGATTTGAGATGTCACCTATGTGTTATTATGGGATCCGTCTCTCCGGGCTTTTGTCGTTTGAGCCTATGATGTTTGTTGTATTTATTCGCTGGTCCCTGCCTCCTTAACAAAGCTACAAGGTTTCAGTGCCCAGTTTTAAGCCTCCCCGCCTGGCTTCTACCCTGTGTTGGCACAGCCCTGTACCCCAAGACGAGTGTCGCCATGTCTCACCCGCCCGCCATCGGATCATTACGATGGGCCGGGCCGGTGGGTTGGCTGAAAGGAGAAAGCTTGGTGTTTGTGGTCTCTACTCTGTGTCTCACTCCTCCTTATGCTCTGTCCTGTTTTTACCCCCCTATTCAGGTACCATCGGGTTTTTTGCCTGCTTCTGGTTCGTAAATAAAATCTACAGCGTGGTGAAGGTGGACTGAGGGCCGCAGAGGCGGGGCCTGTACTCCTCTCTCCTCCGGCCCTCTCCGGAGGACGCCGTCACGCCGCACGTGTAAGATATGTACAGAGACTGAGCGGAATAGATTCTATCTTTCTTGTTTGTTTGGGGAAAAGCTGAATCGTATAATTGTATTTTTTTTATATTTTACTCTTAGGTTGCCGTTATGTTATAATTGTTGTTTCCGTTGTATTAAGGGAGATGGGGGGGGGACTGTCAGTGCTTTTTTTTTTTTTATACAAAAGAATACCTTGAGTTGAAGAACTTATTATTATTATTCCCCCCCCACGACACCTTCACCTTGGCATGTCCCTGTACAGCTAAGTATGACCTATTCTGATAAACAGCTAGCAAATATACATAATGAATGGGTAAAATAATTTTGATGATGACGATCTATAATTAACTGCGTTGTATATTAATTTTGACCTTTAACATAACGTGTGCAAACGGCATTTGAAAATTTTTTTTTACGTTTGCTGTTTATTTTCTAGTTTATTTGATGTTGGTATGGTCTGATCAACGTTTCCTTTCTGTTTTTAAAAATAAGTCATACTTAGTGGTTTTAAGAAGTATATTTAAAGGGCCCCATGAATTAAAGACAGCCTTTTAAACCAGCAGTCTTTTCCCATTATTTCCCACACATTTCTCTACTGTACTAAATACTGTATGAAATACTGAACCTGATTCGCAAAGAATATCAGCTTTTTTTGAATATTTTTGATGGAAGGGTTTTTATTTTTGTTTAATTTGGGGGGGTTTTCCTCTTGTTTGGGGAGTGGGGAGGCAGCGGGTTAAGGATGCTGTACATAAAGCTCTGTATGGTTTATTTTTTAAAGATTCAATGTCCTAAACTATGCCATTGCCCAGTTTCAAATCAGTGGGCACTTAGCATTTATACTTTACTTTAATATATGCATAATATAAATAAAACGGCACACTGGCGAGTTGTGAACCTCATCCTTTCCGTTCCTTTATTCAACTACAAATCATAGACAAGCCCTGGTTAACTAAGAATGAGTTGCCTTCATTGGTAACTGCATTAGTCCCCAACATAATGTGTATGTATGTTAACCATGTGATACACTTATGAAGAAATGAGGACCACTGTTATTTGTAGACTAGTGCGACAACAACATACACTGAAAACAGGCACCAACTTCCCTCTCTGTCCAATACTCTTTGACTCCCCTGCAATAATGGATTTCCCAAGGGCCTTACATTCAGTGTCACAAATAGTTTATTCAGTTATATAAAATGTACATAAACATCTCTGAACCATGTTGAAAATTAAGGAAACAGAAATGCACATTCTAAAGATAATTACATCAAAACTCTAGTCATATAGTATATGAAACTTAAGGTTCATTTACTTACATTCTAAAATCAGATTTTAAAAATAAACGAGCTAACATATCACACAGCACTGTTCTATATGGGCTATCCAGTAATGGTTATCTCCCATGGTCATCTTTTGATTGTCTACACTGTTTTCAGATGCAAGGAGCCTGTTTGTCCAATGTCTCAAGTAGAAATGTGTGTTTTAACTTAGAAGTCCATGTCTTATCAGAGGTATTGTGATTCCCGTGTGAGCAATACACCTGCAGGTTTGCATCAATGTATGCACAAATCACACATGGCAAAGTGTATTTTAAAATTTGACAAGAAAAGATTCACGGCAGACCATCACTGTTCAAACATACTATAAACTAAATGTGTACTCTACAAATACAAGGAGATATTCATGGTCTTAAAATACAAGGGATTCAGTAAGCGAATCACAAGAAGGTACGCTTTACGGTACCACATCAAACCTGTGTAATTGTTTTCTTCATATGTTTATATATACAAAATAAATAAATGTATTGATATCTTTATTTTTCATAGGGGGAACTCCAGAACCATAATCCCTGCCTTATTTGTTCTTTCAGGTCACAAATAACCTGTTAATCTGGAAACAAAGTGTGAATGCACAATAGCGTATGTCCCCTGGAGAGACTTCACAAAGCATGTGATTGGCCAATAAAATCAGTGGGTTTGTACCGCTTTATACCTATGTTACAAAGGCATCTGTTTCAGTTATGAAATTCAAAAATGCATTATTATTATTATTATTATGCTTTGTAGTATTAGTCATTGACAGACACCCTGACATATGGTGAATTGGCTTACATTTGAACCTTTTATACGTTTATGAATTGCTGAATTGAAAACTTTATGAAGAAATTCAGCTTGAATAAAAACTGAAATGGTAAAACTAAAATGTTCAACATGGCACCCCTGACCAGTACACTGAACCAAAGAAGGTCATATCGAGAATCCCAGCTGCTAGGTGGTAAGAAAAAAAAAAAAACTTTTTTCAGTGATTTTTTAAATTTCCCCCGTTTAATATGTGAAAGAAATGCTGACCACGTTTCCCAAAAGGTTGGTCATGTCTCCAGAATACAGATGGTGCTGTGTGTGCCTCCCCTTGTGCTGTATACTGAGATTGGGATGAGAGGGTTACTCAGAGCACACTCGGGGGGGAGGGGGGGGGGGGGGGGGCAGTGTCCTGGGACTTTAGCTGGTATTACGGCCATTGACAGATACTGTACACCTCATTCAGGAGGCACTTTGAAATTGGAACAGTCAGTGCAGGTCCAGGAAAGGATTGGTTGAGCAAGTGTGGCCCTTAGGCACAGCACAAGCACGAGGCTATGATTTGATTGTAATATTAATCGACTCAACCTGGAAGGAGGGTAGTTCACTTTACCAAGGTCATAGTCAGTGTAACTTTATTCTGGATTCATAACTCACAAAGAAAAGGGGTTGGATCCTGGAAATTGTACAATCCCGTTATACATCACACTGTGGAACACACACCTGCCTACACTCCTGGACAGCATAGTTCCAGCAATATTTGTATAAACTTGTCTGTTTTTGAATGGTATGCTGGGTCATTTATGACTGCATTTCACACAATATATTGTCTTTCCCTCTATTAATATGAGAAAAAAAGGGGTTATCCAGTAAGTAAACTACATTTCTTAAATCTGATTTATAATAGAATTCTTTGAAAAATGAACAGATACATTTTTCCATTGGTTACAATTGAACACCCCATGACAGTTTTAGTCTGATTTATAAATCCCACTGTGGTTCAGTTGCTGTCTTTCTTTACAGCAGAAGCTGGTTGATCAGTCCTGAGACACTATGGTCTTTAAAGGGGTTTCTATTTTCCATTGCAGCTGAGGTCTAAGGGGTACTCGCTGTATTTTCTTCAGACAAAATTAACTCTTTGAAAGTGTATGGTTTTAAGTACCAATCACTCTAAAGTAGGAATTAATTGATACTTGCCTGCTGCATTTGATTATGATTTTTCCTGTAAGGTTGCCGTGCAGTGCTTCTGTTTGATTTAGAATACTGTTGTGCAAGCTTTTTGTTTTTGCACTTCAACTGGATTTACAGAGATATTAAAATTATACTATGAAATATGAGCTGACAATCTGACTTCCCTCTGCAACAATGGTGTTGTGTAAACTGGGGAAATATTCATTCATCTGATGTGAGAATGACCTGATTCCCATGGAATGTAACGCCTACGTGATTTTTGTTATTTTTATTTTTACCAAGTGGGAAGGCTCAAGCTAGCATTAACTCTATTCAGTTTGTGCATAGGCTTACCAAAATGTACAAAACACAGCAGCATTCATCTTTCCCCTGTTATATAATAAACATGACACAAAATCTGTGCTTTCAGCCCAAATAATTTTCAAAAACTTTGAATTTGTGCAAGCTACTCATACATTACAAACTGTAATGCACTAAGGAAAGGCCAAATGTCAATCATTTTCCAGGGAAGTTGTTTGGACTGGAGCTCAAATTCCCTGCCTCCCTGTAGGCAATGTATGGCCTCTGATCGGAAAGGCTAGAAGCTCTGCAGCCTGCCACTGCTCTGGGACTGTCCTAGCTTGCCAGACATTAATGCCAGAACACCGATCATCACATCTCAATGAGATCTCAAGACACTGTTACCCTTACCGTCTGGGAACAGCACTTACTGTAGGACTGATAAGCACGCCGGGAACATGGCAGTTTAGCCATTGGTCAGATTCTCAGAGGGTGGTTTCGTGGAAGTTTGATGTATTTGACACACTTCGTTTGTAACTCACAAGCTTATGTTTGAATCACTGGTGTAGAATCTCCACTTTAAACTTAGGCCCACCTTCACTGAGTTGACTTGATTGGTTATTGGTTACATCTCAAAAAGTGTTCAAGGTTTTCACACTGCTTTCATCCAGGCGTATAGCGGAGAGCGGTGAAACCTGCCACACAAAGCTAACTTGACGTCTTCCTGACTGGCTGTCACCATTACGCAAAACAGAGGAATTCCTGGTCTGGCACAAAGCCAGCAGAACTGGAACCTCCTGTCTGTGGACGACGGTCACTTCCCGTGGACGATGAGCTCCTTCTCAGAGCTCAGGCTGACGGAGGCGGTCTCCTTGCGGCTGTCACGGGACCTCCTCTCGGTGGCGGAGGAGGAAGTGGTGCCCTCCTCCCAGGTCTGCAGGGGGTGGACCCTGGTCGCCGCCGCGCCCGGCGGGTGCGGATGGCCTGATCGACCGTCGGTCACGGTGAAGCAGCTGTCGACCGCTGAGCTCCGGGGCGGCTGGCCTTGCCGGCAGAGGGGCCCGCAGAGCAGCGACAGGAACTCCTTACGCACGCTGCGGTGCATGTAGCCGTAGATGTAGGGGTGGATGCAGCACTGGAAGAAGAAGAGGATGAGGGCCAGGGAGGAGAGCCAGGGGGGCACCGCCGAGCCCGAGTGGATCGACACGGTGGTCAGCACGCCGTACGGGCCCATGCTCAGGATGTAGGAGGCCATGATGACAAACACCACCCTGGCTGCCTTGCAGTGGTAGTGGAAGCGTCTGGCCCTTGCCCTGCTGGGGTAACCCGCCGTCAGAGAGCCATCGGGAAGGGGCTGAGGGCGCTGCTGCTGCTGCTGGGGGGGAGCGCAGGGGGGGTGGGAGTCCAGCTGGTGGCCGGCCTGGATTGGGTGCACAAGGGCGTTCTGCCTCCGAGCGGCGCGGAACACCATCCAATAGCAGGCCAGCATGACCACCACAGGCAGCCAGAAGGAGAAAGCTGAGACCATGGCGGCGTAAGAGGAGCTGGAGGACCACACCACGGTGCAGGCGTTGTGCCGGGGGTCGAAGTCAATGGCGCCCCAGCCATAGAGCGGCGGCGTGCTCTGCAGGACGCTGAGGAACCAGGTGCAGGCGATCAGGTTGGTGCCCAGATGTGGGGTCATGCGTGTGGGGTAGGACAGCGGGTGGATGATGGCCAGGTAGCGGTCCACCGACACTACAATGATGGTGTTGACCCCGGTGAAGGCGAACAGGTGCATGAGCACGACCAGGGCCTGGCACAGCCGGGCATCCAGGGGCCAGACCTGGGGAACGGTGGCGGCGATGGCGAAGGGCATTACCAGCACGGTCTGCAGTAGGTCGGCCAGCAGAAGGTTGAGCACAAAGCGGTTGGCCACGTGGAGGAGGTGCGGCTTGCGGTGGAACACCAGGAGCACCACCACGTTGCCGAACAGTGAGGTGCAGACGATGACCGAGATCAGGGCCATCTTCACGACGCTGTTAGCGATGGACGAGGAGTAGCGGTGAGGGGATCCTGGGTCCCAGGGTACACCACTGTAGTTACTGCTCACAGCAGGGGCCAGGGAGGTGGGCATGCTGTGGGTAATGAGGTGGGGAAAGTAACATGGGGGGGCGTTGTGGTCGGGGGTTGTGTAGTTTAGCTTTTTTTGTTTTGTTTGGCTTTTCTTCCACAAACCTTTTGCTGATTACTTACTATCAGTCTATTTCCAGCCTGTGGGAGAAGACAAAAGTCAAAGAGCAGCAGGGAAATTCGATGGTTTGGACTTATATGACAGGACTGTAAACACAGACTGCCTAAAGACCGACTTCATTTAATGATTTTATTAGTTTTTTTTTGTATCCTATGAGGAAAGTTCGCCTATGTTAGTCTCAGTTAAGACATCACTAACCCCTGCCTTAACTCTCACGCTAAAAATAAATTACTCTGTACTAGATTACATTGAGTACTAGCCTATATATAGAAATTTAAATCTGCTGTTTGATACCTTTTATTCACGTAGCCTACATAGCTGCATTGGTTAAACCGTTATGTTACCATGCAACTGAAAATCAGTCATTTGCTGCTCGCATTGGTAATGTGGCATGACAAATGCACTGAATAATGAAATTGCCGTTTTTATGATTCGGAACAAACTGTCGATGACCTGGGATTTCAGGATGGTACGGAAAAATGAAAAACGAAAACACACTTACCACCCCGTCAACATTCCATTGTTGGCTACGTACTGAACCATCCACATCATTCGCCTTTAAATGCTATTGGGTTTATTCTATGTCCACATAACGACACATAGCCCGTTAACAATTACGGTGTTACCTTTAGCTGACCATCGAAAATGCAGCATCCTTCCTTTTTTTTTTTTTACGAATAACACTGTGGACTGCGGTGCCTTAGCCGTTGGTACTCCGCTCTCGGTAGCTAGCCGGTCTCTCCTCAGCCTCCCATTGACTGCGCTCCGCTCTGATCGCTGCGATGCGCTCCCATTTTAGTCACCATTGGATAATCAATGGCAGATCCTCACGCGCAGGAAGCATACGCTCCCTGTCATCGCTCAGTGAAGATCTCTCCTTTAGACGTGTATAGTTGCTGCCACTATATGCCATCGGATTTGCCAGAGTAAACGTTATATTATATAAGCGTCACTGGAATGTTTCGTTCACCCTTGCATGTGCAGAACATCGGTGGGTGTCCTAACTGGGCGACACCTGCGCTGTGTGGGCAGTTACCGTCTGTAGCCTGTTTCATCACGTTTTTTTCCCCTCGTGCAAAACAGAAATAGCTTTTTGAAAAAAACGGGGTTTCATACAAAATCATCCAATAGCTTCCAAAATATGGGTCAATTCTGGAATTGGTAACAGTTGTGGAATAAAATTGCTTTGAATAAAAAAGTTGCTCACACTTTATTGAGCATTACTTACCTACCATATTGTGCAAATATTATCGGCTATAGGCTATATGAGGAAATAATTATAAAATACATGTTCTGTATTTTCAGGGGGAAAATTCAACTGAGCTTTCTCGTATAATATGAATATGCAATTGTTAAGCCAGATGGAGTTTATCTGCATAATAATAGGTCACACTGATATACTTTCTGTTCAGTTGTGGAGTTTGTTATTGCATAGATAAATCTGAGAAATTGTGAAGACGCAAGATCATTGAATAAATTAATGGATATGCCTGTAGATTCCAGAGTGAGGTGTGTGTGCTTGATAGTAATGACCAACTCAGGTTACAATAGGGTTTTTTCATTTAAAATCACAGAGACTCCTTGTGGTAGAACCTTGAACTAGGGTATACAGTTTCAGTTGTGGCTGATGGAACGGCCACACTGGGTAGGTTTATCTAAATGCCAAGTTTGTGAAGAGCTAGGACAAGCAGATGAATATGCCCATGTTATTGAGTTAGAGTCAGAATGATTATAAGCACAAGAGGGAATAACTCTCCCTGCAGCTGTCTACCGTGTGCAGTGGTGGGCAGCCATAGCTCTGTATGACTGAGGTCTTGTGGGATTTATGGATACATTTTAATTAGCATGTAATTAATACCTATAGGAAATTATGAAATCTTAAATAATGTGAAATAAACTTAGTAGCTATAATAAAAATGTGAGAATTCTGTTCTTTTATAAGATGTTATGTAACAAGAATTTTTTCCCCAAAGGATAGGTGTCACAATTATTCACACCCCTGGTTTCAGTACTTTGTGCAAACTTCCTTCTTCACAAGAATAACACTACTGAGTCATCTTCTATAGTGGTTTTATGAGATTGGTGACCATAGCCCATAACGACACATAGCCCGTTAACAATTACGGTGTTACCTTTAGCTGACCATCGAAAATGCAGCATCCTTCCTTTTTTTTTTTTTACGAATAACACTGTGGACTGCGGTGCCTTAGCCGTTGGTACTCCGCTCTCGGTAGCTAGCCGGTCTCTCCTCAGCCTCCCATTGACTGCGCTCCGCTCTGATCGGGATTTATGGATACATTTTAATTAGCATGTAATTAATACCTATAGGAAATTATGAAATCTTAAATAATGTGAAATAAACTTAGTAGCTATAATAAAAATGTGAGAATTCTGTTCTTTTATAAGATGTTATGTAACAAGAATTTTTTCCCCGAAGGATAGGTGTCACAATTATTCACACCCCTGGTTTCAGTACTTTGTGCAAACTTCCTTCTTCACAAGAATAACACTACTGAGTCATCTTCTATAGTGGTTTTATGAGATTGGTGACCATAGCCCATAACGACACATAGCCCGTTATATAGCAACATCTTTGAGCATTCCCCCAGAATGTTTCAGTGTCCTTCAGACCTTTTGGTCAGAATTTGTGGAATGCCCTCTTCTGTTCAAACCACTATATTTAAATCAGGTTCAAGTCTGGAGACTGAGATGGCCATTACTAGTTATTTTGTCATCAGTTAACCATTTCTTGGTTGATTGAGGTATGCTTGGGATCATTGTTTTACTGAAATATCCATTTGTGGTCAAGTTTGAGCTTCCTGGTAGGCAGTGTTTACACTTTAAAGACTAGATAATATTAAAGAAAAATCCAAATAGCAGCCTCTTGAGGCAGAGGTTCATATTATAGTTGCATTTTTGATAAAGAGATTAGTATTTTGTCTGGATTTGATTAGTGTCTCTGAAACTTTGTGACATAAATTGGTCAAGTTTTTATGTAATCAACACACAATTTTTGTGCTGATACTGGTAATCCTTCTACTAGTTTCATCAGGTTGCATATCATTCTCTTACCAGTGGAAACAGACACCAATTACTGTTTATATTTATAGTATAATATAGTTAATTATAGTATAATCTCTCCAGGAAGTACCATTTACTGAGAGAAAAGCAGAGGTCAAATGACTGAACTATAAAGATCTACAGCTGTATAGGCATCAGACGACTCTACTTTTAATTGAACCATCTAAAATATATGCTCTATATATAAACTAATCCACAACAGTACATCTCCTGTTCTGCCAGCCAGACAATTTATTGATGATCAATGGTGACAAATGGTCAAATTAACTCCTTAACTATTAAGGTAGCAGAAGTGAAACATTGCCCAAGTTGGAGTAAGACAGAATGTAATTCACTTCTCTTGAAAGGAGTTTCTACAAGATGACAAATCAGTTTTTTTTTTTTTTTTTACTGTTTTTATCACAAATATCATGTGAATTTAAATATGAAAGTACAAAAAAAATTGTGAAGATAGTCTGGAAACAGGAAGAGGGAACCAACAAGTTTTAGATCCAACATATAGATCCAATATCTATTGCAAGCACGTAATCTTAGCCGTGTTTCATGGCTGGATGGGATGACATGCAAGGGGTGTTGGCTGTACAGTAGTGACATCCGGCTCATCACCCATCCTCCGTGTTTATAGTCCAAAGTCCTGTTTGCTTTCTGAGACAGTGTACGAATGCACCTGGGGAAGGGGAGGATGTTTCTCAGTGGTGGAGCTCTGCGCCATGCACCACTACATCCTGAGACACTCCTGTAGCTGGGAGACTGGGTCAAATAACTTGCAATACTTTACCCATGAAGACACCAGTAAAATGCTTGCTGATTGCTGATTGCTTAAAAGAGATGTCTGTTTTTGTCAGTATCTGAGTTTATGTTGCACTTTTTCTATTCTTTGTTTTCGGTGATGTTCGGTGTTGTTCGTGTGTTTCTGTTTTCATTCTCCATCTCCCATCCATGTGGGTTTGTTTTAACTTCCTCTTTGTGTCTGCCCCGCCTTCTGTATCTCACCTTGATTACCAATGTGTTTCACCTGCCCCACTACTCACCTGTTTCTCAGCCTCTGAGACACTCCAGTACCTGCTGCTCTACCCGACACCCCTGAGAGAGAGACCCTTGACCCGAGTATCTGGACCTCCGGGAGGTTTTCAGTAAGTCTCGCACCACCTCTCTCCCCACCGCCCCTATGACTGTGCCATTGACCTCCTTCCAGGAACATCGCCCCCCAGAGGCCGCCTGTTCTCACTCTCTCACCCTGAAACCGAGGCCATGAACAAATACATCCAAGAGTTGCTAGCCGCAGGCATCATCCGCCCATCTTCTTCTCTAGCCGGGTTGAGGTTCTTCTTCTTGGGCAAGAAGGACGGCGGCCTTCGGCCATGCATCGACTACCGAGGCCTCAATGCCATCATGTTAAAGAATCGCTACCCTCATCCTCTCCTGTCTTTCGCCTTTGAATCTCTGCAGGGAGTGACCACCTTTACCAAACTGGACCTCCGAAATGCCTATCACTTGGTCAAGATCTGCAAGGGTGACGAGTGGAAGACTGCATTCAACACGCCCACGGGCTACTACGAGTACCTGGTGATGCCGTTCGGGTTAACTAACTCCCCCCCTGTTTTCCACGGCCTAGTGAACGACATCCTCCGTGACATGCTTGGCCAGTTTGTCTATGTTTACCTGGATGACATTTTTATATCCTCCCTGTCCAGGGCTGAGCACAACAACCACGTTCGTCAAGTCATCCAATGGCTCCTGGAGAACCGTCTGTTCATCAAGCAGGAGAAATGTGAGTTCCACCAGAGTACTGTTTCCTTCCTGGGCTTTGTCTTCTCTACCAAGGGCATCCAGATGGACTGACGGAAGGTCCAGGTGGTGGTAGAGTGGCCCAGACCTGAGTCCCGACGTGAGCTACAACGCTTCCTGGGTTTCGCAAACTTTTACCGCCGATTCATTCAGAATTATCGCTCAGTGGCCACCCCCCTCATAGCTCTGACGTCATCAGTCAGAAGGTTCACCTGGACCCCCAAATCCAAGAAGGCTTTTCAAGACCTCAAGGTACGATTCACCTCTGCACCCATCCTGATCCAGCCTGACCTCGCTCGACAGTTTGTGGTGGAGGTGGACGCATCTGATGTGGGGGTAGGGGCCATTCTCTCACAAGTCTCCTCCGATTACAAGAAATTACACCCTTGTGCTTTCTTCTTGCACCGCCTGACCCCCACCAAGCATAATTATGACATCTGGGACAGAGAGCTGTTGGTGGTCAAGCAGGCCGTGGAGGAGTGGAGGCACTGGCTTGAAGATTCGAGCATCCCGTTCCTGGTCTGGACCGACCATAAGAACCTGGAATACCTGCGTTCCGCCAGACGCCTCAATCCCCGCCAAGCACGTTAGTCACTCTTCTTTGCTCGATTCAATTTTGCCCTCTCCTATCGATCCGGTTCCAAGAATGGTAAGCCTGATGCCCTTTCCAGGCAGGAGGGGGCCCCTGAAGAATTGGCAAAGAGAGACTCTATCCTGTCCCCTCATTGCTGGGTGGCGGCGGCACTGTGGGACATCGAGGCGGTAGTCCATTCTGCTCAGCGGCGGGGTCCCATTCCCAGTGGTTGTCCTGATAACTTGTTGTTTGTTTCCCAGTCTATCCGCTCTCAGGTCCTGCTGTGGGGGCACTCCTCTCGTATAGCCTGTCACCCAGGATCCCGACATACCAAGGCCCTTATGTGCCAAGGCTTCTGGTGGCCCACCATGAACGAGGACATCCACAGTTTCATGTCCGCCTGCTCGATCTGTGCCCAGAATAAATCCTCCTGCTGGTCTGCTGCACCCTCTACCAGTCCCGACAGTTGGAGACTGTGGGAGACTGTCCTGCGATACCTCACCTCCCGCGACCAAGTGACCTGGAGCCGCCAACTACCATGGGTTGAATACTCCATCAACTCCCTGCTGTCCTCCTCCACCGGCCTGTCCCCGTTCCAGTGCTGCTTAGGATACCAACCCCCATTGTTCCCGGCTCAGGAGGAGGAGGTGGGAGTACCCTCTGCAGCCGCCTTCGTCCGACGGTGTCGCAAGACAAGGAGGAACACCCGCACTGCCCTGCTGTGTGCCTCCCACAGTATCAAGCAGACAGCCGACCGTCGCCACTCTCAAGCACCTCAGTACCTCCAGTGGCAACGGGTATGACTGTCCACCCAAGACCTCCCCCTCCGAGTCGAGTCCCACAAGTTGACACCACGATTCATCGGCCCCTTCCCCATCTCCAAGGTCATCAACTTGGTGGCAGTTTGGCTCCAGCTTCCCCACACCCTCCGCCGCATTCACCCCACCTTCCATGTCTCCTGGATCAAGCCGGTCAACCCCCCCCTCGGCTCATCGAGGGGTCCGAAGCCTACACCTTGCGCTGCCTCATGGGGGTTCGTCGTCGGGGGCACGGCTTCCAATACCTGGCTGACTGGGAGGGGTACGGCGTGAGGAACGTTGTTGGGTACCCACCCGAGACATTCTCGACCCCTCCCTCATCACTGACTATCACAGTCACCACCCCAACATGCCTGGTGGACCGCCAGGTGGCGGTCGTAGGGGAGGGGGGGGTACTGTCAGTATCTGAGTTTATGTTGCACTTTTTCTGTTATTTGTTTTCGGTGATGTTCGTGTGTTTCCGTTTTCATTCTCTGTCTCCCATCCATGTGCGTTTGTTTTCACTTCCTCTTTGTGTTTGCCCCACCTTCTAAGCTCCACTCTGTTGTATGTTCTTCGTGAGTTCGTCACAGTTGCCCTCTTTGCCCTGTTTCGCCTTTTCTGACCCGTGTTTTGCTAGTTTTCCTTGTGTGCCTGATCTCCATGTCCCTGTCTTTTGTTCTGTTTTCTGACTTCTGCTCTTTGGATCGTGTTTTTGGACTTTTGCGTGTCTTTCTGGTTTTTGATCTATGCCTGTTCCCTAACCATGTCTTCGCCTCTTCCCTGGGTTTCTACCCATAATAAACTACGGTTTATTGCTACGTGCTGTCTGCGCTTGAGTCCCTACCACATCCCTGACAGTTTTTTGTTAAATATTCAGTACAAAATGTCATATGATTGTGGGTTTTGGTTAGTGTCATGTTTCATGGAAATATTCACAGGGATCTACATGAACGTCTTCCATTTCAAAGAACATTACATACATAAAATATGTATTTGACTAGGATCTGGTTGAGGCCTGACCTGTTGGTTGAATCAGTGGAATGCACCATAAAATGGCTTTTATGGCTCTCATTGTTAGGAGGAATACGGTCCTTTGAAGTATCCCTGGCAGGGAATCCCAAGGCCCGGACACTCTCTCTAGGAATTATTAAATCAAACAAGCAGTAAATGTATTTTGTGTTCTTAGTTTACATGTTAGATATTTTAGGAATTATACTTGAAGTGATTGCTTTGTGGCACTACAAGCACTTTCTTGGCTAGATGAGGATATCGCATCAATCTGAAAATCAATGTCATGAATGCAATCCTGCTCTCTCAGTCAATCAACTTTTCTGCATGTTCTAGATGCAGAACCAAACCTGTTTGATCAGTTCTTACATTAAGGTGCATCCTTACTCTAGGGAGCTGAAGAAAGCTATGCTTGATTCTAGAAGCAAACCATCCACCTTGACTCGCCAATTTACACCAGAAGCGATGATTGCTTTAACAGGAATTTGCATTTTCATATGAATCGATGTGAATCGTGAAATTTAGTGGGAATAAACAAGGAACGCATATGCCCCCTTGTGGACATAGGTTTTTATGGTTCCTAATCATCCTTTTTTATTGAGGAAAGAGGGGAGCGGCACGAGGTGTAGTAGTTACGACATAATTATACAAAAGCCTCTTGACTGTAAATTACTTCATAAAATAAGTTAATTTACAGTCCTGCATTGCAGCATCAATGCAAAACATTATATTGACAATAAAAAGCCTTAGGGGGAAAAACTCCTTTATATTACTCCTTTATATATTTATATTTATTTTATTTTATATCCAGTTTAGACCCACAGTTCTTGAATTTCCTTCATCTCTGAGCTGCTGAAGTTCTTTTTCTACTTCTACATCACAAAGCTGTTTTCCCACCATACAAATAATGCATATAACAGATCACACATTGATTAGTAAATTAAAAGATAAGGTACATACATAATTAATTCTGCAGAAATTGTTTAATATTCTGATGTTACACGCTGCAATGTGTATGAGCTCCCAGCAACAACCATGGCAGTCGACTCACTGTGACTTGTGTTATGCTGCAGAATCAAAAACCACCTGATCAAACTGTACTTGGTTCAATGAGCTGTGACTCTTCCCTATGCTAAACTCTGAACATTTACCCTGGGCTGAATACTCTTGGTCCTACTTATCTCACTTCTAACACTAGACCCTAACACCCATTATGCTACTCTTACCACTATATCCTCCAGCTCACTGTCTTGCCTAATCTGGCATTTAGCATTATATTGTGAGTGTGCATAATGATGCTTACTATTGGTTGTGAAACTAATAACACAGTGTCATTACCGTTTTTTACCTAACCTGTTCATATGCACTTCACAAGTTGCTCTGCATAAGATGTGAATTGGAAGTCATCTGCAAAATAACGACATTAAAATGTAAATGTGTGTGTAAATGTGCCTGAAAATGGTGGCGAAGCCAGCAGCCATTTCCCCTCAATGAATGAGGTCTGTGGGGACAGGAGAGGCCTGTACAGCCTGGCACATGTGTGGGCCTGTATGCCAGGCCTGTGTTTAACTGGAGCCCCCCAGACCACTATAGAGCCTTCTCTGCCAAGGTTAGGGGAAAGCACTTGACCTTTGATAATGGAAGGCGGGGAATGGAAGCCATTTTGTTTGGTCCCATCTGAACAGGATCCTTTGTGGTCACTTTTAAAAAGCGGTTAATTGCTCTGCACACAGAAAAAAGGGTGGGTGTTTTTTTCACTCCAGTGCATATGTTTGAATGTTTGAACGGTCCTATTTTGACACACAGGCCTCAGAGAGAAACAGCAAATGACGTGAATAACTAGAGGGCTGTTTGTATTTGTTGTTGTTGAGTATGGCTGTGTGTAGCCTACATCTGCCCTTTTAAGCTGCGTTAACTACGTCAACCCCGGCCCCAAATGACTGATTTGATGAGGCAACCTTATGTCACATTCCTTTCCACTAATTCCCAAATTTGTTCAAAAATACAACACTTTTCCCGGCCCCTTACTTCCTGTCAACACAACAGAAAATCTTATTGATAAAAAGATTTATCTTTGAAAAATCCCCATTATGACATTATTAAACGATCAATCAGGCTGTCGCTGTATTTGGATGTTTTTTGTAACGTTGCAGAGTGCTTCAGAGAGGCTTGTGATAACAAAGGCATTATGTTCAAATGCTGATTGGGGGGGGGGGGGGGGGGGGGGGGGGCATATAATAATATGGTATTAATATTATACAATTAGGGTATGGCAAAAATGAGAACAAAGACATTATAGCAAAGAGATGGTACACATATAACAAAATGGCATATTAATTAACAATGATTTATTGAAAATAGCCTGATACAATACAACATTCACTTGGTTAGTTCAGTGATCTCAGTGCACTTCAGTTGTGCTCCTGGAGATCCATGGGGTCTGTTGTTGTTTTTTTTCAGCAACCGATTGAGACCCAAGACTTAACTGTGTGATCAATTTCTTTAATTGGTTATTTAATTAAGAGCTGAGTAAGAGTGAAGAGTAGCAGATTCTGGGGGTTGCCGATCACTGTGCTCCATTCCAGGTTTATATAGGATACTGTGTGTTGGTAAAGTCCCTCACACAAGCAATCCTTTGCAGAGAGAAATGGAGAATTTGACTTGTTGCCTGCGTGTTTCTTAAATGTCTGTGCATTAAGCCGATATGGGCAACACGTAAAGTACGTTTAAAAATGATTAAAAATTACATTTTATTTTCACAATGCATATATAGTGAAAAGGTGTTTTCCTCTGCTAACTGCTACCTGCAGGACATGTTTTTGACATGTTTTCCTGAGTAACTGCAACCCCCTTTAGTAAAATACCATTACTGCAGGAGCCATTCCATCAGTCAGGCACAAAATGACTAGGGCTTCTTATTTCAGTTACAACTGAAAACAAATAAAATCCCATGACTATAGTGTGATGAAGCCTGACCTCACAGCATATCAATTATGACATCACACAAGGTTTTGACCAGTCATATGGAGACTAGTGGGCCAGCCACCGGCATGCCAACTGGCATGAGTCACGGGCCACGCCTCCTGACTCATGTTGAGGGATAGCTCAATAATCCCCAGAGACAATGCAAACTCGGGGCATCGCTGTAACCCATGATCTACCATCACTGTTCACAGATCCCCCAGATCATTCCTGCATATATGTGTTTGTTTTTTATTGGCTGTGTTTATGTAATAATCAGGTATGGAATGCGGTTATGGGACCTTGTGCAATGTTTGAAGTTGTGTGCGGCATTTGTCCATTATTTGTACTGCAACAACTGTATTATTTGCATTTGTTCTAATAATTAGAGAAACATTACAGAAAAACATTCTTCTGCCTCCTGGGCTAGTGTTTGCTAGGCATGTAACGACTAATGAGTCTCTCTTATACTGCACGAGAACATGATCGAGAAGTGAAGTGAAGCATGTCCATACTGGTGGCCGTGTGTTTTTTTGTGATGCAGCCAGGTGTTGTGTGTTTTCCACCTCAGTGACACAGCCCATATTACGGACCCTACTCTTGCGCCCTTCCTTTCATTGGATGTTCAGTGATTTCCAGGAAGAAGAAACCACAAACCATAATTCACTGACAGCCACCGTCATTCCTCCGAGCTCCGCCTCACTCTTCAGTTTTGTTGGACGTAAGCGCAAAACTAAAGGACCCAGGTGATATGTTGCAAGTGTCTATGGTGCCCTTTGGATTTCTGGTGAAAGAAAAAGCCTCTGCCTGCTAGTGAGACCATTCTGGCGTAAAAAAACAAGCAAAACAAAAACGGGCACGGCGGGCAGCGGCCTTGAGAAAGGGACCCACTTGTTCACAAACACGGCCTTGCGCAGCAGCGCTCGTCTGGAGATGGCCCAAATAGTTTATAAGTAATTACGCATGTTTGCCCCTAAAGGTGATTACTTCGCCACGCTTGGCAGCCATTGTCACCGGGCGGCGGTTTACATTCACGCCGGTCGGGCGCCCCGGACAAAAGGAGAGAAGTGCCCGATTGATGACAGCCCTCTGTGGCCGAGGGACACTCTAAAAGTGCTTGTATGGGGCTCTTTCAGGAGATTAACTTGCTATGAGGGGCTACCTGCTATGGACACATTCGGCCTTATTCATGGACCCTGCACAAAAGCCCCTCTTTTTTTAACGGGGGTACTGCCGTATGAAAGTGCCCCCTGAATGGGATAATGGACACAAAAGACAACAAACCTCAAGTGTAGAAAATAAAGTGTCTTCCTAGATGTAAGCCCCATCATTCAGTAGAAGATGATCCCCCCCCACTCCCACCCACCCCTGCCATTGACCATTGAGGATGGGCCAGTCTAATTAATTCAGGAGTGCAGTGTTGTAGAGCGGGAGGCAAAAGAGAAGGCGCCGTAATGGGACAAAGTGCACTTTAATTAAATCTTTCTAGCTGACAAAGTTCCCTGAAAATACCCATCATAGGGCCGACACAGACAAGCAATTCTGAGGGGATGGGTGTCAGCCACCCCCCTCCACCCCTCCCCAAACCCCACCCCCCACAGACCCCCCTCCTCTACAACTACAGCATAAAATACACAAAAACACTGGAGGGGTGTAAGCTCACACATGAGAAAATACCTCCTGCAGGCGAACACGCACACGCACACGCACACGCACACGCACACGCACACGCACACGCACACGCACGCACGCACGCACGCACGCCACGCACGCACATGCACACACACTCATCAATCCAGGAGGTCAAATGTTCCCGCTACAGAGTACTATTGGCAGCCCATCCGAAAAGATGGCACCTGGCTTGGGCCAATCAAATGTCAATGAGGAGGAATTGACAGCAGATCCCAGCCAATAGGCAACCTCCCAGCACTCAAATGTCCTGTCAGGTTCCACACTCCTTCCTTTCACTGCACTTGAAATTGGATTTCTTATTTAAGCAAGAGGAGGGTGAGTTAGCCGCTTGAAATCTCTCCAGTTTACCAAGCATTGAGCACTTTGACCAAAGAGAGAGAGAGAGAGAGAGAGAAAGAGAGAGAGAGAGAGAAAGATAGACTGAACTGAGGAGCACATACTGCACATAAACACACAATTATCAATTGTACATGGGGATCATTTCTTCCTCAAATGAGGATACTCGTTAAATCCGTCTTTGACAAATCACCAATGTAAGACCTCTTATACCTCTTATACTTATACCTGTCAGTGAAAGTGCGATCGAGTTAAAGGTCACCAGTCAGAATGAATCCTGATCCCCCAACCTGTCAGTGAATGTATGAATGAGTTAAAGGTCACCACTCAGAATTAATCCTGACCCCCCCTCCCTCCCTCCCTCCCTCCCTCCCTCCATCTCCCTAACCTGCCCGTCATAACCAGGTCCTCCCCTCTGCTGTGATGATTCAATAAAGGTGACAACAGGAAGATGCACAGGACTGACACTTTCTCCAGAGCCACCTGGCTTAGGACCCCAGAGTGTGAGACCCCATCTAGAAATTGGCTGTCTGAGCCTCCATCCAGAGCCTGGAAGTGTTCCACTGAGCATGCTCATTAGAGTCTGAGACAGGGCCTGGAAGTGTTCCACTGAGCATGCTCATTAGAGTCTGAGACAGGGCCTGGATGTGTTCCACTGAGCATGCTCATTAGAGTCTGAGACAGGGCCTGGATGTGTTCCACTGAGCATGCTCATTAGAGTCTGAGACAGGGCCTGGCTGTGTTCCACTGAGCATGCTCATTAGAGTCTGAGACAGGGCCTGGATGTGTTCCACTGAGCATGCTCATTAGAGTCTGAGACAGGGCCTGGATGTGTTCCACTGAGCATGCTCATTAGAGTCTGAGACAGGGCCTGGATGTGTTCCACTGAGCATGCTCATTAGAGTCTGAGACAGGGCCTGGATGTGTTCCACTGAGCATGCTCATTAGAGTCTGAGACAGGGCCTGGATGTGTTCCACTGAGCATGCTCATTAGAGTCTGAGACAGGGCCTGGATGTGTTCCACTGAGCATGCTCATTAGAGTCTGAGACAGGGCCTGGATGTGTTCCACTGAGCATGCTCATTAGAGTCTGAGACAGGGCCTGGATGTGTTCCACTGAGCATGCTCATTAGAGTCTGAGACAGGGCCTGGATGTGTTCCACTGAGCATGCTCATTAGAGTCTGAGACAGGGCCTGGATGTGTTCCACTGAGCATGCTCATTAGAGTCTGAGACAGGGCCTGGATGTGTTCCACTGAGCATGCTCATTAGAGTCTGAGACAGGGCCTGGATGTGTTCCACTGAGCATGCTCATTAGAGTCTGAGACAGGGCCTGGCTGTGTTCCACTGAGCATGCTCATTAGAGTCTGAGACAGGGCCTGGATGTGTTCCACTGAGCATGCTCATTAGAGTCTGAGACAGGGCCTGGCTGTGTTCCACTGAGCATGCTCATTAGAGTCTGAGACAGGGCGTGAATGGGGCTCTGTCTGCCCCCATGCATAGGGGACTCTCCGGCTCTGTTCTGTGTGTCTTTGTGTGTTTTAATTGTGTTTCTGAGTTTGCATTTGTGATAGCAAGTGTGTGGATGTGTGCACGTGTGTCTTCATGTGTATGTGTGTGGGCACATGGGTGAGTTAGTGTGTGTGGTGTGTGTGTCGACTTGAGGGGTTGTGTGGGTATATGCATGTTTGTGTGCACATGACACGTGTTCCTCTGTATGTGTGTGCCTGAGCTGTAAAACTGTTCATGTCATTGTTTTGGGATTACAGTTGAGAAAGGCGGTGGTATGAATGAAGCTCTTTAATTTGACAGACATGGACTACCACCTGAGGAGGGACAGAAGGACAGCCGGCCTTCATTACTAGTGCTCACAGTGCGGAAAGGGACTGACAGGTGTGCCTTTGTGTGTGTGTGTGTGGGGGGGGGTTTCTATGATTGGTGTGTGTGTGCGTGCGTGTGTGCATATGTGTGTGTGTGTGTGTGTGTGTGTGTGCACGCCTGTATGTGTGTGTGTGTGTGTGTGTGTGTGTGTGTGTGCATATGTGTGTGCATATGTGTGTGTGTGTGTGTGCGCGCCTGTATGTGTGTGTGTGTGTGCGTGTGTGCATATGTGTGTGTGTGTGCGTGTGTGCATATGTGTGTGTGTGTGTGTGCGCGCCTGTATGTGTGTGTGTGTGTGTGTGTGTGTGTGTGTGTAAAATCCCTATTGTATTTTTACCAATCCATTCTTTGTCTCTCCCACCTTGGTCTCGTCACACTTGGATAAACTTCCCAGCCCTTCTCCTTAATGAGCCGGCTGGCCAGCACCACACCACATTTCTGCTTCCTTATGGAGGGGGTACAGGGAGGAAAACGAGGGAGGAGTGCGTCTCCTCTCAAACACTTTGTGGATGTGTAGACGAGATGCCATATCAAGGGGCCGTTCCTGTGCATCTCTCTGTAATATCGGACCTGTTTAACTTCAGTCGCTCTGTTCATTGGGACAGTATATCGCAGTGCAGGTCACCGATTGCAAGGGCAAACCTGTGGTACTGGCTTCACTTCCAGCCAGCCCAGTAGAGGGGCATCAGGCCAAAAAACCTGGCGTCCATTTCAGAATTGTGGTAAGACTGCATTTTCTGACTTTTCCCATTCATAGTTTTAGTTCACACCACTGGATTGGGTGGGGGTGGGGGGTTTCATGTGATGTTCAGCAATAAGACCTTGCGCTGTAGTTTGGAAATATGACTATGACTGGTGTGACTTGGCCTGCGTTGCATAAGAAACAGTGGTGGAACTGAGTGGAACCTGGCACTCCATTCTAGAATCTGTCCAAAGAGTGCTGAAAACAATGTGCTGAATTACTGTATCTCTTTCATACTGAAAGAGGTTTGGAGGCTATGGGCTGTTTTCTTTCTATAAATAATTGGCCCAGGGAGTGGTCCATGGGGTACACCACAACCGGTGCTGGACCTGGGAGTCAAATGTGCATGCTGGTTTTAACTGTGCTTCTATTCTATTGAGTTTAGTTTTGCCACTGTACTGAGGGGGCAAGCTTTGTTTTTCCTTATTGAATTCTTTGCATACCTTTTCCTTCTCACTAGTGAAAATTCCTTTAACAAAACAAATCTTTCTCAAAAGAGCTACAGCAATACAGCAGATGTCACATTCATATCAGAATTCAGTTGATTCAGTCTAAATAATCAACAAGTCAACTGACCAAAGGGAAGTCCAAGTTGTCAGGTGACGTTTACTTCACAGTTTTAATCAAATAAGACGTTTATGGCTAAATCGAAATCATATATGTGGGAGGCACTTTGATATACAATTGTTAAATTCTTAGAATGATTTATTTTCTCCTGTAAACGCTCTAATTTTATAAAATGCCTTGACGGCTGCAGTTCTCAACTACGCCACTAGATGTCAGAGTCTGCTTCGTTTTTGATTGCGAGGGCTTCCAGGCTCCTGTGACAGAATCGCAAGTGCATGCGGCGTGACAGCTTCCCCAGGAAGCCAGGGTGACATTTGCTTCACTTAATGACACGAGCTAATTAATCATTAGCGATCCCAGAGGTATGCCAGTTAGAGAGTCTTTGCCCTGCCTTTTCTCTGCAGGGGGTCTTAGCCCCAACATGTTATGTATGCATATGTTTAACCACCTTATCCCATACTAAAACATCTTAATGTTCTCCCATTTAGGCGTTGAGATTGGACTCAAGTTGTTTTTTTCTCTTCCTTTTATTTAATGAAAAGGCCTTTTTGACATTTGAAGAAATATTTTATGTGCATACAAGATTTAAGCTTTGTAAAAAAATATGTTTTTTTTGTGGAAGTAGGGTGAATGTTATCATCAGTGGTTAACGCGTGGACAGGGGGAGTATCAGACTGTTATGCTAAAGACAAGGGGAGTATCAGACTGTTACAGTAAAGACTGGGTGAGGCAGGTGTAGGGATTCCCATTGTGGTGGAGATGGAGAGGGAGAAAAAGGGAGGGGAGGGAGGAGGGATGTAAAACAAGGACACGCATCAACACTATGGGTGACAAAGATGTTCAGATTAAAGACAATATTTCTGGGACAACTGTTCTTTGATGCACACCCTGGTATTTACAATGTAGATGGACACACACACTCACATACACACACACACACACACACACACACACACACACACACACACACACACACACAATTGCGTAAACCTGCAAAAACATACTCAAATGCACGTGCATGGGCAGCAGTGTAGTATAATATTTATGGAACTCGGCATGTAAGTTCAACTTCAAACTACCATTGTACGCTTGAGCAAGGTGTTTAACCTGAATTGCTTCTGTAACTATCCAGCTAAATCAATGGTTTGTATTTCAGAGTGTATGCTGTGGAAGTTGCTCTGGATTAGACCGTTAGTTAAGCAAATAAATAATTTTAATAATAACGAATGTGCACACAGCAGTAGTTAACCATTGATAAGTCTGAATGGATAGACCTTTGCAGCAAAGTTGGCTGGGATATGTCGTTCTTAACTTAACTTAACTTAACTTAACTATTTGTACTGGAGTGAGGTCCCCCATGCCCTTGTTATCTCTGATAAAGGTGAGCACAGGGGAACGGATTGCATTCTTTTCACTTCATGATCTCAAAGCACTTGACAGAGAAGGGAGTGGAGAACTCACCTCCACCACCATCAATACGCAGTACTCGCTGGGGTGATGCATGGCAGCCATTTTGTGCTCATCACACATCAGCTGAGGTGGAGACGGATTTTACTGAGCCAATTACAGTGGGGTATGATTAGGTGGCCAGGTTGTGAGAGCCATCGACACTCATCGGTGCTGTTACATGCTGTGAGTCATTACTGCACTGCCACACTGTGTCTCAGCTGGCCTGAGTGAGAGAGGGCATGGGCAGAGAGAGAGGGCACTGTGTGTCTGATGTGGCTAAATCCAGGGTAAAGGTTGGCTTTGCCGTCTGTCCTCTCTCCCTGCCTCTAAGAGCGGATCAACTGGGTCGACTTAGAGACTCTCCCATCTCACAAAGTAAAGCCACCCCCCAACATGCCCTGGGGTTTGTGATTGCCTTCGGTTTGTTTGTATCTGTCATAATGACCCACTGCTCTTCAGCTGGGTGGAGATTGTAACTTGCTTGTGGCCGTGTCCAAATTAGGGCACTTGCCTACTATTGAGTATGCCAATTGAGTGTACTTTAAAAAAAAAACCTAAATATGTGACAATTCTGAAAATTGAGTGTTCTTAATATCCCCGGATGATAGACTTATTTTTGGGTTTTCGCTGATAATAGTATGGAGGATATTTTTCACCAACTGCATGTCACTAAACAGTTTGCAGTAAGCAGTGTACAGTATGCTAGCCCTTATGGGAAAAAAATATACTGCAGTATATCATAAATATATCAAAATTATCTTCACAATATATTTAAAATATACTGCAGTATATTACATTTCCATAAGGGAGTACACAATAAACAGGATGCAGTAGATAGGGCTCTGATTCGGACACGGCCCGTGTTTCTGAG
>JAINUF010000062.1:84629-115272 GCA_029718625.1 Synaphobranchus kaupii | reverse complement strand
CAGGTCATACAGAGCGTTACAGAAAATTAAAGCATTAGTTGATATGACAGATTAAAAGTTCTGGGGAACTGAATGTGGAATATCTTCATGGTATCTATCTCTGGCATAATGTGACCTTGCATCAGGATAAGTCAGTCTTCAATTGACACGGATTGTCTAATTAAGAACAATGACATTATTAATCCAGCTAATTATTGTTCAGCGTTGCCATCATCGTAGGAACGAACACCAGCATACACAGTGGGTGTCCAGGACAGTTTGAAAGGCCCTGGTATTCATGATATTTCACGTCATCTCTTCCCTGATTATTTATTACCAACAAAGGAAATAAAGTTTCATTAACATGAACACACACCGATGTATCATGGCCAGATAAAATAAACTGGAGAATAAGGTCTTCATTCAACGCTGTTTTCTATAGTTAGAATACGCACTCGCATGTCTTCACGGAAGATTTTCATTCAAATAAAAAAAACACTGAACAAAATGCTGAACAAATTGAAAGCGTGAGAGTATGTTTTCCTCGCTACGATAACTAACAAAACTTTTTATATATATAAATCCGGGGGCACAAATTTTTTCGGAAATTGTTTTTGAAACCCACTCCAATATTGATTTATAAACCTATAGAGTTCGACTAGTCTCGAACACGAGCGCAGTGTGCACCTCTGCGCGAGCTCCGGGCCATGCGCACGAATTGTTCCTTGTTGGTGTGCCGCTGTATGACAGACATGAGATATGTTCCCAATCTCGCAGGATGGGTAATAGTTGAATTGCATCAATGTGTTCGCATATTGCTGTCGATGTTAGGCCTACTGTTGCTATTGCTGTTGTATATCCATCAGTTTGGTGGTTTAGAACCCATAGTGATACGTCAATCATTTGGGTAACATTCCAAAATTCTAATAAAATGCGACATGCCTACGTGCAATAAATGTGGGTCGTTAAATTAAATAAAGTACAATAACACAAAGCCAGCTACTGAATTATAGGCTACCCATACTAATAACTTGGCCAAATTTATTCAAATATTGTGTGAGACCAACACAAGACTAGCAGAATGTGAGACGAAGCAAGAAACCCAGGCCCATTTGAGTTCCATGACAGCATTATTAACTTCAAGAAACACAAAATGTTTTCAGGCATTGGCCTTAAATTTATTAGTGGTTTGTGGGAGAAACGGAGAAGTAGGAGAGCCTTGGCATCCTCTGTCATGCCCAGTCCTGAAAATAAGACAGACAGTTACATATACTTCATGCTGTCCTTGTGTTACAAGAGGCTTGGCTAACTCATACAGTATATGCACTTATAATATTAAAAAAGCCATATAGCATTGCCAGCATTCAGAGGCTCTAGCCAACCCTTCAATATAGTTTTATTTACAGCAGTTTTTTTGTTGCAGAAAATTGTCCTGGATTTTGGTGGCAAACTCTGTTTAGAGATATCTGCCAGGAAGATAGAGAGGGGAACATCTATACCTCTGTATTTTAATTCCATGTGGATACAACATACTGCCAAGCACAGCCATTGTGCTGCATATGCAAAAATACATGTGATTAAATCACAATCTTCTCCAATGCACTGGTCCAGCTGATAAATCTATTACAAGTTTCATCTGAATTTTCATAGTTGGAGCTGTATAAAAGCAATGTGCCATTTTTAAATGGATTGCTCAGTGTGCAAAATCTTTCATGCCAAAAAACATTTTGCCATGTAGTATTGACATCCCTTTCCCATGCTGATATGATGAGCAGCTTATTAAGTTATAAAATCCATCAATTTCTTATTTGTAAATGAGATTTAAAAAAAACCTATACTCAGTCTGGGGTTATTAAATAAGTTAATCAGCATATGACTGAGTGAAAGGACTTTATAAGGGGCCCCACAAGCAATACAGGCTGAATGGTCCCTCAGATACAGAAAGAACTTGCGACACAGTGTGTGTGTGTTTGTGTGTATGTGTAAGTGTGTGTGTGTGTGTGTGTGTGTGTGTGTGTGTGTGTGTGTGTGTTTATTCATGTGCACATACAGGATGACTGCAATATTACCCCCCCCCCCCCCCCCCCTTTAACCTTTTCAATAGAATAGAATAGAATAACTTTTATTTTCCCGTTAGGGAACTTCAGTTGTAGCCCCAGCAACAACAAAAAAGACATAGACAGTGGGGCAGACCCACAACACACAAACAAACATATCAAATAAAGACATTCAATATAATCATTGCATTAATCAAACTAATTAAGTGAATTAAAGTGGAATACAGCCATGATTAAAAATAGCCCCGCTGTCCCGAGATTGTCCAGTGTCATTATTAAGCAGTCCAACCACACAAACTCCGCCTCCAGGACTTTCCTCCTTACACACAGTGTTGCGGTCTCTGTACACTGTCGAAACGGAGCACCGATCTGCGTCAGCCTTCCCAGTCATCGCCTTCCAATGCATGCACATATGCGCGTGTTTTAATATTACAATATTCATGCTTATGAATTTTATATGATATTACTTGTTATATTTATGGCACAACCATATGCACTACATGCACTGTATGCTGCCTACATTAAAAACAAGAAAGCAAATAATATACAATAAAATGCTCTCTCATGTGATGTGTATGAGTGATGCATACCTTGGAGCATGACAGCCGATAGCAAGAGGTTCGCCCTGTTAGCTGGTTAGCCTAGTACCGTGGTGTATGAAAACGATTTGGACGGTTACTTGGCTTACAGAATTATGATATGATAGGCTACTTATCGATACCTACCACTCGTATTTTGGTAGGCCCGTACAGTACACCGTGGATCTGAGACGTTTCTATTTGAAATGGGCATTTTTTTCGCAGAGAGAATCAAATACATAGCCTATAGTAGCCTACTAGGCTATATTACCTGTAATTTGTACAAATAATGCAATTCATATGTCCTTCTTAATTTTACACCGAATGGTTTAAGGCCTTGGAGGCAGGACTACAAATAGAGGCGCGGTATCTGTGTGTGTGAGATAAAAGTGACGCCGTAATTGAAATTTAGACCTCATACAGTTCTGTGGTAGACTGCAGAATTTCATACCATTCCCCCGCTGACAACCTGACAGGAGGTTTTCAGTAACACCAAGGATGAGAGCTTTTAAAAATAGACCATAGCGCTGTATATTATGGCGGTAATCGTGTACAACGTCAATGGACACCCATTTAAACCTCGCAATTATCAAAGCAAAATAACTTTTTTATAGCCTAAACTATATTTTTGACACTTCCAGACTGCCGCGTTCGAGCCAAGCCCGCCCTCTAGATGCGATGATTTGTCAAAACAGTTTGAAGCCGAATGCAGTGGGGCCACGGCACAATCATTTCTGCCGTTTATTTTAGCCGAGTATAATACTATTTTACTTGTTAACAATGATTGTATTTCTTCCCACTACATATACCGTAAACGAATGTCTAGATTATGAAGCTTACCTTTAGCCTGAAATTATTTGTATATTTTTCAGGCCTGTCGTATAAATTTAGACTGCGTGAGAATATAACCCATCCACAGTATAAATATTCGTTTTGGCTCATGGTTAGGCGATATGTATCATGTCGGCTACCCTTCCTCAAGACTGGCGGATTTTGTATTTATGCTGTAGCCTAATAACTAAGACTCGAGAAAAATATTATTTTGGAGCTGTTTTCCAGTCGCGAACTTTTGACTTTGCAATGAGTGGCAACGTTATAAAAGTAATTTGGTTGGGTGAGTGGGACCAAGAAGGCGATACATAACGTTATACAAGGCAGATATTTTTGCTGAGTAGTCGACCTCTATCCGTGTGTATTTATTGCGTTTTATTATTTTTTTTAAAGATTGATACATTTACGTATGTCTTTTTGGCAGCAGTCAAACAAATAAACAACTGTATAGGCTACGTTTTCTATTTATAAACCACAACAGTGTATCTAAACTCACTTAAAAGATTATTTTGCCTTGAAACGAGTAATTGAACTTTATTTAGGCTATTGTTTAATGGAGGTATCCATAAGAAAGACCCAGCAGGACTGAATGGACAGACAAAAGCATCACGTAGATCACAGTGTAGTTTAGTGCAACTCCTCGAAATCATGTTGGGAATAAAAAGAAGAAAAAATTAAACATTTTATGTTCAAGCTCATGCATTCAAATGAGACAAAGGAATATTGCAAAATTAACGTTTCATATTTTTATAAATCGAAAAAAAAAGACTCAATGAGGTCTTAACAATGGCCGGATTTCTGCGAATCCAATCTTTGCATATTTTCCTGTTTCTATCTCGTGTATAATAAACACCGGTGACCCCACTCTCCTTTTCAATGGCGTTGGGTGATGTGCGCGCCGTCCACTGGAAATGGTTGCGCTTAAATCTAAAACATTCTCAAGAATGTCAGAAATTCAATTGTGTGAAGGCATTGGGGGAAACGGCAACCTGCATACGACTCGGGCAGCCGGGTCAACTCGCACGAGCCCGCTGTACACAGCTGCCGCACGCGCTGTCACCCGGTCGCTGCAGAGGCGTGCACGCCTGCTCCAGGCAAGCCCAGGTACGTTTCTAGGGGAGACAGAGGTCAAATGTTGGCTCTTGAGTATGATTTGATCTCATCCGTCTTGTTGATTACAATCTATCATCCCTTGGCGTACAACAAAGGATGCAATCATATATCATTCACTGAAAGTGACATAAAACAACTCCAGGTCGTTCAAAGCCTATTAGCTTCATGACAAAATTATGAAAGGAAACGGGGTACATTGCACCCCAATGTCTGTACTTTCTGAAGCGTTTCCCACCTTTTAAAGCAGACTTTGTCGCTACATTTCCACATTTATAATACCATTTTGTATAATGACATGGTTATATATTTAAATGCACGATGCATGTTCACCAAATTAATAAACTAGCCTATAGGCTATACATGGTTTTTGATTTCACTCTTTGGAACACGAAAGGTTAGCTTGCATGTTCTCTTACTGTACTAATGTACTATATGCACTAAAAAAAACTTTCTCAGTATAGTGCTATGTCAGCCGTTGGAAACCTTAAATTACGAAAATTTGATATCGGATAATTCGACATTGTCGGTTATTTTGCGACCTACTGACGCATTGCAATGATCGATCGTTTCCATGAGCAATCAATAATTATCGTGTGCAGATACTTATTTGACGTTATTATTTGTCTAGGTCAAAAACATAAATGCAAATCAGGCAGATATCCAAATGAAGCAATACAAGGGGTTGTAGAGCAATCTTTCCAAATTACGGAATAAATCACTGGTTGTTTTTGTCTTTGCTATTTCATAGAGGTTTGAAAAAAAGGCAGCATAACGCGTGTTAAATTCGTTGTTTAGTTTTTAAAAATTATTTTGGTTTGGCTTTTACTTTTGGCTATGTTTGATCAAGTGAAGAGACACCTGATTTGGAATTAGAGTCAAGCGTTTCCAGAAGCCTAATATTTTCCATTGCCTCTAGTAACAATTTCATATTCTGAAATGCTTTATATTGAACATGAACGGTACCACAAGCAACACTTTTTTTAAAACAACGTTTGGTGGTGGTGATATATGAACATCCAAAAAGTTTAAATGGAAATCATATGCATGCGTAGACTTGCTTTGCAACGATAATTGGCTTTATCTGTGCTTGGTACATCTAATCAAACACTTTTCCGAAAGGCTGATTTTCAAAATATTTATGCAAATTCTTGAAAACATGTGCAGTAGTCTTTAAATACCATTTGGATAAGCGAGTTAAAGTATCATTCATATCCATTAGGCTGATACTGTGTGGAGCCTGTAACATATGTATATATATAGAGACAGGAAATGTACATTTTTAACAACTCAGCTGCTTCCTATTCCATTATTATAAATGTCACATGTGAAGCACTGTATGTAAGCTGAAATCTACAGCTATTCCTGCCTACATTGGGAAATATATTGAAATACATGGTCAGAATGTCCACATCACTTCTGCTTTAGGTAATGAAGTACCCAAATTCTTAAATTATATACCGATTTATTTTATACTTTCACATATAGGGCAACAATAGACACCTATATATAGATAAGTACACAATACAGTAATTCTGTTTACTGCAAAAGCAATGTTTTTAAACTGTAGAACAAAAGCTTCCATGTATACAAAAATATATACACACACATGCATGCACAAACACACATATACACACACACACATGCACGCCCGCGCGTACACACACACACACACACACACACATGCACATCCCATCACATATCCAGTGTGTTTGTGTGTCTCTTATCTCCAACATTATGAGGACTTCCTGCATACAGGACCATTGTTCAGGACTGTTAACCTTTAATGCTGAAGTGCACACCTGCTGTAGCTCAACCCCCCATAACGAAGATGTGTGTGTGTGTGTGTGTGTGTGTGTGTGTGTGTGTGTGTGTGTGTGTGTGAGAGAGAGGGAGACAGAGAGAGATAGAAAGATATGAAAAAAATGTATGTCTCTGCACTTGTCTTAATTGCCAACAGTTAATAGTCTACAAGAAATGAGCTATTCAATTCCATTATTGAATAAGTTATTTTCTTAGTCTTGTCTAGAAAATAAAATTCACAAAGACATTTTGGTTTTCACAAAGACATTTGTTTTGTTATTATTAATAGAAATGTCAATCACATAAGAAATGTATCCCAATGAAAATATATAGAGATATATATATACATATAGAAGTGCATGCGTTTACATACAGTGGCAGGTTTATCGACTGACAATGTGTTTTCATCAAGTAGGGAATTTATTGAGACAATTTCCATATCATCTAAGCTTACATATATTCGCCAATTGCAATTATGGCATTATGGGAAAATAACGAGGGCTCTTTTCTTGCATCCCTCTTTACTTTTTGTTTTGATTTTATTTGTCTGTATCTGTTTGCAACTGCTATCACTCTGTCAGTTTGAGCTGCGGATAAATTAACTATCTGAGTAGTTGGGGGCTTGCTGGGTTTATCAAAATATAGATTCATTTTAGGGGAAATCATATTTTAATCAATCTTATAATGGTGCTAATTTGGTTCTAAATATCCAACACCGTGGTTAAAGTTAACCTGCCTTATTTTTTCCCCAAACATTCGAGTAATCATGCGATCACGTGACTGCTCAGTAAATGCCCTGCGAATGTACATCCTGTGCGTTGAGCCGTGCTGTCTTTTTTGACGGCGACCTGTCATCTCATGAGCTCACTTCTTAACTTTTGATCGTTCTACATTGTGTTTGGTGGTTCATGAAATGTACATTTTTTGGTTCTATTATGTGCCTGTATACATACATTAAACATAAATAAATAAATAAACGCTTATTTAATGTGCCACTGGGGAAAGATGGATTAGCTACTGGTAAATTGGATGTGAAGCTTGTTAACAAGCTCTGGATGTGAAATCCCAATGTATTAATTTTTCTTACTGACACTAAGGATAATATGCAGCTGGATACTCCACTGTTGTCGTTAAACATGTCTCCGCTTTTCCTCCTCACCACTTCAAACTCCCATCGATACGTGGGCATCATTTAATCGTTGTGTTTAGCTTTTAATTGGTGTGTTTTGTCCGTTTCCATAAAGACTATTGCTTAATTTTAAAAGTATGACATTATGACAATGAATATTGTCCATAACTATCAATAATCAATGTAATCGCATGTTTTTGATACACAACACCAATAGTTCAGTGGTCACTTACGTTAAAGAAAGTTGGCGGTTTTTCTGACTCCCCCAGTGATGCGTCGTTTATGCTAAAAGCTGGCACAGGCCTAATACCCGATTACAGTTAGAACAGTTAGGCCTACTATTTCTCATAAATAAATGCTTATATTTTTTCTTTTAATTATTTTGCCTATATTATTGTCGAAAATCTGTCCTCTCGATTGTCGTGCCCTTGTCAATTCGGTTTGCAAACACCAACGTTAGAAAACAGAAAAAATTAATAAACTCACCTTCGGCATGTGCCTAGAAAGCCGTCAGCTGACACT
The DNA here is from genome assembly GCA_029718625.1 of Synaphobranchus kaupii. NCBI lineage: Eukaryota > Metazoa > Chordata > Actinopteri > Anguilliformes > Synaphobranchidae > Synaphobranchus > Synaphobranchus kaupii. The sequence continues at coordinate 107,263 of JAINUF010000062.1, read as the reverse complement.
GCCAGTCAGCGTTGAAAGGCGCTGAACATTGCTCCTTAGATCTCGCGACTTGTGGCTTGCGCAGGCTCTGAGATAGTCACCTCGTCCATCTATTCGCCTTCGTTTTTATGTCGTTAGGGGTTCGGTCTGTTTTTCTCTCTAATTGGTTGTTTTCTTTGAAAATTAAAGAAATAACGAGAAAATAAGGGCTTGAACTACTATTCAGATGCCAGGATGATAAATCCCCCATTTATTCGAAAATAATTTCAGCAAAAATATTCAAGCCAATGCGTCATTGATTCCTTCACCTTTCGGGAGAATAGCATCCTCACGCACAAAGTGAAGTTTCTATTTATTTATATTTTTTATTTTATTATTTTAATTTAAGTCATTTTTAATATTAAACATTTAGAACCATACCTGCCTATCGCACTCTCTCGGATAATGATTTCTTCAGTTGGGGCTGTTGGCGATTGGTGACTATAGTTCTTATTAGATTTATTTGGGCCACACTTTATTGAACAACACCAACCACGAGCTTACCCTTTATCACGTCAGTTTCGACTCTTAATTTCCACTCCGTCCCTTCGCTCGTGGTAGGGGCCCATTAGAATAACCGCTTTGTTGGTGATGTGAAACAGAAAGTATGTTGTAGGCCTGGATATGGGATATGGGCGTCAGCTAAGCAAATAAATAAGGGAAAAGAATAGACTGTTGACCAAGGCTGGAGTTTTACGAGAGCAAAGTGGTGAAACATTAAACTGATTTCGAAGTTTTTCTTTTAATTCCTTAATGACCGAATGTCTCTTTATTTACCTTCCAAACGTAGCCTATTGAGCTTGTCACCTGAAGACGCAGATTGCTCATGTGAAACTGAAGGTCGGTCTCAATTCGGTTTGATTTCATTTTAAGCTGACTGGCAATGTAATTTGAATCATGTAGCCTACCTGTGGGATGATGTGCGTAATATATTTAATTACTCTCACTGAGACCAAATGATTGACGGCAACAGTTAACTTGTCACTGTATCCAGGGGATAGGCTATAAGACAACAGACGAAGAAAAGCTTATGAATATACAAAGTAAGAAATAAAACTACATTATGTTAAAAAAAAAACTACTACTACTATTTATTAGGTATTGTGTGTCAAATTTGTCAAAGAACTAGGAGGCTATTGTTAGTCATAGTGAAAGTGGTATTTACGTAGCATATGCAGAACTTAGGGCTACCTTAATTATACAGAGATACTTGTAATAATAATAACAGTAGTAATAATAATAATACAAATAAAAATAAACATAATAATAATAATAATAATAATAATAATAATAATAATAATAATAATAATTTTAATTATTATTATTATTATTATTATTATTATTATTGTTTATGGTGTTGCTATTGTTATTATTATTCTTAGCCTATTATTGTTATTATTATTGTTGTTGTTTTGTTTTTATAATTGTTGTTCTTATAATAATAATTATAGCTCTGCTGGAGATATATTAAGTAAAATAAAATGTATTCATTATTTAAATAAATATATTTCAAAAGGTTGCCAAAACTCTATTTCGTTAACATATTAGGCCCATAAATGTCAAATAATTCCTCTAAAATTGTGCAGGTATACGGTACATTTTCTACTTCTTAACATGTAAAAGAAAATAAATGAAAAAATGTTTTTCAGTGCAGGTAAGATATTATTATTATTATTATTATTATTATTATTTGTCTTAAGTACGAATGGCCTTATACTTATTTTGGAATTGTAGTTTCAGTTATTAAAAAGCACGTGTCAAAGTTGGCATTTTCTACTACTAGGCCTAGAGTTGCTACATAATACAAACAAAGTGATTAAGAATTTACGGTTTATTTTGAGTTTTTCACTCGTCAGAGTTTCTCTTTACAAGTGATTGGAGCCCCAGGGGACGGCGTGATAGATCAAGCCCCACCGAGGGAACTAGGCTTCTGCGTGACCGAATCCAGCACTTTAAAAAAGGGAGAGAGAGCGAGAGAGAGCGAGAGAGAGAGAGAGAGAGAGAGAGAGAGAGAGAGAGAGAGAGAGAGAGAGAGAGAGAGAGAGAGAGAGAGAGAATGGGTTCACTGGTGTACATTAACACGCAATAGAAAAACCTTATGATCGGTTTCGCTTCTATTGTCACATCACATCAGACCAAAGAGGATATTATTACTGTAACTGTATCATCTGGGCCCATTAAATTCACGCGCCAAAGAGAAAGCCTAAGCATAAAAGGCTGTAGCCTATAGGTCGCCTATAGCCTTACGTAGGCCACAGCGTTTAGTTATTTTGAAGCCTATCTTCAATTTGCACCCAGTACCATGGACATGGCTTGTAGCATCCTCCACGGTTGAGGCCTATTTATAGGAACGCACACAACATGTCTTCCTCGTGGTTTTATGACCAATTTGACTGCATTTGTAGACGAGAAACACAAAAACCGCTTATTTTAAACTAGCTTCGGTGTTAGTCAAGCTCTGAAAGGATAATAACATTCATACTTTGGTCAGAACAATTCCTGAAATGTCAATAAGAAAGGTAACTAATCACTGAGTACCACACTGAACTTATTAAAACGTAATAATAATAATAATAATAATATGATGATGATTATGCTGACTATGGCGATGACGGATAATGCTGATACTTTAAAAAGAATGTTCAAATATGAATACTATATACTATAAATTATACTGTCAATTATATGGGGCCTTCTCTACATTTTCATTAAACTGTCTTAATTTTCATACAAGAAGACTCAAGTGAACCCAAAGGTAAGAGTAATAAGGCTCTTTTCTCTGAAAAACACAATAAATCATGGTACAATTGAGTTACGCATTGGATCAACAGTATTTCCCTTCAACAAACACATTCTCTCTATTTTAGCTTCTCTTTAGAGGCAGACGGGCAGGCAGTAATCCAAGGTCCCGAAAAAAACTTCTGTTTGTACTTAAAAGCATTTCACTAACACCCTCTGCCAGTTTGGAGCAATCCCTAAGTAAACAAGTAATTTAACCGGATTGTATCTTCTGCAATTTAAGAGCCTTGTTGGATTTCGTTTGTATTTCATCTGTGCGAAATGCACCAACAGACTATTTAAGTAAGTAATTTCTGGTTATTGTAAGTAACATTTAATTTTATCTTTGGAGATCTGCATCTGGAAATGCATATTTGTTTTAAGCACAGTTATTATGTATAGTTTTTTTATTATTATTTTCAATGCAATCAATGCAATCCCCTATAGTCGACTGCCTATTAAATTATGTCTCCATTAGTTTCCATTAACATGACTGATCATTTAACAATCCGATGAGCGAAATATTCCCCCTTCTTTTCTCTAAAAGGTGAACGTGTCATATTTATACGCTGATATTTAATGTAGCATACTTCTTTTTTCTTGTCCTTTTATTTTAAGAATGCATACTTTGCAGACACTTCGGCCTACAGTACTTTAAAGTTATGTCAGTTAAAAGTAGCCTACATACATCGCACTTTATAATGGAAAACGATTTAGCCTACTTGTATGGTAATAACTGGAAATCCCGGTAGCAATGTTTCGTGTGTTTTGATGACGTCAAAAGATATTTACAGAAACTCATCCTAGCACCTACATGATGACTATTACTATATTTACTATATATAATATCTATAATTTGTTCAACTAATCAAGAGCAACACTGTCCTCCAACCTTGCCTCCAGTCCAAAAGTATTAAAGTTATTTATGTTGTATAATTCATATATGGCACAACACCACCACCTACTAGTACTGCTACTACTACTACTACTACTACTAATAATAATAATATTATTATTATTAATAACAATAATTTATCAAAATCTGTTTTTTCTATATGTGCTTATCTGTACACACTCAAAACCTCAAGGCAAATGTTCAACCAATGCTGACAGCAAACCCAACTACAATCAAGTGTTTGTAAGCCCAATGATCACTACATGACGAGAGCATTACTTTGAAAGAAATTCAGGTTTATTAAGAAATTCACAATGCTAAAAAAGGAAGAAAGTGCTAATTTAACATGGTCCCAACGTGTATGAGACAAAATAATTGCGTTTATAAAATAAGAAAAGTTAAAAACTGGCACTGGATGATGTTATGGCAAACTAACGATTTCTATAAGAGGTCACAAAGTCTACAAATATATGACCTCCGAAGGAACAATATATCTTTGGTCTAACAAAGTACACAGGTAAGTTTGACTTCTTAGTTTCTATAAATGCATCACACATTCAGTCGCCCCATGTAATAACGCTAATAAGACAAACTGGCTTTCGAGACTAAGATCTGCATTGTATCACCGCGTCCTTTTCTGCCCAATGCACGATGTTAGTTTGCTTTACATGTGAGTACTTACTCAACAATTAGTTGTTTACAATCATTCTGAATTCATCAGCAATTGGGGGTTTGGACTATTTTCTATTTCATGTGGCTATGATAGCCTATGTACTTCTGTACAGCATAAACGCATAGTATTGAGCTTGCATCCGACAGACATTTAAATAGTGTTTCAAATCGTGATTCCCTTGTTAAGGAAAATGGTCGAATTGTGCAGATGTACCATACAAACACACGATCCTCTGTCGCACCGTGGCGCATAGACACAATGGCCACATAGACGCTTTCCCGTCCCTATCTCCCCCCTTCGCTCCTTTCTTCAAAATTTCAAGTTTGTAAAAGTACATACTGTAATGTCTCGGCGCGTATAACTCCTGATCACTCAGAGAGACGAACACGAGATTGCTTTCCGGGAGGCTACGCACTATAAAACAGCCCTTGAAAGGATAACAAATCTTGAAAAATAGGCATCTTGACTTCTTCCATTGTTTTTTTTTAGGAGTCCTGTGTGTTCGAATGGATCCCCTCGATAATTTTAAATGTCAATCCGTGTGTGTAACGCAGAATGTTTACTGTCGTGATCCCAGTACGAGCAATGCATCATAGACAGCTCCGCCGGCTGACGGGAGCAAGCGAACTGGAGACCCGCTCCGTTACTGGAAGGGATCGGGGAAGGCGCCCCGGTGGCCGGGCTCAGCTGCTGGGGGTGGTGAGCATGCGGGTGATGGTGGTGGCTCATGCCGTTGTAGGAGTTCACCATGCTGGGCAGGGCCATGCTCTGCACTCGGGAATACGGGTTGTAAGATGATGGAGCTGACAGTCCCTTGACGTTGACAGGACTCACGTTTCCACTTGCCATCTGACAAGATGTATAGGGACTCATAGGTGTGGGTGGTTGGCTGAGCGACCAAGAGTTGTTCATGAAGCTGGACTGCAGATACTTTGGAGGGGTAAGATAGCCGTATCCGTCCCCACCGAAGAGAGATTTCCCCGGCTGAAAGTGGGTTGGCGGGGGTCTGAACGGTCGCTTCATTCTCCGCCTCCTTCGGTAGTTTCCCTTCTCGAACATGTCCTCGCACGCCGGGTCTAAGGTCCAGTAGTTCCCCTTTCTCTCGCCCCCACCTTCCCGCGGTACCTTAATGAAACACTCGTTGAGGCTAAGGTTGTGGCGTATGCTGTTTTGCCATCCTTTCTTGTTTTTCTCGTAGAAAGGGAACTTTGTTATTATGTACTGATAGATACCGGACAACGTGAGTCTTTTCTCGGAGCTTTCCCGAATCGCCATGGCAATTAAGGCGACGTAGGAGTAGGGTGGTTTCTGAGACGGATCCGACTTCTCCGAACTTTTCTCTTGGTTCGGCTCGTCTTTGGATAGCCCCTTCTCCTTAGCCGTGTTAGTGTCATGGGCCATCAAGGCCATTGCGTCATCTTCAGGGGTTTGGTAAGTAGCCATCATTACGCACACAAAAACAAAAACAAACCCAACAAAATGTGAGCTATAAGGCGAATAATACTTGTCGTAAAACGGCAATAATAAGGAAAGAAAACCTTTGCAGCAAAACTGTCCGTTGAACGCAGCACCCGACGTTAAAAAGTGTCTTTTCTGTCTCGCGCGCAATGGAAGAGGTAATTAGTACCACAATTTATGTCCTTGTGAAGCAGTAAGTTCTCTTCTGCGTTTATACAACTTCTTATGGGATTGTTTCTGATACAGGCACAGTCCAGGTTGTGATTAGGTTCCTCTGTAAGTCCTTCCTTTTCTTCCTCCTTGGAGCAGAAAGGCTTCTCTGTCGGTTTCTCGTATAACCAGCGATGATGTACTGCTTTCTGATTTGTATGGCTCAACTTGTTCCGCCTCCGTCACGATTTCGTTTCTCTCCAGGCAACTACAGTGGAGTTACCGCATTCATATGTTTGAAATTAGCAAGTTGATTTCCATAATTACGCTCCAGTCGTAAAATTTTTAAATATTTATTGCTCGTGTGATAGGAGGCTAATTAAGAAGATATGGGAAGCCAGTCAGATTTTGTGTCAGTCAGGACGGATTTATTTTTAACATTAAAACACGACGACGTCACTGTTCATTGAGAATCAGTAAATAAATAAATTCTTCATAGCCATACGCAACACGCACTTGAATTGAAGTAATATTTATGTTGACTTTCAACGAAAGGAACACTGCCACAACACGAGGATACAAGTACTATTACATGCTTTTTCTGTGCGGTACTTTCAAATGTAGACTATTTATTTCATTTTGATCTTTACTGACAATTTATTCGTTGTGATTGTCGAATGGCAATAAAAAATACCCTATATGCTATATTTGGCAAGAACATTTTTTGTTTAAAATATGACACTCAGCTCAAGGCTACAAGCTATTAAAAGTTATGAAAAACTATCGAATCATTTTATTTAAATAAGATTTACATAAAAGTGTTAAATATATACATTATGAGATTTTGTATTATTGATAGATTGTACCTGTATAAATGTCCCTTTCATGTGTAAGAGCCATCGTTGGCCTCTACAAAAAAAAAAAGAGTATTTATGGAGAGTAGCCTACTTAATTGCTTGCATTTTTTGGGAGGTGTATGGGGGTGGAGGTATACATTTCTCTGACCACCCATGCGGGTTCTTTCGGCCATCTCCAGGAGGATAAGTCCGTGCTGTGAGCGGGCGCAGGTGGAACAGCATTTTCATGTGTGTCATCGCCTCGCCACCGGCCCGCAAATCTGGGCCTCAGCCGGTGCCCGTCGGCCAGAGACCGCCGAGGGGAACAGCTGAACTCAGGAAAGCACTCAGCACAATGTCAGCTACTGCGATTTAACACAACCTAGTTTTATGTCCAAACAAAATGTTCAATGCGAATGTCGTTGTATTCCTTTTATTGCCTATATTATGATCTAATAGCATTTGTAGAACATATTTCGTTACCGAGGACTGACTAAATGTATAATTTCTCTTCGGCTATTTTACAAACGTGTTAGGCTTGACCTGGCTTGCAGTTGTGCATAGACAATCTATTCAGAAGAGTAGCAGGCAGTGTCAATAACAAAGAGTGTTGGAGCAAGTATATCTCGCTTATAAACTGATGTCTGATATCTGATATCTGCGATATAATTAGTACACCACCCGCTAACCTATTAAATAGGAAATTCTAAATGCACAGTTGTCCATATCTAAATGTACAAATCAAATATTCATACAATAGCATACTTGTGCAATATCCGAGTAGGTTTTTACTAATAGAAAAAAATCGTGGTTGATTTGTTTTGTGAAATTTTTTGTAACGTACTCCCAGTATGGTAAGCTACTGTATTTTCTTCTAAGCGAGCAGTCGGCTTTTAATTACACGATAAAATATAATAAAACATAAATATAACGTAACTGAGACATTAACATTATGAATATAATTTGACAGTTTGAACGGCCATAACTTCATTATCTGTTTCCTCCACGTCCACATCCTCCTGTTTATCAATTTATTCGTCCTTCTAACCTTCTAATGGTATTATTATTATTATTATTATTATTATTATACATTTAATCTCAAGTAAATCGAAAAGTCTTTCTCACAATAAATTGTTTGGCTATATATGAACTCTGCCAGAGATGCCACAGAGATTTTGAAGGGCTATTTTGAATATATGGCAATTCGGAAGACACTACAAGATTGAACTTTTGTTAAATTTGGCTGACAACGCACAAGCTATGGGTAATACCTGCTGTTCCTCGTGTTATTTAGTCTTCTACACAGTACTGTTTACAAGCCACTAGCTCTGAACCCGAAAGCAACACAAATGTTACTATACCGCGTGCGTTGTGATAGCCTATATATAGCACCTTACAATATTTCCGACAAATAGCAGTCCGTTAACTTGGTGTATTCGTTTTTACGCGGGTTGCCTCAAGTTTTGTCAATGCTATTTGCAGCAGTTTATTTGCTCTTTTCTTGGGTTAATTAACGACATTTTGTTCAGTTGATGAAATGTGTTCATAATTTTACACAATATTTTACCTTTTACCTATATTTTGTTACGTCTCTCTCTCTCTCTCGTTCTCACACTTACGCACGTATAGGCTAAACAAGAAAATAAGAAAATAAATTAAACTCGTTAAAAGTTAAGGGACAATTTTATGACAATTAGGCGTTTTCACAAGCAAATAGGCTGCTAATTCGTAGTCCGAAGTTGATTAACAGAATGTGATAGTGTATACAGACTCAATTGTACACAACGCTGCAAACTCACCTCGATTTCCTCACCATTGTGCAGCTCTTTGCCGTACACTATCTTTGATGTGATACCCCATCGGACCTCATGCTAAAAATAGACTATGCTTTACCTCTTACCAACCTGAAATATACAATCCTTTCCTAAATTAAAAACGGGGGAAGTATTCCGCTGTGTAAAAAGGTCACACCTTAATGTGTACTGATCCAATCAATGTATTTAGCCTACTGTATTCCATAGATTATTATTGGCTACTTTCCATTACAGAGGCAGAAATTATTCTATAATTTACATTATATATTTATAGTATGGTTGAAAAAGCGTAGATTTTGAAAATGTCTCTTCAGAAAATGTTTTTCTGCTGCAGTGTTCATTTGCCGCTTTATTCTTACTTCCCTCTTGTCTAACAGACCATGACAACATGTGAGTGTGCTGGAGTAGACTGCGCACGAGAGGCACGTTCGCGCTCACCTGGCCTCGGCATCTGGGTGGATGGACTCACGCGTCACGTCAAAATAAGATGTAAATAAACACGTTAAGATTCTGTAAACACTGACAAGCGCAAGTGTGTAGCCTGAACGCACTGGTTGCTCTGGTAGCCCATAGCGGAATGTTAATTGGTTGTTTTTTGTTTTCTCTACCACGTCTGTAATAGAATTGTTTACAAATGTTGGATGAAGGATTAAGGTTGGACCCTAAAATAGGCCGTTACGTCGTGGACACATTGAAGGGGAAATTTGATGACCATAATTTGATAATAGTTGCAATAGTTCATGAATGACAACATTTTATTTATATGCAGTTTTGGCAATTTTTTTTAGGGGAAAAAAAAATAATGGCGACACCAGTTTAGACTACTGCATGCGGCATAATATCCAACGATGATGTGTCCTGCCTTGGTATCAGTAATAAAGAAGCTAAACGTAGCCTATTCTCATCATAAGTATTTTGCCAATGTTAAGTTCTTTCTCTAATTGAACAGTAATAATCTGTTTCTTAATGTGTAAACGATACACTCCAATTATTATCGTCTTCGCCAAATAACCAAGTATAGGCTACAGAAATGTCACATGTGACGTCTGTAAGACAATTCACAAGTGTCAACATAAAACACATGAACTACAAATGGTCGAATGGCGTTTTGTTAGAGAAGCCAAGTGTGTATGACAATTTGCAACATCAAGGGCCGCGATGTAAAATTAGGATTTCTGGGATCACTAAAATACAGGCGCAGATATGCAGGCTGACTCCACACTTCAATAACACTGCTAAATATAACACGACCATTGTCATTTATTTTGCTAATATCGAAATAAATATGTTACTTTTGTACCAATAAGGATGCAATAGTAACGAATAGACTTGACTTCTTGGTTTTTCTAAAAAAAATTCCTAAAACGAGAAAATGCCCCTTCCAAGGTTAAAACCGCAACTTTTGAAAGACAGTGTTGTTTACACTGGAAACAGAACTTGCAATATGTGGCAATATTATGGCAGTGCAGCAAGGCCGTGAGCTCCCGCAATGGGTATTAATTAGAGCTCGCTGGTGTAAATACCTTTGAAAAAAAAACAAAAAAAAACATATTTTCTTCAAAATTCACAACCCCGCCATTTGACCCAAACCGTTGAATAAAACAAAGAATGATATTTGGAAAAGCAACTGCAACCAATGGTGTAGCCTATACCTTCCCAGCATTCAAATCGGGTTAAAATTCCGATATTGCCATTTTCACTTAGCCTACTTGAATTGTTATTTTTGCTCTCCATTAGTCAAAATATGGATAATAGAAATAAACTATGCCCATGAGCCCGAATTATTTCATTATCAGGCTCTGCAGCCACAACACAGAACAGCAATAACACGAACAACAACAACGGGCTGAAGTGTGTGCGGCAGCACGCGGACCGTGTGTAAATAATAAAACGAACATCGGCTCTCTAACTGGACCTCAGCGCTAATGGATTTTGAAAGATTTAAATTCCTGTCCTTACAGACTTCCTGGCCTCAGTTTGAAATGAGGATGTTTATCGTTGGTACGGCGGCAGGAATGCAGAGGAATAAATCCGTCAGGTCAGGGCAGCGAACTCAAACCAGCGACTCCAGCTAACTCGCGGACAGAAGGCAAACCAGTACTGCTGTATTAGTTGTCATCCTACAACTTAATTAAAATGGAAGCGTCATAATAATAATGAAAATAATAATAATGATGGAAATAATGATGCTAATAATAATAATAATAATAATAATAAGAAGAAGAAGAAGAAGAAGAAGAAGAACGATTGCATTTTTATTAAACTGATTATTATTATTACTATTCGTATTATTATTATTATTATGATTATTAGTAGTATTAGCAGTTGTAGGAGTAGTAATAGCTTAGTAGTATTCAAGCCTATCACAGTTATTATTGAGAAGAATAATTTAATGTACAGATTCAATAAAAACAATTTCGACCATATACTGTGAAACATATTGGACGCTGATTATAATGTTAGATTATTGAATAAACTTTCTATGTTTTGTTCAGTATATTTTTTCCATATACCGTCAGTAGTTTCTCTTCTTGGTATAATATCACTTTTTACTATCAACTCACTTTTTCTGGTTTCAACAAAAAAAGCATCGTTCCTAATCGTGCATAACAGCCAGACTTTTCTAAATTGTACCATTTCTTACCGAAAACTATTTATTCGGAGAACACAGCTGGCATATGGGAAGCTGAAGAACCTGCATGTCTTTTACTAAAATGCAGTTTTCAACAATATAGTAACAGTGCTAGACCAGCTATAGTTATAGCCAACTACTCTATTCAGGATACTTTTAATAAACTTTTAGACAGTTGTGCAATGCTTAATTGTTTTCGCTACTTTAAAAGCACAGTTCCTGTGTTATGACAGAAACGAGGGCGTGCGTGCATTGCAAACAGTTTAGCCAGGGAGTGAGTGAGATTGTTTAAAACAAATAACTTAACTCCCATAATTTCAAATTGTAATAATTATTCGTTTGCTTAAAGGTCATTCGAAAGCACACTATATCGGACATTTAGTCGTGTACTTTTTATTTTTTGATAGCCTATAAATGGGTTTATTTTTCTACATTAGACTATATTATGGATATGCCGTAAACACTGTCATTTAAATTAGCATATTATGATGATGATGATGATGATGATGACGATTCTTATTATTATTATTATTATTTTGTACTGAAGATGCGTCTCGCAGAACAGTAGGCTATACACAGTAAAATTAATTAGGCCTACAACGCAGCGTTAATTCATCATGTAGAAACATATGTTCATATGAACCCAAAATGGATAAAGGTGCACTATCAGATTGAAATGTAGACTAAGTTGATTTAAAACCGATTTTGCTGTGAGAGTGGAGAAGATGCCGTGCGGCTCCTCTGCACGGTTAATCTGCCTGCGTACGGTCACGTGACAGTCGTCACAGCAGTTGTCATGCCATTGTCCTTTGAAGGCATGTTGACAGCACACGCGTCAACAAATGCAGTGCTATGAAAGCGTAGTGGAATAAGTGCTCTGTAGTAGCCTACGTATGAGAGGAGTATTGAAGGGATGGCTAAAACGGCGCGCATGTTCACACCATTAGACGGTATTATACAATTTTGTTTTTCTCTGCTGTTGATTCCTGCAACCGCCAAGTAAGAAAGAGGATTTTGGGATCCTTTGTATTTCACCAGCTTGCTTTGCATGAGGCGTACTGAATGAGCTGTCAAAATACAGCTCCCTTTCAATGGAATCTTTAAAACCAAGATTGGAGGCCGGTTTGAAAAACACGAGGATATACCCACATCCCTCACGCAGCGACTCAAACAGTGTTCTTACCCCGCCAGAAAAGAAGAGAAGGGGCTGTGAAAATAAACAGCCCCCCCCCCCCCTTTAACCCGCACAGATAAGGCTGTGTGAGCTCCTGGTACATAGCCCCTGTGTCCCCCCCCCCACCCCCACCCTCAGGAAGACCCCCAGCACACCTCACTACTGAAGGGGGGGGGGGGGGGCTTCCTCACTTTGTACACCCAGGCCTCCTTCCACACAGATCATTGTCTAAAATTAAAAAGGGCTAAGGCCAAGTCCCCGCTACCTCTCCGGAAGATGGCGGGTATTTTTGTCCCGCGCTCGAAACGGGAGTGTTTATCTTCCTTATCGCGCAGAGGAAACCTATGGGAAGCTGTAAGCCGTTCTCCAAACTGCTCCCCTGTCACATAATTATAATACATTACACAAAAACAGAGTGGTCCTGGACGCAGTCTAAGGGGCATAATTACATGACAATAGCCCCGTTATAAATACGAATCGCTTTTCCTCCGCACAGTTTATCAGCCGCGTTGCTATTCCTCGGAGTACGACAATATACGAGCTAACTATTTTGATGGAGAAAACACAATGTGTTCCTGCTAACCTCAGCTGAAAAGGTGAATTACGGGAGCATCCTGCCAAGAGGAGTTCTTTGAGATTTTAACAGAGGCCGGGTGCTGAATGCTTCAGAGGAAATGTATGGAGAGAGAGAGGGGACATCACACAACTCTAACTTCACACCAAAGAGACTTATATACATCATCATACATCACGCGGTGGGGGAAAGAGTTGTCAGGTTAACAGATGAGTTTACGCAAATGCTTTTTTTTTTCTCTCTCTCAACTTTTCCAGAGGATTAGATGTCTAAAACTCAAAACAAGTCAATTTGTTAGAAGTAATTACTGTAACATGCTACTTATGTGGCCAAACAAACATCTTTGTCAGTGGGCCGTTTGCTGACAGATCAAAGTCAATGTTTGACAGTATGGTTCAGGACCACTCGCATGCTTTTTCACATACATACCACTTTGTCTTATATATGCAGACTTACTCTAAATTAATGCACAGCATGCTTTAATCTCCATTAAGTTAATCTCAATTAAAATGACTAAATAAAGCCACAGAGCAGTACTTTTAGTATACAATCAAAATAGATAAAAATGAAAAATGTAATATTTTGTTTTTGAAATATGTTTTCTAAGTCTAGATGTATCCACTTTAGGTTTACAAGGCACAGGTACATTTATGTTGTTCAAATTAATTTAATTTAATCACAGTGTGCATTGTGTTCAACGTTAAGAAAGACATTTCAGGTAATGTTACACAATATTACCAGGTTGGCAATCACTGAAACCAATAAAAAATGTGTAAGAAATGTTAAAAAACCCCACTGCTGCTTGAATTCATTACTCAAAGTTGCTGAGAAAAGCACATTGTGGTGAGACTTAGGTTCAGTCGTAAGCAGCACCCCACCCCCCCCCCTCCCCACCCCACCCCACCCAGAATACTCCTCCCCCCTCACCACAGGAGACATTTCTACAAGAAAAGTTTCATCATAAACATATAAATAGCAAAGACACACACAATTCTTCTAAATTATTCTTTGTCGATGATTAACCCCTTCAGGTGTAAGCTCACAAATACATGATTAGAACGTTAACGTTAACTGAACATTCTAATGCTGATGTAACAATCACTGCTGTTGATTCAAAGTAGCGGAGTTTGAGAACACTGATTTAGAATTTAGAAAAAGCATTCCAAAAAGCCTTACTCTTCAATGGGTTAAAACGCAGAGGGGGGTGGGGCATAGGTTACATCCAGCTCAATTAAACAGGAGACTGAATTATCTGAGCAGGTCTGAGTGACAGTGTATCATAATGGAAACTGGGCTTGCAACTCTGAGGCTGCGGGTTCGATTCCCACGTGGGGCACTACTGTTAAATCCTTGAGCAGGGTACTTAACCTGACCAGCATTAGTAAATATCCAGCTGTCAGCTTCTCAGCCGCTGGGAGAAGTGTTGGGAGGCGGATGAAGGTGTTAGTTTTAGGAAAAATCTTTAGTTTCCAAGTTACCCCTTATGAAGGCCCCTTGGGAAAGAAAAGTTTGCACTGGCCATTCAGTGTACTGCAGCCTTTAAGTAGGAAGAATTTAGTCCCTCTTGTGTTGAAGTAAGGTGTGTTAGGTAAGGTGTGCATCCTATTTTGAGGTGGATGAAGATGTTGGGTTAGATGTGCTTCCTGTTTGGAGGTCGATGATGGTGTTGGGTTAGGTGTGCATCATGTTTGGAGGTGGATGAGGCTTTGGGTTAGGTGTGCATCCTCTTTGGAGGTGGATGAGGGTGCTGGGTTAGGCGTGCTTCCTGTTTGGAGGTGGGTGAAGGTGTAGGGTTAGGTGTGCATCCTGTTTGTAGGTGGATGATGGTGTTGGGTTAGGTGTGCTTCCTGTTTGGAGGTGGATGATGGTGTTGGGTTAGGCGTGCATCCTGTTTGTAGGTGGATGATGGTGTTGGGTTAGGCGTGCATCCTCTTTGGAGGTGGATGAGGGTGCTGGGTTAGGCGTGCTTCCTGTTTGGAGGTGGGTGAAGGTGTAGGGTTAGGCGTGCATCCTGTTTGTAGGTGGATGATGGTGTTGGGTTAGGCGTGCTTCCTGTTTGGAGGTGGATGATGGTGTTGGGTTAGGTGTGCTTCCTGTTTGGAGGTGGATGAGGTGTGAGATAAATCGTGTCATTGTGGGCTCTCGGTCAGGGTTTTGGTCATGTTGTCTTGGCTCATTGTCCCTTTGCCCTGACCGTAGCTGCCAGCATTCTGACCACAGCTCCCTGGGGGAAAAGGTTTGGACCACGCTCACTCACTCCAGCAGAAAACATGCCAGAATCGTGCTCAAGTTTCCCAGGAACGGTGTGGCTTTTTCTTCACCGTCCGGCCCTGTGCATGGTCTAAGGCATAAAAGAAATTTCAGGAACGGCACAAGAGAACAACAGTTGGGTTCAAGGAGGAAAGCGGGAAAACAGCAAAGAGAGAGAGAGGAAATTGAGAGAAAAGCAGTCAAAGATGGAGCTGTCTTTTAGGCCCTACGTGCCAATTCTCCAATAACACCTGATTCTCAGAAATACGCCTATTAGATTTTAAAACTTGCTCCCATCTCTCCAGTTGAAACAATATATGGGCTCCCGGTGCCGAGCTTGCGGTGATCTTATCTCAATGAAAAATAAGAAACAGCACAAGTGAGTTTTTCAATGAAAGCGGTCCAAATCCAAACGAGGAAGTGGTCTGGGGCTATATTTAGAGTAGCCGTGGCCTTTGTTGTGACGCACGGCGCAAGCGAGCACCAGCGAAATCACACATAGGGGACTTTGATGTTGAGGAATTCATCATAAACAAGTCTGAACGCATTCTCACAAGTTTCTTCAGTAGTCAAACTGAACCCCGGGGAGGTAGCAAATCAGAAATATTCAGCAGCAAGAACATTGAACACAAGTTTTCTTTTTTTTAAAATGCTACGTGTGCTATATATAATCGAAGCGGCAGTTGTCCTGTCCTCCACGCTCAACGGCACGCCTTGAGTTCAGAGGCCCTGCTTGAGTTCCCCACTGCGATGTTAAGCTCATAATGTCCATGTTCGTTATGAACTTCTTTGACCTGAAGTTTTCCTTGTACAAACATGGACGTAGTTCCCTGGGGGGGGGGGGGTTCCCCAAATATTGTCTGGGGTGGTACTGTTAGTGCCCCCCCCCCCCCCCCCCCCCAAAGTTGAAATGAGATCTACTGTATGTCTTTGTGTACTATCTGTCGTTTTGGTTAGTATTCTGCGATGGTGGGAGGGGGGAGCCATTGTGTTTTTCCGAGTTTGCCCCGCCCCCTGCCCCCCTGCTCTATGCAGTTGGGTGACTGGAGGTGCTTGCATGCTGTACTGCCAGAGCACAAAGACTGAGACTGCATGGGGGCGGTGGTGAATCCGGGAACGGAGAGAGAAGAGATGTTATCGGTCTCGGGCTGGAGAAGGCACGGATGCAGCTCTGGTGCCGGGCTTCTGGCTCACGGCTGTTAGACTGAGCTTAACTGCTCCCCTCTGGTTCAGCGTCATTTAGACTGAGCTTAACTGCTCTCTTCTGGTTCAGCGTCATTTAGACTGAGCTTAACTGCTCCCCTCTGGTTCAGCGTCATTTAGACTGAGCTTAACTGCTCTCTTCTGGTTCAGCGTCATTTAGACTGAGCTTAACTGCTCCCCTCTGGTTCAGCGTCATTTAGACTGAGCTTAACTGCTCCCCTCTGGTTCAGCGTCATTTAGACTGAGCTTAACTGCTCCCCTCTGGTTCAGCGTCATTTAGACTGAGCTTAACTGCTCCCTTCTGGTTCAGCGTCATTTAGACTGAGCTTAACTGCTCTCTTCTGGTTCAGCGTCATTTAGACTGAGCTTAACTGCTCCCCTCTGGTTCAGCGTCATTTAGACTGAGCTTAACTGCTCCCCTCTGGTTCAGCGTCATTTAGATTGAGCTTAACTGCTCCCCTCTGGTTCAGCGTCATTTAGACTGAGCTTAACTGCTCTCTTCTGGTTCAGCGTCATTTAGACTGAGCTTAACTGCTCCCCTCTGGTTCAGCGTCATTTAGACTGAGCTTAACTGCTCTCTTCTGGTTCAGCGTCATTTAGACTGAGCTTAACTGCTCCCCTCTGGTTCAGCGTCATTTAGACTGAGCTTAACTGCTCCCCTCTGGTTCAGCGTCATTTAGACTGAGCTTAACTGCTCCCCTCTGGTTCAGCGTCATTTAGACTGAGCTTAACTGCTCTCTTCTGGTTCAGCGTCATTTAGACTGAGCTTAACTGCTCTCTTCTGGTTCAGCATCATTTATTCTCCAACATGCCCTTTCTTAAATTTAATTAACATTTAATACATTACAATGCAGAAGCCACTTTACAAATGAAATCCCAAAAGTATGAAATTGTCCAAGTTGCCCTGGCTATCTGACATACAGCATTTAGGTCTCTGTTTATTTACACTCAAATGCCTGTTAACCTAACCTTAACTGTAAGTCACAAGTATGTTAATGATGTCATTGTTTGGTTTTCTTACATATCATTTTTGTTTAATTTTTTAAATCTTCATAAAAATATGAATTAAAACTAAAAAACACTAAACTTGATCAGAGATGAAACTCAAGAGTTAAGGACAATGCACATTTGGATTAGTCAGAGGTCGTACTTTTTTCACAATGCAAATACCTGCCAAAGTGCATTGTGGGTGAGGGCATAGTGAGTATGGTGCATAAAGGGGAAGTGATGTCATGTAAAGACTGTGAGTGTCCGTGAATTAGCCTGTGATAAAACACGTCTCTGGTATGATTGTGTACAACAAAATATCATGGCGGCCGTGTTCCTGGAGCTAATAGCTCTGCAACCCAAGTTTTGTCACTCATCATTTAATATGGCAATTAGTTCCAATTAGAGTTGCACAGTCACCTCACAAACTCTTGGAATCTGTTGCTGTTTTTCAGGTGAAAAAAAACTCAGCAGATTCCCAGTGGCTCTTCAGGATCAGGTTTTTAAAAAAATGTTTTGTTTTAACCTTTATTTGACCTTTATTAGAGCTTTATTTGACCTTTATGTGAGTAGGAAGTTACGTTGAGATTAAAACCTCTTTTACGAGACCTAGCCTAGACAGGGCAAAGCTGTGTCGTACATACATGAGTCACAGCAACAAGAAGAGTAGCCCTCACAGGCACACACACACACACACACACACACACACACACACACACACACACACACACACACACACACACACACACACACACACACACACACAGACACACATACAAACACACACACATACACACACACACAGACACACATACAAACACACACACATGCACAAACATGCACGCACACATACACACGCACACAAACACCCACTCCCCTACCCACCCCAGCACACACACACACACACACACACACACACACACACACACACACAGGTTCACACACATGCACGGACACACAGACACACAGTCCCTGACCAGCAGGGACAGACAGGAAGTAGGCTGGGGGCACTGAGGATGATGGATGAGATGCTGACAGGACGCTGTGTGAGTAGACACTCTGACTGCCACTAAGAAACAGTGCGAACAGGTGCAGAGCCGAACGTTCCCTGGGGGTCTGGGGTCCTCAAAGCCCAATCCACAAGCCCTTTTCATACACGTCTTATTTTGTTAAATTGATGAAAATGCGGCAACATCTTAACACAATCAATTTTATTTTTACCCAAACACACAGATGTTCTGTGTGCATTGTCATTCAGCCTCTCTCTCTCTCTCTCTCTCTCTCTCTCTCTCTCTCTCTCTCTCTCTCTGTCTCACACACACACACTCTATCCCTCTCTCTCTCTCCCTCTTTCGCTCTCTGTCTCACGCACCGCACTGAAATATCTGTAGCTTGTGCAACATGCCTCTCACACCGTATGCCTCTCTCACCGTACCGACAGCCACACTGAATGAAGAAAATCAAAGAGCCACGTCCAGCTCCCTGCTTCATTCTCTCTCTGCTTCCATTGCTTAGCGGTTTAAAAAAATAAAAAAAAATAAAAAACAATCAACCGCACAAGTTCTTCCACCCTCTCGGTGGAAACACCACAATAACAAACACAAAAAACCACTGACTGAAATATGTATGAATGTAATATTTAAAAAAAGAAAACAAAAACAATAAAGCCGAAAGTGTGGCCCGTGTTCCAGCTCGGAGGCTCGGGATGTGGAGCGCTGGGAGGCTCGGGCTGTGGATAGCTGTGTGGAGAGCTGGGAGGCTCAGGCTGTGGATAGCTGTGTGGAGCGCTGGGAGGCTTAGGCTGTGGAGCGCTGGGAGGCTCGGGCTGTGGATAGCTGTGTGGAGCGCTCGGAGGCTCAGGCTGTGGATAGCTGTGTGGAGCGCTGGGAGGCTCGGGCTGTGGATAGCTGTGTGGAGCGCTCGGAGGCTCAGGCTGTGGATAGCTGTGTGGAGCGCTCGGAGGCTCAGGCTGTGGATAGCTGTGTGGAGCGCTCGGAGGCTCAGGCTGTGGATAGCTGTGTGGAGCGCTGGGAGGCTTAGGCTGTGGATAGCTGTGTGGAGCGCTGGGAGGCTTGGGCTGTGGAGCGCTGGGAGGCTCGGGCTGTGGATAGCTGTGTGGAGCGCTCGGAGGCTCAGGCTGTGGATAGCTGTGTGGAGCGCTCGGAGGCTCAGGCTGTGGATAGCTGTGTGGAGAGCTGGGAGGCTTAGGCTGTGGAGCGCTGGGAGGCTCAGGCTGTGGATAGCTGTGTGGAGCGCTCGGAGGCTCAGGCTGTGGATAGCTGTGTGGAGCGCTGGGAGGCTCAGGCTGTGGATAGCTGTGTGGAGAGCTGGGAGGCTTAGGCTGTGGATAGCTGTGTGGAGCGCTGGGAGGCTTGGGCTGTGGAGCGCTGGGAGGCTCGGGCTGTGGATAGCTGTGTGGAGCGCTCGGAGGCTCAGGCTGTGGATAGCTGTGTGGAGCGCTCGGAGGCTCAGGCTGTGGATAGCTGTGTGGAGAGCTGGGAGGCTTAGGCTGTGGAGCGCTGGGAGGCTCAGGCTGTGGATAGCTGTGTGGAGCGCTCGGAGGCTCAGGCTGTGGATAGCTGTGTGGAGCGCTGGGAGGCTCAGGCTGTGGATAGCTGTGTGGAGAGCTAGGAGGCTTAGGCTGTGGAGCGCTCGGAGGCTCAGGCTGTGGATAGCTGTGTGGAGCGCTGGGAGGCTCGGGCTGTGGATAGCTGTGTGGAGCGCTGGGAGGATCAGGCTGTGGATAGCTGTGTGGAGCGCTGGGAGGATCAGGCTGTGGATAGCTGTGTGGAGCGCTCGGAGGCTCAGGCTGTGGATAGCTGTGTGGAGCGCTGGGAGGCTCAGGCTGTGGATAGCTGTGTGGAGCGCTGGGAGGCTCAGGCTGTGGATAGCTGTGTGGAGCGCTGGGAGGCTCAGGCTGTGGATAGCTGTGTGGAGCGCTCGGAGGCTCAGGCTGTGGATAGCTGTGTGGAGCGCTGGGAGGCTGGGCTGTGGATACTAGCTGAGAGGAGCGCTGGGAGGCTCGGGCTGTGGATAGCTGTGTGGAGCGCTCGGAGGCTCAGGCTGTGGATAGCTGTGTGGAGCGCTCGGAGGCTCAGGCTGTGGATAGCTGTGTGGAGAGCTGGGAGGCTTAGGCTGTGGAGCGCTGGGAGGCTCAGGCTGTGGATAGCTGTGTGGAGCGCTCGGAGGCTCAGGCTGTGGATAGCTGTGTGGAGCGCTCGGAGGCTCAGGCTGTGGATAGCTGTGTGGAGCGCTGGGAGGATCAGGCTGTGGATAGCTGTGTGGAGAGCTGGGAGGCTTAGGCTGTGGAGCGCTGGGAGGCTCAGGCTGTGGATAGCTGTGTGGAGCGCTGGGAGGCTCAGGCTGTGGATAGCTGTGTGGAGCGCTCGGAGGCTCAGGCTGTGGATAGCTGTGTGGAGAGCTAGGAGGCTTAGGCTGTGGAGCGCTCGGAGGCTCAGGCTGTGGATAGCTGTGTGGAGCGCTGGGAGGCTTAGGCTGTGGAGCGCTGGGAGGCTCAGGCTGTGGATAGCTGTGTGGAGCGCTGGGAGGCTCAGGCTGTGGATAGCTGTGTGGAGCGCTCGGAGGCTCAGGCTGTGGATAGCTGTGTGGAGCGCTGGGAGGCTCGGGCTGTGGAGCGCTGGGAGGCTTGGACTGTGGATACTAGCTGAGAGGAGCGCTGGCTGCTTTGTTTAGAGATGGTGGGGAGGGTTCTCCTGTTACAGAAGGTCCAGCTGTTGGGAAGGGCTGTACTGTTTTAGGCCCAGGTCCAATTATCATCACCTAATTAGTGTTGTACAAGGGAGCTGGCTCAGGGGGGTGGGGTGGGGGTGGGGGGGGGGGGGGGGCTGGGATCTCCGAAACAATGTGCTGGCAGCCCCAGCGCCCCGGGGCGGATTCTCTCTCTCTCTCTCTCTACGCTTGTTTGGGAAGCTGTGGGAACATGGAGAAGGCCCCAGTTATGATGGAGCTTCTAAAGCTGAGAGAGCAGGGGCACAGCAGTGAAAGCCTGCGAGATCATCAAAGGATAATCTTTACCCCGACATGATGCGCTGCTTTCTCTGTATTTACCCCGACATGATGCGCTGCTTTCTCTGTATTTACCCCGACATGATGCGCTGCTTTCTCTGTATTTACCCCAACATGATGCGCTGCTTTCTCTGTATTTACCCCAACATGATGCGCTGCTTTCTCTGTATTTACCCCGACATGATGCGCTGCTTTCTCTGTATTTACCCCGACATGATGCGTTGCTTTCTCTGTATTTACCGCAGTAATTATAGATTAGGGAGATATTTTTATTAAGGCTGATTCATCAGGACAGTGTGGAGGGCAATGTACAGTCCAAAGAGAAACATGTTTACCTATGTACTTAGTATGCACTTACACTACTCCCTATATACTGTACACACACTCCTGTTCATTAAATAGATAAACTCACAGTAAATGTACTTTATAATACTATAATACAAGCATTCAGCATGTTCATGCAATAACCTGATACTGAGTTAAAAGATGATGATGATCTGAAGATGATGACATGCATTCAAATGCACACATTTGTCAATCGGTAATTCAAGTGCTGTCAGCATTTTATAATTATTAAATGAAGTAGAGGCGTGGACGTACAGTCAGACAGGGGATGTCTCAGTGGCGTAGCGTGTTAGAGCACTATCCACATGCTCTTTGATTGTGAGCCCCAACGTCGGTGGCTCGAATCCTCTTCCTGTCCCTCCCTCCCTCCCTCCCACTCCCCACTAACCCCCCCCCCCCCCCCTCCAAACCAGAGGTAAGACATGGGAAGCAACTAATGTCAGCAGAACATAAGTATTAATTATTTATTCAGAATGGTTTGGAACTTGCTATTGCATGCAGAACTGCCATTGTTGTTTGCTTGAGGCATAATAAAATAGTATATATATATATTATATATTATATATAACGTGACAGCAACAGAGATTCTGTGCTCAGGTGCTATATGGTGCACTGACTAATTTGCACATATTTGAAATTTGTTGGTTATGAGTCCTGATCTTATTAACAGTTCATGCAAAATTATGGTATTTGCATTTTATTTTGTTTGTTACATTTGTATGTGGTGGAAGAATGATAAGTATCATACAGCATACATAGTTAAATTAACATGTTTCATTTGGGTATTTAATATTTTAAAATTCAGTATTAAATAACTACCG
>JAINUF010000062.1:62129-79629 GCA_029718625.1 Synaphobranchus kaupii | reverse complement strand
CTAGAAAGCTATTATTAGATTATCCAGATTGCTGTATGTTTTGTCCACACTGCCCCCTTGTGGTACAAGGTATAACCTAATGAAATCCAGAACAGGTTGAAGGATTAATCTTTTCAAGGCTTTATTAATTTATTAAAAGTCTGAGTAGCCTGCTGTTTTTTTGTGTTTTTCTTTCCCAGTCTTCTTACATGAAAATGTAATATGTCTTTATGCAGAAATAGGTTGACTCACAGTACATATGAAACTCCAACCCTGCAAACAGGTTTCTGAGATTCTGATCTTCTGCTTCAGACTCACAGAGCTGCACAGCTTGTATAAAAGGTGTTTGTTTTCAGTTTTTAGCCTGATACAGTGGCGTACCAGGGTTTCTCTGGGCCCTCTGTAAGTATTGTTAAATGTTGTACAGGGGCATGTTCATTTTTGTTAGAATCAGTGGGAAATGTCCAAGTTAAAAATGAGAGCACTGTATATATGTTACTGTATATAACATTTAACTTGCACAAAGAAGTTACATAACAAAATATATCATATTAGTAATGAGAAAATAGTTAGCAGCTCAGGTATATTAAAACAGAAAATGATAAATTAAATAAAAGTGGTGAATGTCATGTACAAAGTTCAAATGAAAACTTGTTTAACAGTCTCCTCTGTGATATTTCTAGTTTTAAATGTCAGTCTATTATCTTATTTGTGTAATTTATTGTTAAATTGGAAGTTGTGCAAAATAAATTTGATCCGTCGGTATGCAGTGTACCAAACGGATACTGATTCGCTCATTTGCTCAAAGACATGCTTTTCATAGCATTTAAATTTCCATCCATCTTCACTTTCCTTCCTCTGACTCTCCACATATTAGATCAACTAATTTTTAAATTTTTTTAATTTTTTTTAACGTCTCAATTAGAAACTCAATTGTATGATTAGTCATTTGGCTGTGCTGTTGGAGTGCCTATGGGGACCCCTGGAGGACAACCATTGAAATACAAGTTTAAATCCCCACAAATCTAGGTAAACTCTAAGGGCAGCCTGAATCTGTCAGGAGGCTGCAAGCTGCTGTAGCGGAGGCCCTAGCTACCTGTGATCGCGTTTCGTCAGTCGATGTGGAAGCTTTGCTGCCTCTTACTGATCGGAATAATGACATTATTTTCTTAGTATCTTAGCTTTAGCTTGTTCTATGAACATTACAGTCTAATTTCGCCCCATTCAGCAAAATAAAAAATGGCCAAATAATTTTTTTATAATACTAGGCTTCTTACTACTTGGAATAATGACGTTATTTTTGGTATCTTAGCTTTAGCTTATTCTATCAACACTAGAGTCTAATCTCGCCTTATTCAGCAAAGTAAAAAAAAAATAGCCTAATCATTTTAATTTCTTGTTATCTTTTTATCATACTAGGGAACATACTAATTCTGTTCCCAGCCCCCCGCACTTTTAGGGCTGTGGGGGCGTGTGCTTCGCCAATGGCTTCGCTAACGATAGCGGCTGTAACCTTCCTGATAAGGAAGACTCCGATATCCCTCAGACAAACCGCATGGTTACCGGAGCTCCGGAATATTCGCTGCCTCAGGGTCAGGCAAATACAGGGCTTTAGGGATGAAAGGAGAGACCAGGGATTCTTACAATGTGAAGCTTTCATGGAGTTCTCTAAAAGAGAGAACTCCTGCTCTTCAGCCATAAGACCTGCTACCCTGCACACATATTCTCATATTCGCTCATATTTAGTCAAATAGTGAATCATAAAGAGAGCAGCAAGATGATGTGAGCATAAAAAAATTACATTTTATAATCTTATTTTTTTTACCCTTTTTTTTTTACTACCCTTTCAAGGGGACACTGGTACATGGAAGTGTGCACTACCGCAGATACAGTAGACGCACTATAGATAGTTACTGTATCATATAGATGTGCAATTTCAGTTCTTTCAAAAGACATCTGGAGTGCGATAAAGCTCTATCCTCACGTAGCTGTGACCCAGACATAACTCCAAAACACGGAGAGGACACACACATAACCACCACCCCAGAGTGTTGCTCTTTTCTGACATGATTTTATGAACATTTATTTATGTCAACCATTTATGGATGTGCTATTTTGATGCAGCGCTATTTGTATCATACATACTGTATATCATGTCAGTATAAATGTAATGGTTAGTTGTTAACCTATTTAATTAATGGATGATGCAATGATTTGTCTGAGGACTGGAGATTAGGTGCTTACACACCTGGCTTAAGGCACAGACATGGACCTTATAGGTACTTGCACATGGCCCATAATTCCACAGGTAAAGACACCCTCTCTCTCTCCCATGGAGATGAAAGAGAAAACAGCATGTGAGGGAGCCCCCATCTCACGTGAGGGTGAGTTATGGATCATTTTCACACCATTAAAGACCGGCTTTCTCCTTCTCCGCTCGACCGTGGCACTGGCCAGACAAGAGAGAATGGCGGTTTAACTCCGCGAGCGCTGAACCTCTCACTTCGCTTTTCTCACAGACGAAGCAGATAGTTCCGCTCTTTTTTTTTTTCATCCTGTCTGTCACAACGAACTCTCTAACGCACTCAGTTAAAAAAAAAAAACAGGTTGAACAAAAAACGGAAACACATAACCTGTGAAAGAGCACTTAAGGGTATGTGAATAAAATATATCGAACTGTACACATTCTGATTTTTAAAAAAAAACACGCCTCTTCCACCGCAGCCGATGTGTAATGTGTACTGAGCGCATTCTGGAGCAAAGTGGCCGTTATGTTATTTCCCTTTAACTCTCAAGCCCTTTGAGATCCACAAACATTGTTACATCATTATAACAACGCTTAAAGAATAAAAAACATTCTCGCCATCCATACATCTTATGGGTATGAGAGGAAACAGTGCGCTTTAGCTGAAGGATAGTAGATAACTGACTTTAGCTCCAAATATGGAACATATGAACTAGCAAAAACACTCTTCCGGCTTTTACTCAGTTAGCCAGCTACGAGGAACAGGGACCTGTATCACAAAGCAGGATTACTGAGTTAGCTGGATCACTGCACTGAGTAAAACCCGGAAACCCTCCCAAATCTGTAAAAAGAGCTGTTCCGGGTTTCACTCGGCTAACTCAGTAATCCTGCTTCGTGATACAGGCCCCAGGGCCCTGAAAATTCATGGGTGTAAACGAATGTCAGTTCTCTCACTGGGTTAATGATGTGGAGATGTGGCCTACAGAAGGAGAAATGGTGGGTCCCATTTGTGAGGCGTTGTTGCACTGGAGCTCCACTCTGTAGCAGATGCACCGCTGTGTTTGCCAGGATACACCTTTGAAGATTTTGTTTGCGAGCCGCTGCTGTAATCGGGGGAAGAACAAGTGTGCAGTGTTAAGGTCTTCAGCTGGAATTGAGTGCGGAAGATACAGTATGAGAAGGAGCACATTTAAGGTCACGCCATGGTCTCTGCAGGGGTTATACACTAACAGACACTCACCTGTGCACCCTAATGTTCTATACCTATATATACCTTCCCTACAAGTTTACTTTTATTACGTATACTTAAATATGTATCAATTATAGGTGTACACATTTTGTATCACTATTTAAATTACTAATTACTATTAATAATTTAACTACTACTACTTTAATTACTAATTGCTATTAGTATACTAGTAAATGTATATTTTGATACTTTGATTTTAATTTGTAAAAGTATACTATACTATACTATAAGTATACTTTTATGAAGTAAAAAGTGAACAAATTTAGTCTAAATAAGTATCAAAATAGTACACTTACAAGTATACTAATAGTTTATCAAAATTAGTACACTTCTATAAACTGACATAGCCTATACTGAAAGGAAAACTTAAGTTTACTAGTTTTTTCTAAGGGTTCTTGCCAAAGGGCATTAATAGAGTAGTGCTCCTCACAAAATTTTAGATCTAAATCCAGATTAACACCAGTCACAATATTTGATGGTATCAGAAAAAAAATGACTTCACATTTGGTGCATTTTGTACTGTCTCAATCAGACAATTAATTTTCTGTTTCCCCCCCCCCCCCCCCCCCCCCACCTTGGTGAAACCGCACATTTAACCGTTATTAATATTCAGCCCCCTGAGGCTTTTTCATATTTTGTGTATGAACATTTGATAAAAATGGATTTAATCAGGTTTTTTGCTGCTATTTAACACAAACAAACTATATACTGGATATGCATGTATATATATATATGTATATTTTTTTTAACACACTTCCCAGCACTACTGAACCACTCCGATAGAATCAGAACCCCTGCTTTGAAGCGCTCCACTCAGTGGCGTGGTGTGGATTCAAAGCGCACCCCCAGCGCAGCGTGGCCGATATCACAGAAATCGCTTCATCTTTCGCACTGATATGTCTCCCGCCAGACATAACTATTCTGTTTGACATTCCTGTTCATCTTTTCATCAGTCCTTTTCACATAAGCTTCTCGTGAATAGGTGCAAAACAGATTAATGCTTTGTTTTTCAAAACAATTTTCTTTTTGTTATATGCAAAAAAGAAAGAAATAAAAAAAAGCCTCACTGCACTGAAGCCACATCTGGTTTGTAATGCAAATAAGACTGCGTCTGACTGCCTGTAAAGAGAATAAGAGTAGGCTATTTGGGCAGGGATGTCGGGACATGGGGCGGATAGCTATAGTAGCCATCCTCTTTAAAAAAAAAATGGCCATACTTAGTCATCGTAGTGCAAATCATTTCATAACACGAACTGGAAGTGTGTGTTTATGTATGTACATCAAAGTGTGCACACACATTGAGATAAATACATTGACATAAAAGGGCCTGAAAAAACAAACAGGGCTCTTTGTTCTGCGTTTCCAGGCCGGCCGAGCCGTGATTAATGAATGAATGGCCCTGATACCGCGGCCATCAGGCGGCCGGATTATACTATTAAAGGCAAGTGGAAGCGGGGCCTTTTAAAAGGGCCGGGTATTTCGGAGCCCGCCGGGCGGCTTCACTCGCTGAACGCTCGGGACAGGAAGTGTCTCTCAGTGGAGCTGGGGGCGCAGGCAGCAGCGGTGGCACGGAACGGCCCTTGATTAAAACGCGAGAGCGCCAGTCACCGGCCTACCCCCATCCTACCCACGCCCACCCCTCCTTCCTTTTCCTCAAATCCTGCACTTTTCCAGCTGATCACGAACGGCACATCAACACATAGCGGTAAAACCAACGTCAAACGGGCCGCGGGGTTTACAAGAGCGCAAATGCGGTGCGAGCATCTGCATGTAACAAAGATGGCCGCCATACTGAAGTCTCAAGTCACTGGCTATATACACTGCCCGGCCAAAAAACGCAGTTACGGAGTAGCTACTCTCCGCAGTGATTATATCCAATAACGCACAAATGCTCCAGTGATCTATTGCCTTTATACAACAATGTTAACATAAACGTTTAGTAAGTAATGAAAAAAATATTTAAATAATAACTTTTGATTAACTCATTTTTTATTTCGGATTTGCCAAATTGCTAGCACCCTGTTGCCGTTGCTATTGTTGTTGTTGAGGTTATACTAAATACCAGCACTGGCGGAACGTGTCTCAGCCAATCACGTTACTCGCTCAAATCTCATTGTTGTATAACATGTTTTATCTTGGTCTAATATATGAGTGAATTAGTGTTGGTGTATATGACTAATTAGCCGATTGAGCCAGGGTAACTGGTGGCAGCAAAAACCCGCAATACACACCGGCCCTTCCGGACTGGAGTTGCCTCTAGAGAGAGTGGGGTAAAGGTTATTGCTCCTTAATGATACTCTAAAAGTGCCAATGGATGTTGTATCTCTAGCAGGTGGTGAGAAACTATTCTATAATTCTGCTCCATTATGTGGAGATGATTTGCCTTTCTTTGCTTCAGGATTCCATGTATATATATATACACTGCCTGGCCAAAAAAAAAGTCGCAGTTGCACCAGTCATGCATAGTGCCCACTGTACAAGCCTCTGGAGGCAGTGTTATGATCTGGGGTTGCTTCAATTGGCCAGGTCTAGGCTCAGCAACGTTATGCAGCAATAAAATGAAGTCAGCTGAGTACCTGAATGTACTGAATGACTAGGTTATCCCATCAATGGGCATATGCCAGGACGACAATGCCAAGATTCATCAGGCTCAAATTGTGAAAGAGTGGTTCAGGGAGCATGAGGAATCATTTTCACACATGAATTGGCCACCAGAGTCCTGACCTTAACCCCATTGAAAGTCTTTGGGATGTGCTGGAGAAAACTTCACGGAGTGGTTCGACTCTCCCGTCGTCAATACAAGATCTCGGCCAAAAATGTATGCAAGTCTGGACGGAAATAAATGTTGTGACGTTGCATAAGGTTGTCGAAACAATGCCACGACGAATGCGCACCGTAATCAAAGCTAAAGGCGGTCCAACAAAATATTACAGTGTGCGACTTTTTTTTTGGCCGGGCAGTGTATTAGCCTTACACACTAGATCTCAGAACCTTGTGATCCTATTCAACTCAAGGGTGAAACCTTGATCTATTATCACCAAATAAAATGACATGAAGAAATCATATTGTAATTCTGGCAGACATGGTGGGTTTCACATTTGAAACCACGACACATCAACATTACCAAAATACCATATATTTACAATTGAAGATTAAATCTGTTCAACTGATTTTAAAGTTGTGGGCCTTTTAAAGGATTTACTGGATTAATACAAGTTTAGCTTTAAAAAGTACCAAGCTTCGCAAGGCCTTCATTTTTGAGTCGCGACTAAAAAAATAGAAGAATGCGGCCGTCATATCTGCAGAAATTCTTTGTGAAAAGCTCCTATCTGAGCCCAGCGCAGTTGGCTTCTCGTCAGGGAATGTTTTGGTTGCTGTGGAAACACCGTAAGGCCGCTCTAGATAGGGCAATGTCACCATGGTCTTCACCTTGTTGCCTGGCAACGTGCCACGTTGTGACTCAGCCGGTGTGATTATGTCTAAGGGAGCTTTGCCCCAGGGCATCAGACGGGTCCTCTATCTCCCGACGGGAACAGTTGACGTTCCGCCTATCTGGGGAAGAATGGGCGGGCCGGCCCGCGCAATCCCCGCCACGCCCCGCTCGCCCGTTCGCTCGCCGCCACAGAAGTCCTTGTGGGAACAAGGCTCCCATCGCCCTCCTCGGCTATCGCGTGTTGATACGCGGATACACTCGCAATGAAAATATTTTCATTCTTCGACACTGACATTTGCTGTCTCGCTCTGATCCTATTTACACCCCCGCTGGTGTAAACAGCTTCTGTGCGAATGTCGGCAATTTGAGGAGGGATCCATTGGCAGGTGCAGAATAAGGCCCTGCTCTCTCACACTCTGGGCCTGGCTGCCTGGTTACGCGTCGCCATGGAGAACAGGCACAGACTTGGGGAAGGGGGAGAATGGGAGGAAGGTTCAAATGAACTAAATGGATCCTTTCTCTCGTAGGCGACTGGGGGACAGCCGTCTCCTCTTCCTCCACCTTCCTCCTCCTCTTCCTTAGTTTCGGAATAAAAACAGTTATCCGGGCGGAGAGCCGCCCGCACCGGCGACCTCAGGACCCCGTCGCTTGTGTCTTTAGTATCGCCTGATTATTTTTACCCCGCACAGGAGTATACGGTCAGGTCTACACATACCCCAGGAGTAATAATAAACCTGCCAGGTGCGATGACAGATGTAATTAGGCCATTTATGAAAGCGTGGGCCTGGGGGAATAGTGGAGGAGGTGGTGGGAGTGTGTCCACACACACACACACACACACACACACACACACACAGTCTCTGTGGTCAACCCTGTCCCACACACCACGCTCCGCTGGACAAACACACCAAAACACTGACACATCCGTATGGGTTTAGGATGAAAGGAGACACTTTGACATCATATTCCTGTGTTATGCAGAACATTATGAACATATACACATTTTCCTCAGATACAGAATGTGTTAGCACTCAGATGCTAGCATGTAGAAAGGCTCTTACAACTCAATATCCACTAATCTGACGTTTGTAGAGGTGGAAAGTGCAGGGGTCATAAAGTAAAAGTCCTCCCATGTGTTTCTTCCACCCATAGACTCAGCCAGCTGATTTCACTAATTAGTTATACCTCCTGGCTGAAGAATTGTGCTAATTGCCAAATTCAGGTGATTGGAACAAAATACTGGGGAGGACCTTTACTTTCTGACCCTGGATTTTCCACCTCTGGAGGTTTGTGACATTTTTACATTGCACTGCGTAATATCGTGTTACAGCTGAGGGCTGTGGGAGTGGATTATTCCAGTTATTTATGATTTAGACTAAAGAGATGTGGAAAATCTGTTCAAACCCAGATTTACACATCTTCTTTCCTGCATGTTGAGGATAGTAGCCCTGACACTGATATTTGATTTTAAATCACAAGCTCTGATATTTCATTTTAAATAACAAGCTCTGATATTTCATTTTAAATCACAAGCTCTGATATTTCATTTTAAATAACAAGCCCTGATATTTCATTTTAAATCACAAGCTCTGATATTTCATTTTAAATCACAAGCTCTGATATTTCATTTTAAATCACAAGCTCTGATATTTCATTTTAAATCACAAGCTCTGATATTTCATTTTAAATAACAAGCCCTGATATTTCATTTTAAATCACAAGCTCTGATATTTCATTTTAAATCACAAGCTCTGATATTTCATATTAAATCACAAGCTCTGATATTTCATTTTAAATCACAAGCTTTGATATTTCAGTTTAAATCCCAGGCCTGATAAGAGTTTTTTTCCTGGATGTTGACCTGCATTAAATAAGCACCCATTAGGAAATGTAGAAATGTAACATAGTAGTTTAATTTCCCATCCCTGTGGTTTGAAGGGAGCCTGTAATGTGTGCGTGTGTCAGGGAGTGGTCGGGTGGGCACAGGGTGTCCCGGCCCCCCTCCAGGAATAACAGGAAGGGGGGGGGGTGAGGCGGGGTACTGATTGAGGATCTCTACACCCCGCCGGGGAGAGCAGAGTGGACGGAGATAAGAGCTACGCGGCCCGCCGCTAAACGCTCGGCCCCCTTTTCCTCTCTTTCATTCGCCGTATTTGTGTAAACGCGAGAGATTCCTGACCCCCGCCCTCTCATAACAACGCTGCAGGAAGTGCCCGTTTCAGCACCCGCAGCCAGGGGCACGCCCACCTCGCACAGCGCCACCTTCAGGAGCCGGCAGGAAGCGCAGCGGGGGGCCCGCGGAACTGGTTGAGGAGGAGGAGGAGGAGGACCGTCTGTATAACATAATACTGTATGTTTTTTTTTTTTTTTTTTACCTTACCACCGGAATTTACATTTACAAAGCTCACATTGATGTGTTCCTTGAAAGCATATTGAAGTTCGCTACACAACGCCATTGCCTATTTGAGAATGCCTACAAAAAAAAGGGCATAGTTGTACCTACCATTTACATACCACATACGTACTTTACCGTTAGAAGTGTTGATTCATAATTATGTAGCACGTCTATACACATCCCTGGGTGTAATACTGTCTCATAGAAGCACGTGTGTAAATGATGGGAATCGAGCACCTCTCCCTGCTAAGACATAATCCAGCTTCCTGACTGATTTAAATTCCTAAATAAAGAGTCTCATTAGCTTGGGGCAGGCTCAGGAGCATAATTGGAGGTAGATCCTAAACATATAGGAAGCGCAGAGAGAAATCTCCCATGTTCACGTCGGGCCCTTCGCAGTAGCGGAACGCAGTTTGCGTTACTGGAATGTCACAGAAACATTGAAAGAATGTTTTTTTGGTGCTATCTCTGTTCGGCTGGCTCTCACGCAGGGAGGGGGGATTGGCTTCTCTGGTACTCACGCACAGCTGGGATGCGTCTACAGGATCAATATGCCCTTTTGGCAGTGAGCGGCGGTTTGATGTTGCGCCTTGCATCGGGAAGGAGTATCAGCGATGGTCGGGGGAGGGGGGCTCGGTCCATCTGGCCGAGGTTGCGGTGCCCCCCCATCATCACTGATACTCATCCCAACAGCTTCTTCTCTTGTGGGGGGGTGGGGGGGGGGCATTGTAGGCGCGGCTCTGTGTCCTTGTGCTTTGAAGCGCGGCGCACCGCTGCATCCGCGCCTTTCAAGTCAGAGTCCAGCAAATCTCCTGTGAATTATCAGCGACTGAAGCATTAAAAAAGAGCGGGAAAACGGCAGCAGGGATGCCCTCACGTGACCGGCTGACCATTTCTCCATTCCGTCGTTTCGCACTTGTGGGCCATAACGCAGATGACCGGCATTTTTATGAATAATTGCACTGCCTCCGCGGCAAAAGATACCCCCTTTATTCAAAGTGCTCCTTGTCCAAGCTTGAACTGCGCTGGCTCTGTCATTGGCGATAAAGACCTCCAAGCACAGGTGGCCGATTGTAGTGCGGACCGTCTCTGGGTGGGAGAGTCCGGGGACACGGACAGCGCGGCGATTAGGACACTGCGAGGGGCCTGGTGTTTTGGGGAGCAGGTGGGATGGACAGGATCTGAGCATGTGAGAGTTTTTGTGTCCCCCCAAAAAAACAGCAGAACTCTTCCTCAGAGACTCAGAACTCCCGCCATGTGAACTCCGAACCCTCATGCTCTGCTTTGACGTCTAAATAAAAGCGTGTTGTTTTGACACGCTGAAGATGTTTGTCATTGCTCTTATCTTTCGCATCGCGTTAACTCTTTAATGCGGCTGCCACGCCCCCTCAGGGATGGGCTTGCACGTTCTTATAGTTTAACAGTCAAAATGCCGTCCTCATGGGCCGGATTGCCTCTGTGGCATCGTCACCTGGTAAAGTATATGAAACAGATATTTTACAAAAGGCGGTCTGTATGTATGTGAGCATTTTGACAGAGAGAGAGAGAGACATAGAGTATGTGTGTGTGTGTGTGTGCTTGCGTATGTGTGTGTATGTATGTGTGCGTGCATGTGTGTGTGCGTGCGCGTGTGTTCCAGCCCCCACCCCCTACGTCTGAGCGCTATCCTGTCCATTCCTCCCCGCCCTCACCTGAAACGGACACCTGAGACATCACAACAACAGTTCTGCTCACATGCCACAGAACAATGGCGGCTAACACCTGCAGGGTCAAGGGGTCAGAGGTCACGGGGTCAAGCTGGTCCTGTCTTCAAGCATGAGCAGAGGGGCAATCCGTTTTGCTTTGGGGATGTGCGGACGGGCTTCTACACGTCACTAAGTTTCCACAGCACAGGTGCAAGCCACCATTGTACATGAATGAGTCCCCGGTCTTAACACCCCTGTCCCACATGTCAGCTACCTGGCCCTTTGAAGTCCGGGGCTCTTAAACTGCACCCCATTGTGGCTCAACATTCCTGCTGCTCAGGGTTACGTAGACTCAGGAAGATGGGAAAACAAACAGTTGGAAAGGGAGACACAGCAGGGAATATTATCGGAATCTTACCTGATTTTATCTGAAATATCACCACATATACAACTGGCTGCATGGAGGTATGGGATGGATTGACATGCTATTAAAATTGAATCGCATGGCATCAAATGACTTGTGTCTTTGTGTAGTAGAGTACAGAAAATCACAATTTTATACAAAAATGCCTGCATGTATTTTTTTTTTTTAATTAAAAATATTCATTTTGGAAGCTTGTTTGGCCAGAGGCCAGGAATACACATGGACCAAGAAAGTTGGTTGTTACAGTAAGAAATACAGCGACACATGGTGAATATATGAATACAAGAAAAGGAAAACGATCATTTAAACAGATAAAGAAAAATATTTAGTCTTGTGTCTAAAAATAGCCATACAATCATAACACAAATCATTAAGGAATAGATCACGAGAGGGAGTGCGTTGGAAATATAATCACTGTGGTGACGTCGCAGCAACGAGACCGAAGGTCGAGTCACGGAGTAGCTACTCTCCGCAGTGATTATATCCAATAACGCACAAATGCTCCAGTGATCTATTGCTTTTATACAACAATGTTAATATAAACGTTTAGTAAGTAATGAAAAAAATATTTAAATAATAACTTTTGATTAACTCATTTTTTATTTCGGATTCGCCAAATTGCTAGCACCCTGCCGTTGCTATTGTTGTTGTTGAGGTTATATTAAATACCAGCACTGGCGGAACGTGTCTCGGCCAATCACATTACTCAAATCTCATTGTTGTATAACATGTTTTATCTTGGTCTAATATATGAGTGAATTAGTGTTGGTGTATATGACTAATTAGCCGATTGAGCCAGGGTAACGGACTGTCTTTGCCTGTCTATATTGGGTTGGCCCTCAGGATCTGGCCTTTCTGTAGCTTCAGTATTTTACCAGCGCCGGGCCCATCCCACACCAGCACTGCGGCATTTAAAGAGGCTTTTATAATACCCAGCAAAAGTAATGTGTGCCTATCAATACCGTGTTTCAGATGTTTTACCATGGAGGCGACCAAGCCTGAGTCGTTTTCATTCTTTCCTGGGCCCAAATAGGTTGGCAACACAGAACGCATTAATTATTTTCGGTTGTTCACAGGTAGTGGACAAAAAAAAAAGGAAAACACCAGTGCCAAAGTCAGTCCACTCTACGCTTCTAACACAGAGTGAAGATTATCACTCCTTCCCGTCGAGTAATGAAGTACATCATCCTTGCCTTCTCTCAGAGAAGCCTATCCCAGCATGCATTGGGCCTATCCCAGCATGCATTAGGTGAGATGGATTCATTGCTGAATTATGCACATAGGGGTGCTTTTGACGTACTGTAGGTCCTATTTAATTGCGCCTAGCCCTACGGAGCAGACCCAAAAACTTCCATGTAGCGAAACGGGTTGGAATTTGCAAAATCTTCCTTTTATGGTTTACAGTGCTGTGCAAACATTTTAATATAACCACTGTCCCTAAGGCTGTGGCATAAATACCCCCCCCCCTTTCTCCCCTCCCTTCCTCCCTCTTGTTCTCCCCCTCTGCTGTGCATTAAATTTCTCCCTCGCTCTGAGATTCAACGTCCAATCGCAGCACTGCCACACGGCAGTGACCGAGGCTCAGCTGGGCCTTAGGAAAAGCGGAAAAGCAGCGGGAAATAATCTGTTATGTAGCAGTAACCACACGCATACTGGTGCCTCATTCACACATTAAAAAAAAACCCTGGATCACCATCAAAATTAGGGCACCAGCCAGATGTGTAAAATCCAGGTTTAGAAAGTAAAAGTCCTCCCCATTATGTTGTTCCATTTAACTGGATTTGCAAATTAGCACAATTCTTCAGCCAGGAGGTAGAAGTAATTAGTGAAATCAGCTGGCTGAGCTCATGGGCGGAAGAAATGCATGGTAGGACTTTTACTTTCTGACCCCTGGACTTTACCACCTCTGCCACCAGCCCATCAAATGGCCACTGAATCTGACCAGAAGAGCAGAGAGGACATTCTGATGGGGTTCATACACGGGACTGAGGAAATATGCCTCTGATTAAAAGCAGTTTGAAGTTCATGCTGTATGCCAAGGGTCAAGGGTCATGGCCCATTGGGAGTGTGTGTGTGTGTGTGTGAGAGAGAGAGAGAGAGAGAGAGAGAGAGAGAGAGCGAGAGGGAGGGAGAAAGGGAGAGAGAGAGAGGAAGAGAGAGAGATTGTAAGAACAGCCAACGCAGAGGGAGACGGAGAGAGAGAGAGAAAGAGGGAAAGAGAGAGAGATTGTAAGAACAGCCAACGCAATGGAGACCTTTCTCACTGTGTGAATCAAGTAAACTAATTAAGATAAAATACTGTATAATTAAGATATTAAAAAAGAAAACCTAAAACTCACTAAAACTTTGAAAAAACAATGTCTAGAAATATTAACCTCACTGTCTTGTATCCTAGTGATGCCTTTTAATAGGTTGTGTAGAGGTTTAGGGGAGTACGGTATTGACTGCAGGCATAGACGCAAGGGCACAGGAAATGCATAGAAACTAGTCTCCTAGTGTTGACTTTTATAATATGCAGTATATACCAAGTAAATATAACTGGGATAATCCCAACACTCTCTTGCATTCTGAACTGATATTTAAATTAACATTATAGTGCCTAAAATATCAAAAGGATAATTATCATTATTAATTATTCATTTGAATCATATTTTACTTTTTTAACCAGGCCTTTGGTGCTTCTTTTTTTATGTTTTGATAGTTTTTCTTCTGATTTATTCATAATTTAGGATCTATGGCATTACAGTAAACATCCAAAAATGGCAAAGCCTGCAATGACTTTGTACCCTATGTGGGTGGAGCTGTGTTTTCTGGATTACGCTTTACACACTCTGGTCAAGTCCGTAACACGCCGATGGTCTCCAGGCATATGTTAAAAGTAAAAGTCCTGCCATGTGTTTCTTACCTCTGGCTATAACTCAGCCAGCTGATTTCACTAATTAGTTCTACCTCCCGGCTAAAGAATTGTGCAAATTAGCAAATCCATGTTGATTGGAACAAAATACGGGGGATGACTTTTACTTTGTGAACCTGGATTTTCCACCACTTCTCGGATGACACTACTCTCTTTCTCTCTCTCTCTCCCTCTCTCTCTCTCTTTCTCTCTCTCAATTCAATTCAATTAAATATGCTTTATTGGCATGAAATAATTGTACAATTGCATCGCCAAAGCTTGTAGGATGATAAAAGTTGAAAAGTTCTCCCTCTCTCTCTCTCTCTCTCCTTTCTCCTCCTCTCCCCCTTGCGCTGTCTGATTCTCTGTCTGTCCGTCATGGAGCCAGTGTTTGTTTTGCTCCACCTTTGGTTGTTTTCGTAAGGTTGATGATGACGTGTGCCCACTCTGGCGATGACAGACCGCCTTGTAGTTGTGGTTAACTGCTGAGCACAGAGACCAGACCCAGAGAAGGAGCTGTGTACTGTCTCTGCCTTTTCACTTTCAACAAAGCGCAGAAACTGCCCCTCTCTGTTACCCCCCCACCACACACACACACACACACACACACACACACACCCACCAACCCCCCCCCACACACTGACATCGCTACAGAAGCAATTAGGTATATAGCCATGGTACTGTAACTCCGTGGTAACCTTGTTGCTGTGACTGTGGTAACCATGGTGCTGTAACTGTGGTAACCGTGGTGCTGTAACTCTGTGGTAACCGTGGTGCTGTAACTCTATGGTAACCGTGGTACTGTAAATCCTGCCTCCTAACATACCTGAAATGCACAGCTGAACATTTAAATGTGTGACCTATTCTGTCACACACTCTGATAGTTGAATTGAATAACTTTTATTTTCCTGTTTGGGAACTTCAGTTGTAGCCCCAGCAACAACAAAAAAGACAGAGACAGTTGGGCAGACCCACAGCACACAAACAAACATATCAAATAAATGAATGGAAGTGTGGTGTTGCTGGTTTGCCCACAGCTTTCTGTGAACTACAGTCGACGTTCATTGCTAGGGATCGCTGCTACATTATGCGAAGGATGTGCTTTGTCTTGTCTGTTTTGTAGTGATCTTGATGACGTTTCTGTATGCACTTACTGTACGTCGCTTTGGATAAAAGCGTCTGCTAAATGACTGTAATGTAATGTAATGTAAATAAAGACATTCAATAGAATCATTTCATTAATCAAGTGAATTAAAGTGGAATACAGCCATGCTGCCATGATTAAAAATAACCCCCACTGTCCCGAGATGTCCAGTGTGATTAAGCAGTCCAACACACAAACTGGACCTCTGGGACTTTCCTCCATACACACAGTGTTGCGGTCTCTGTACACTGTCGAAACGGAGCACCGAACTGCGTCGACCTTCCTAGTCGTCGCCTCACTCCTCCCCCGCATTATCTTCTCCTTCTCCATTCCCTGGTTGCCTTTTGAAGATTTCCTGTCCCGATAAACTTTGTTGCTGCAGATCCAATGGACATTCCCGAGCATTTGTTGCAAATGCGTCTCCATGGTGATGACCACAAACAAAATTATATCGACGAGACAATTTTTCAAAATTATAAAAACGAGCAGCAGGAGTGCCCTGAAAAATCTCCAGCCCGCTTCCCCCGTCCCAAACAGACACACAGCGCATGAAAAAAACAAAAGACAAAAGCCAGACACAACAAAATACATTCAAATTAATAAACGTGAACACGAGAGACAGCTGGACTACATGTTGCCATTACAGCGCCACGTGACGTCACCTATATTTCACTTGCAATTACACTTGGAGTTTGTTTTTTCTCTAATGCCCAATTATATTTATTGACCGGGCCCATCAAAGTAATGTCCTCTGGGAGATTTTGGGAGAGCATAGGCTAGCAGGTACATCCACCAAAGGGTCAGTGTTGGTTGGTTACCTCCGTTACAATTCAGTCAATCCAGCATATGAATTGAAAACCAGCACATGAATTGAAAAAGGCCAATAATGCTCCTTGAAGACTTTTCGAGACATGAATCGAAATTTCAGTTAGTTTCCTGAAGTGACTAAACTCAAAACAAAATGGACGCCAACCCCCGAAAAGCGTACTCCATGAGCCGCTGTTTCTTTTCACTCCACGTCCCTCCATTTGTCCGTTCGACGTGCTGACGGGTCGCGCGTCGCTGCAGGTCACATGACCGCCCCGAGATGACGGACACACTGCTGACCGAAACGCCTCCTCTGGGTGCACCGCTGTGGCCCACTCTGCATTGCACTCTGGGAAACGTGGCCTTTGCTCTGCATTGCACTCTGGGAAACGTGGCCTTTGATTCCAGGTAGTGAGATGGACCACTCAACCGAACGCTAGGTGCTTACACTGGACATGTTATCCTGGAGGTGCCCATTTTATCCACCGTTCAGTTCTGTCCAAAGGGAAACTTATGGTCCGTGTGCAGATAAGTGAAGCGTATGGCCTTTAGTTTTATGATCAATCATCAAATTTGAAACAAAACTGTAAAAAAAACAGAAATATTCAAATATCCCCTAAATAGTAAAGAAAAAAAAACATTTATTCGATGCACAGGAATGCAGATTTTTATGAACATTATTACAAATAACAATGATTAATTAATTAATAATGAATAATATTGAAATATTATTTGGAAGAAACATTTTACATTTGGCCTAAATAAATTTTATATTTGAGTTCTGTATTGAAGTATAATGGCGCTGAAATGGAACATGTAAAGGTTCCATTTTGGGTTTATTCGTGTGGAGGTGTTTCTAGACCACAGGTGCGCGGATAAGCTTATCCAGCCGAAATTCCGGCACCGTCGGAATGGGAGGAATTCTCCCACCCAGCTCCTCACAGCTGCCGCCTCTCCTGAACCACGCTCACTCCACACCACCCCCCACCCCACAAACGCTGCCTCACTGACAGACATGCAGCCCCCAAAAAACCTGGCCACCTGGCCTCCATCACCCCACGAGAGCGGTAGAGAAACTCTGGGACCGGTGAAGAAAAATGGCAGAACAAGCAGAATTCAGCGGTAGCCCAACACTCAAGTGGAGGGAAAGTCAAGGAGAGAGAGTGAGTGAGAGGAAAGAGAGAGAGAGAGAGAGAGAGGAGAGGGAGAGAGAGGAGAAGAAAGCGCGAAGAAAAAAATAAATCAC
>JAINUF010000062.1:35223-61629 GCA_029718625.1 Synaphobranchus kaupii | reverse complement strand
GTCTCTACTGAGCGTGTGCGGAGACTGCGATGCTGCAGTGAAGGTTTTGGTACACTCTGCTAACGGTCTTCTCTCTCTCTCGCTTTCTCTCTCCCTCCTCCCATCCCCACTCTCCCCCTCTCTCTCCCTGCTTCCGTTTCTCTCTCTCTCTCACACACACACACACACACACACACACTCCTCACACTCTGTCTTCTTTTAGATGCTGCACCAACCCACCAACCTTGAAGTCTCAGTCATGGAGAGTCACAGGAAATAAGCATCCAAAGGTGACACCAGGTAAGCCTTTATTTTTGTGTGTGTGCGTGTGCGTGGGCCAAGCGCAGATTTATCTTCTATGAAATCTTGCTCTTCAAAGCTGTGGTGTCCAGGTAATCGATGTCACGGTTCAGAGCAGTTTTTTTTTTATTTATTTTTTTATATCTGGTTTGTTTGCGTTTGTGACCTGCTGGTAACAACTGAATGATACCTGGGCGGTTTTCGTCCACATGGGACCACGGGCGGGAATGTGTGGACTGTGGACCCGTTCCGGGAGCAGGTTTGTTCTGGCCGGCAGGGAATGCCTGGAAATGTGCAGGAGAGAGATGGTGTTTTTTTAGGATGTGGGATGAGTACTACCTCTAACATTTGATGTTTGGTTTCGCGAGAGCGTGACAGAAACAGAAGGGGAAGTTTTGTAGGCTTCTCAAGAGGAGACGTGTGGGTGTGCAGCCAGTGTTTCCTGGAATACAGCTCACTAACTGCTGGAGTAAGCTGTTTTTCCACCATCATTGTGAGGTCCTGCCTGGATTTAGGGTGGTCTCCCTCTGAGCAGAGGGCTTTTGTCAGGTGGGTTGGTTGAGCAGCAGTAGTGTACGTGTTCCCTCGACCTGCGCTTTTCACTAATCAGCGTGTATTTGTCTGACATCGACTCAGATCAGATTTTCAGGTGCTTATTAGTATTTCTCTCTATTTCTTCCTCTCCTCGTTACTGCTTTGCGGTCGCGGTTTCTCTGAGGTTGTCGATTTCGTCGGTTTTAGCATCGATGCTGGCCTGCCAACTCACAGTGACTCCTTTCACAGCATCAGTGCCAGGTGCGAGGTTTTTCTATCTCCAAAATGGTGGCTTTACCTGTCCTGGTCACTTTTTTCACAACAGAATAAAGCCATCTAAAGAGAATCATGGTAACGTTACGTCGCATTAGGCACTATTTTACAGAATGTGCAGAATGTGAACGTGTGAATGTTTGCAGATTAAAACTTATTTTTTTTAGTCTTGAAAGC
Organism: Synaphobranchus kaupii; assembly: GCA_029718625.1. NCBI lineage: Eukaryota > Metazoa > Chordata > Actinopteri > Anguilliformes > Synaphobranchidae > Synaphobranchus > Synaphobranchus kaupii. Next base: position 60,366 of record JAINUF010000062.1, on the reverse strand, counting down.
ATGTTTGTCAGTTCTTTCTGACTGTATTTTAATGTGAACCTTTTTGTACTGCGTCAGTCAGTGGCAGAATAGCGAATCAAACAGAGCTATAGTCCTCTTGCTACGTTAGCCTATAGCTAACCAAACCCATAGCTACAAAGCTAACTGAACTACAGCTTGTTGGCTAGCTCACTAGACATTTTATTTTCGATTTCAACATGAACCTGATCGAATGTTTTGCACAAATGGTTGCCCGTTTATACTGGAGTTACAGAAGTGACGTTACTGCTTGGGTCATGAAATTGAAGATGCTGTCAGAAACCATTGAAGTACGGACCTCAAAGGCAGCATTAGTGACTCTGCCAGAAAGACAGATAATGCCAGAAGGACTTTGGGCTAGCGCCTTTCATGCCTAAGTTATGACATCTAGATTATCCAGCAAGCTGGCACGCCACCATCTCTTCACTGAAACGCTTTAGCGGTAGCAGCCGCCAATACTTTACTCATTCCAGTCTGAGTCTCTGTGTCTGCGGTTGTCACCCATCCTGTTCGGGGAACAAACAAAATATGAAAATAGCTGAAATCGTACTGCAAATGTTGGGATTATTTTTTTTTGCCTTTGATCTTTTACCTTGCCTGCAGATTTCCTATCATTTTTGGCACTAATAATAGACGTACTGAATGTCACCAGCCTATGTACACCTGTGGGCAACGGGCTTTTGTCTGGGACACAATAGCATGCTTATATTCCCCTGATCTGTACCAAGAATATCAAATATTGTGTCATATACCCTTTTCATACACAATCCGAGGATATCCTGCCATGGTCCACACACTCACACATTCGTCTCAGTTTTACTCTTTTATTTATAAACCTACTCCCTGTCCTGGGGCTCATATACTGTCCTTTTATCAATCTTTATTGCTATGGTAACAGGGAGGCAGTCTGAACAAGTGCATTATCACACATTAGCACAGCCGCAGCTCTTTGACAGTCATAGTGGTGTTGTGTTGTTCTAGTGATGGAGCACAGTCTGACAGTCATAGTGGTGGTGTTCTAGTGAGGGAGCACGGTCTGACACAGTCATAGTGGTGTTGTGTTGTTCTAGTGATGGAGCACAGTCTGACAGTCGTCATGGTGGTGTTCTAGTGATGGAGCGCAGTCTAGCGCAGTTGTGGTCTTCAGCTGTCTCCGTTTCTGCCCAGGTTTATGAATTTATTTTAAAATAAACGTCTGCACCCATGCAAGGAGCACCACTGGTACGCTGTCCTCAAAAGCTCCTGTACACTACAGGCCACAGAGTACTGCAGGAGAGCTGGCACCAGTTTAAGCTTAGTTTACCGTTAGCCTGTCGGTGCCTTTCAAGCTTGGGTGCTGGAATAATCCAACAGTAAAACCTGAAGGGTGAAAACCCATGTTACCCTGCTTATGCAGATTCCCAGTTACTGTCAGCTAAAGATATAGCCCTGCCATAATCCTCTATAGCCCTGATATTCAAATCAAAGTCTGAACTGCTGGTTTTCCACCCTCCCTTGTGTGAAGACAGTTTGGCCGATCAGTTGCACTAATTCTTCAGTTAATTACCTAGTAGAAAGACACCCGGGACCGAATTTGTGTTTGAGGTCCGGATTTGTATGTCCATGCTCTATAGGGCCTGACCTGCAGTGGGTACATGTGTCTTTTCTGACCGAGCCGCTCGGTATGTCCCCTCAGTTGGCCGTTTGCTAACGCTAAACCGCCTCTTACACAGAAGACGTTTCAGCTGGTGCCCGTAGGGGCTCCTGGAATGAGGAATTTACTGTGTGTGTGTGTGTGTGTGTGTGTGTGTGTGTGTGTGTGTGTGTGTGTGTGTGTGTGTGTGTGTGTGTGTGTGTGTGTGTGTGTGTGTGTGTGTGTGTGTGTGTGTGTGTGTGTGTGTGTGTGTGTGTGTGTGTGTGTGTGTGTGTGTGTGTGTGTGTGTGTATGTGGGAGCATGTCAGAAAGACTACAGTAACAGACTGAATGTGCGTGTGTGTCTTTGTGAATGCTGCTCTCTAGCCTGAATGAGACTGTATTCAAATTGTGTGTGTGTGTGTGTGTTTGGTACGGGTAATCATATTAAAAATGATTTATTATTAATAGTAATAATAATAATAATCCAAACTATTAATTTTGTTCAAAGCCCTTTCCAAATAAAAGAACAAAGCAGTAAGTCATAAAACAAAGAAAAAGGCCTAGATTCGTAAATGACCAACATTAGCCGTTAAGAGTGTAATGGTCAGGGGCCGGAATACACCAGCGATGGGTTATCCTTTGTCAGAAGACTTAACATGTGGAAATGCCACGCCCCCCCAAATAGCCCTGCTTTACCTCTTATTCAACCCATCAATCTCCTGCTTTGTGAGAACAGTGTCCTCACAGGCCCCTCTCAAATGGCACACCATCGCCGTGAAAGCAGACAGCCTTGCATGTGTAAAGACACAGCCCCTCCTGCGCCATCTAAATACATCCCCTCCCCCCCCGCCGAAAAAAACATCGCACTCTAATTCTGGCGTGTCTTCGTACATTTGGGTGGGGCCCCGCCTCCGATCACAAGCTCTCTTCAGACGTCGTCACGACCTCGCTTTTTTTTCTGCGAAGCGCTTCATACTCATCCTCTGCGAAAGGCCTGAAGCTTTGGCTCAAAGACTTCTTTATCTCCGTCCGTGTTGTAGAGGAAATCTTGTGTCTTTAAGAGCACTAACTCTGTCATTGATTATTCCCCTAGCAATCAAAGCTTCAGGTCTTGGTCAACAGTGGTGGGCCTTCACCTAGAAATGACCTCTAGGTTTAGCCTAAAAGGCAAATTATACCCATATTAAATTTTATAATATGTTGTCCTTCATCTTTGTAGAGCAAACCCAATGCTAAGTTTGTGTATCTTGTTTGCAGATTTCAGCTAAAACAAGCAAGCTGATTTTTTTTCTGCAACTTCCTGTTCGGCTTACTCCGCCTGGAATAAACCACAATGCATTTCTCTCTCTCTGGAGCCCACAACCATAAAAAACCAGGCATTACAGTCTGGAGAAATGAGGCAGTGGGAGAAAGGAAAGTATGGATCGCTCTGTCTTGTTTAAAATGTTGCGAATTATTGATGCTGTCTGTGCTTGCAATGTAAATGGCTTAATGAGCCATAAGACTGTACTTTGTGCTCAGTGTTATAATGTATGCTTCTCACAGAGCTACAGGGCACTGTAATGTACGTCTCTCACAGAACAGAGCTACAGGGCAGTGTAATGTACATCTCTCACAGTACAGAGCTACAGGGCAATGTAATGTACATCTCTCACAGTACAGAGCTACAGGGCACTGTAATGTACGTCTCTCACAGTACGGAACAACAGGGCACTGTAATGTACGTCTCTCACAGAACAGAACTACAGGGCACTGTAATGTACGTCTCTCACAGTATGGAACTACAGGGCACTGTAATGTACGTCTCTCACAGTACAGAGCTACAGGGCACTGTAATGTACGTCTCTCACAGTACAGAACTACAGGGCACTGTAATGTACGTCTCTCACAGTACAGAACTACAGGGCACTGTAATGTACGTCTCTCACAGTACAGAGCTACAGGGCACTGTAATGTACGTCTCACAGTACAGAACTACAGGGCACTGTAATGTACGTATGTCTCTCACAGTACGGAACTACAGGGCAGTGTAATGTACGTCTCTCACAGTACAGAACTACAGGGCACTGTAATGTACGTATGTCTCTCACAGTACAGAGCTACAGGGCACTGTAATGTACGTCTCTCACAGTACAGAGCTACAGGGCACTGTAATGTACGTCTCTCACAGTACGGAACAACAGGGCACTGTAATGTACGTCTCTCACAGAACAGAACTACAGGGCACTGTAATGTACGTCTCTCACAGTATGGAACTACAGGGCACTGTAATGTACGTCTCTCACAGTACAGAGCTACAGGGCACTGTAATGTACGTCTCTCACAGTACAGAACTACAGGGCACTGTAATGTACGTCTCTCACAGTACAGAACTACAGGGCAATGTAATGTACGTCTCTCACAGTACAGAGCTACAGGGCACTGTAATGTACGTCTCACAGTACAGAACTACAGGGCACTGTAATGTACGTATGTCTCTCACAGTACGGAACTACAGGGCAGTGTAATGTACGTCTCTCACAGTACAGAACTACAGGGCACTGTAATGTACGTATGTCTCTCACAGTACAGAGCTACAGGGCACTGTAATGTACGTCTCTCACAGTACAGAGCTACAGGGCAATGTAATGTACATCTCTCACAGTACAGAGCTACAGGGCAATGTAATGTATGTCTCTCAGTACAGAACTACAGGGCACTGTAATGTACGTCTCTCACAGTACAGAACTACAGGGCACTGTAATGTACGTCTCTCACAGTACAGAGCTACAGGGCACTGTAATGTATGTCTCTCACAGTACAGGGCACTGTAATGTACGTCTCACAGTACAGAGCTACAGGGCACTGTAATGTACGTATGTCTCCCCCAGTACAGAGCTACAGGGCACTGTAATGTATGTCTCTCACAGTACAGAGCTACAGGGCACTGTAATGTACGTATTGCATGGTACAGAAAGACGGGGTAGTGTTATGACCTAAGTTAGGACAGTGCTCTGATGGGGCGGTGTGGTTGGGAGAGAGAGTTGACGGTTGGAACATGCGTGTGTGAGCGCTCACGCTTTCTACCTTCAGTGGCAGATTGTTAATATGTTTATTTACATGCCTGGCCGCTTAGAGAGTTTTTTGAGTGAAATTCTGTGTTGGTCATGGTGGCTCTTAATATGTTTGGGAAGATGTTAGCCGCAGCCCCTCACGGGAAGAATATTGGGACGCACCCCACGTCAAGTACCGTGTGCACTGAGGACACAGTCCCTTGCAGTAATCACAGATGCCGCGCAAGTCATTGTACCGTTTGCACTGAGGATTGAGTGGAATTTGTCACTGAGCTGTTGTCATAGTGCCTAGGGTAATGTCTCCTTTGTTAATGGGTTTTTGCCTTGTCCTCACGTGACCTGCCACCATTCCTCGGGACATCAAACACTTTTAACAGCCAACTGTGGAAGCATCTCTCTATCTCTCTCTCTCTCTCTCTCTCCTCCGAGGAGCATTTAGCGGTTTGGAATGTCCTTAAAGATGGCGAACCTCTGGAAAGATATGGGAGCTTGGCTAAGTGCTTAGATATAGCCTAGCACAGAGCAAAATATCAATATATTGTGTTAATCTAATTTGACAGTTAGAAATTATAATTTTTTTTTAAATTGCCTGTTTGATTCAATCCAGGGATTTGTCTGAGAAAATAAGGTCTATTTTATGGTAAACAAGAAGATTATGGATTATGGGGACTGAATATGTGAAAATCCATTTACACTCTTCACAAAAGTCTCTGGTTAGCAATTTACTTGCATTCGCTGCAGTAAATTTTGCTTTGTTTCAAATCGGTTTTGGAGCTTATGGGAAATGAACTGTGCTGTACTGAAATTCTTACATTTTTAGACAGTGCAGTTTGCTTCCAAGAGAAGCATTGTAAGGCTGCTATTCTTGTTTCTTGCTTTGCGCCGTGGCCCGTGGAACTCTGGGTGCGTTGAGTTCACACCCCCCCCCTGGCCGGGGGACCATTGTACAATGAACACAAAGCGTCGTTTTCATTTGTGTCGAATGTGCGGAGGTCCAGCCAGGCACGGCTGCAAACGGACTCCGGGACCTCGCGCAGAGCCCCGTGAACCAATCGGCTGCCGGCGTCACGGGATGCGTTACCGCCACACCCTCACACGCTGAGACCCCAAGCACAGGATGCTAAACTTGCCTGTGAGTGAGATCCTGGAATGTAGCGCTCTGCGCATGCTTTTAGCGCTAATATTTAAAAAAAAATATATATATCCTTAAATGTATCCCCCTGCAATGCTCGATGCACACTGCTTACCGTATTTAAACCTTATTTAGCCAGCACAGGTATTCTGCTGCTATTTGGATTCCTTTCATTTTTTTAAAATAATTAGCATAGGGAGTGGCAGTGTAGTATATTGGTTAAGGACCTGGCCTTGTACCATAAAGGTTGTAGGTTCTATTCCCAGGTAGGACACTGCTGTATAAATGGATACGATGTTTAAAAAAATTTAAAAAATGCTAAATTTGTGTAAGTCACTCTGGATAAGAATGTCTGCTAAATGCCAGTAATGTTAATTAAACATGGTTGTCAGAAGTCAGACCATTGTGACTAACAGTGTATCTAAAAGTTTAAAGTTGAGAGTGGCTGCCCTAAGCGACAAGTTACATTTAACAGGAAGTTGTGCTTAAGTTGCTTCCTGTCTCCCTCAGGTTTGGTGTGCAGAGTGTCCCAACGTGCCACATTCTACCAAAGCTACGTTCCCCTACCTGGGTCTGTCCCAGTCACCGATTCTTGGAAACATGAAGCGACGTTCCATTTTATTCATTCATCCATATCCCATTTCACAGAAACTGATCAAATCTCCCAGTCTTTGCATATGGTTTTTCCTGATGTTGTGAATCCTGGCTTTCTGCTCAGTCAGAAAAATTTGCCTAATAATTTAAATTTGCCTCAGCACACCTGACTGATCAGTAATGTGGGTAGTGTTAAATTCTCTGGCAATATCAGCGGTATCCGTCCATGAGCCAGCGGGAAATGTAATTAACCGAGCCCCAGAATTGTGTGTCTGCAGGAAATTACACTGAAATGGGTTCCTGCTACGGAAAGATATGGGAGCTTGGCTAAGTGCTTAGATATAGCCTAGCACAGAGCAAAATATCAATATATTGTGTTAATCTAATTTGACAGTTAGAAATTATAATTTTTTTTTTAAATTGCCTCTTTGATTCAATCCAGGGATTTGTCTGAGAAAATAAGGTCTATTTTATGGTAAACAAGAAGATTATGGATTATGGGGACTGAATATGTGAAAATCCATTTACACTCTTCACAGAAGTCTCTGGTTAGCAATTTACTTGCATTTGCTGCAGTAAATTTTGCTTTGTTTCAAATCGGTTTTGGAGCTTATGGGAAATTAACTGTGCTGTACTGAAATTCTTACATTTTTAGATGCCCTTGTGATAGTGCTGTGTAACATTGGGATCGAATCGAGTCTCCGAGGTTTGTTATCTGGTGAATATCGCTGCCATCCCACACTGCACCACTCTTGTGGCTACGAGTCTCTTGTCAGAATTGAGTACCAAACTGTCCCCTGTTACCCCTGGCAACCCCAATGCCAGTTTATAGGTGTCTGTGTGTGGGCGGTTCTCTCGTTGAGCGACAGGGGCTGATTGGCTGGTCCCAGTGTTTTCTGAACCTCAAGGGTGCTACTGTTATGGTGTTGGGTGAGACTCAAGTAGAAATGCATCACAAACGCCCGCTAAGTAAAACTGTAGGCAACGCAAGTGCATTTTGATTAGATCGTCTGCTAAGCACGTATGTTGGATCAGATTGTGTTCGGGCCAAGTGTGGGTATGCAGGATCCCTGACGGCTACCTCAGCTGACTGCCTTTCCTCAGGTACTGCTACACCTCGCTGCCCTGAACATTTAGCCAGTTAATTATTCATTTGGAAAGTGAAGTTAGGATAGTGTAATAATTGATTCTTGGTGCATAGTGGAGGATGTTGAGATGAAATGGTGCCTTGGGTGTGACGGGTCCATGTCTGGTCTGGTGGTTGTCGTCGTGTTTTGTTGGCGCTCGGTGGCGTGTTTTTGCGTTCGCGGCCGCTGTGTTGACACAGGGGAGGGGCCGGGGCACAAGGCCGGCGTTGTGCGGGCACGGGACCGCCTGGGCTGTGACAGTGTGCGCGGGGCTGGAGGAGGGACAGAGCCCCATTGTGGGGGTGCTCCTAACTGGTCTGCCGGGACAGTTACGCATTGTTCCCTTCACACGGCGTGCTTTGGGCCGCCCCTCGCGGCTCTCTCGTCCCGACAGCCCCGCCCCGCCTGCCCAGCCCCGCCCCCCCCCCGCTAACCCCGCCCGTCTCACCCTGAGGTGGTTGTGCATTTCTGCTGCATCCATTGCTCAGCAGGTTGAGTTTGTTTATTTGTTTGTTTGGCGTGTCATACAGCGCACATGCACGTGTGCACAAAGGCAGTTGCGTGCATCCAAAACGGGGAGAGACGGGAAAAAAGCAAGGCACGCACACGTGAAAGCACACACACACACACACACACACACACATCGTGAGACGGCTTACATGTGCAGTTCAGTGAGTTCATGTGTGGCAGATATAGGAGGAGAATAGCAGAGAGGAGGCTCGGGGTTACAGGGGAGCTCTTAGAATCAGGCTGATAAATCAGTGTTGGTGTGAGAGGGAGGATATGTGGGCCAGGCACCTCTGCACTGGACTGGACGGACTCACAAGCTGCCCCACCAGCCCACACCGCTGTGATTGGCTCCTCACTCACACTGCTGCTGTGATTGGCTCCTCACACTCACACTGCTGCTGTGATTGGCTCCTCACTCACACTGCCAGCTCTGCTTCTCCGCCTGCTCCACGTCCCCACGCTATCCACATTGTTCCTCGAGCACCCATTGTTTCCCTCAGCCGACAGCCGGCCAATCGGCTCGTTGCTGTTGGTACACAGCTGGTTCCCATTGGCTGCGACGTTTAAGCACCTGCCTGCCATTGGTCCCCTAGGTGTAGGCAGGCCTTGTCAGTGCGTGACTCCCACATAGATGATGGTGTGCGTTCGCCCTCTGTGGAAATGGGCGGCAACCTCGATATCCTGCTTCAATCTCCGCGCGGCAGAGAGTATTAGCGAAGCGTTTGCTTTTCCCATTAAAGTCAGCTATGTTCCTGTATTCGACATACTTCCTGTTCCAAGGTGACTTCCAGTTTGGCGCGTTACGCCTCTGCCTGTTTGTTTACGAGCGTCGGCCTCCGTTTCCTTGGGAAAGCCCTTAATCTGCAGGGCTTGTTTAAATTGGGGGCTAAAGGGTTAGCGTTTATCTCGCCGGCGCATGCACGCCATTCCTCAACCCCAGGACATCGCGGAGGCGGCTGCTCTGGCGACGGCTTCAGAGCAGAACTGTCAGAAACACCTCGTAGCTCTCTTCCTCCTCCTCCTCCTCCTCTTGCTGCTGCTGCACGAGGCGTGTTCTCACACCCGCCTGTGCAAATCTCCCAGAAACCATGTGTTCAAGTAAGAGCAGCCACTCTGTGTGTGTGTGTGTGTGTGTGTGTGTGTGTGTGTGTGTGTGTGTGTGTGTGTGTGTGTGTGTGTGTGTGTGTGTGTGTGTGTGTGTGTGTGTGTGTGTGTGTGTGTGTGTGTGTGTGTGTGTGTGTGTGTGTGACGTGCGCAACATGAAACACAGTTAAGGGGGGGTTGGGGGGCACGTTGTTTGTTGTACTACTTGTATATTTTTTTCCTTTCAATCATAAGATGGTCACCCGCGGATGACGTTCGTGACACGGATGACGTCATAAGCGCTTGGCTGATTTTATACGTAGCTTTCCGCTCCGTCTCCCGTAAGTTGGACTGTAGGAGCAGCGGTACGGTATGTTTGTGTAGCCACTCCCTGTTCCAACCAGCCTGGAGGCCCAGGCAGCCGTGTTAAGGGAGGGGTGGGGGGCGGGCGGGCGGGGCACGAAGGGGTTTGGTGCGGAGGGGACACGCTGGAGGCAGCCGTTCCTTGTCCAGGCCGTTTTCCGGGGGGGGCTGGTGGCGGGACCGTCTCACCGGAACAGGCGGGTAAATGTGCGGCCTGCCGTGAAATCCTGGCGCGTCCAATTTACCCGCGCGCGTGGAGCGGCGACGCCCGGCCTTGCGTGCCCCACCCAGCGCGGCGGTACTGCAAATACCGCCACCGACCTGCCCCCGGGGACCCAGTCTCTTGCCCGCCGCCGTTTGTTTGTTTGCCTTGAGGACCCAAAGTGTGCGCCGGTTCTGTTGACGCACGGCAAGCCTCCGTCTCAACCCGAGAGAGCGCTCCCAGTGAGCCTCACACATTAATCTTAAACATTAACCCAGCTATTCAGCAACGACGGCTGACGTGTGGCGAGAATAAAAAGCCTTTATAGCCGTCTAATTCCACCTCAGACCAGATGTCGTCCCTCTAATGACACAATGGAGCGCATTTGCCCGTTTGCTTCACTTTAGAGCAGTCGCCTCGTCTTGTCACAGCGCCCAGGGGGAATTAATTAAACATCTCATATCCTGCAGCGTGTCTTTACGGCTCAGCGTTGTGTTCTTTGTGTGTCACGTTCACTCAAATGGACAAATAAAAATGATCAAAGTTTTCCACAGAGCATCGATGTTACTAATAATATCCTGCTAATCCCCAAGGGAAACCAGTATAGGTTTCTGTGTGTGTGTGTGTGTGTGTGTGTGTGTGTGTGTGTGTGTGTGTGTGTGTGTGTGTGCGTGTGCGCGTGCGCGTGCGTGCGTGTGAGAGAGCATGTGTTTCTACCTTTGTCCATGTATACATAGATGGGTATATGTTTTTGTGTGAGAAATTGTGTCTATGTTTGTGTGTGTGTCTTTCTGTGTGTGTGTCTTTCTCTGTATATGCGCGCACGCGCGTGGGTGCATGTGTGTACGTGTGTATGTGTGCGTTTGTCTATCTTTGTGTCTGTCGCTGTCTTTCTGTGTGTGTGTGTGTGTGTGTGTGTGTGTGTGTGTGTGTGTCTTTGCCTCGTGAGTGCTGAGCTCTGCTCATATCTGTATGAGATGGTGGTGTGGTGGAGTGGTTAGGGAGCTGGACTCGAATGAGTGTGTGAATCCTGGGTCAGAGATACAGCTCTACTGCTGTTCTGTTCCCCTCCCACTGCATGGCCCCACCCCCACAGTCCTCAGACCACACCCACCTCCCCCCACACTCCTCCTCCTTCTGGGAAAGCTCGCGAACCTGACCACCTCCTCATCCGCACGCTTACTCCCTCGCCTCCTTCCCCTACCGTTTGGCTGTGGTCACAGTACAGGACAGTCGCAGGGGCGGGAGGTGGGAGGAGCCCCGTCTCCTGGCTCAGAGTTCTGCTTCTGCTCCACAGTTCTGTACATCTGGGCCGACTCGCAGCTCCTCTACACAGTTAAGCTGGGATCCACTGCGCAGTTAAACTGGGCTCGTCTGCGTGCTGTCTTGGGAGATGTAGTCACTGTCCATCTCTGCTGTTCTTTAAAAACTCCGACCCACTACAGACGGGTCACAGCCTTTGCCTGTGACATCATAATCGAACGTGCTGTGACATCATAATCGGCTGTGCACATTGCTCTCACCTGTACATTTCCCTTACTGTTACTGTACTATTGTATCCGTGTTACTGTGGAAATTTCATGTAATTTATCTGGCGCGGGTTTGCATAATTCCGGATCCTCCCTTTCTACATACTTAGAACATACGCAATGCTTCTGTCCCAACACGAGCCGTGCAGTATGCCAGGAAGGACGGGGAACGGCCCCACACCTGTCATTAGGCAGCTGCGGTCGCACTGCGGGGCCTTGGCGTGTGGGCGGCAGGGCCTTGTTTTCCAGTGTGGTCGACGCTGTGCCCTTTTTTCAGTCCCCTGATTGGCCGGCAGCCAGAGCCACAGTGAGTAAGAACCATATCTCTCAGGTCTGTGTGTGAGTCAGAGCTGCTGGGTGGCATTGGGGTCGCGGTGGGCGGGGGAGGGGGGGAGCGAGGGAGCGGGGGGGGGCGCTGATCTTATCTCCGGGGGGTTTGAACGGCCGGCTCGTCTCCCCCGTGAGCCCGGAGTCGATCGGGAATGCTGAATCAGGTTATCCCGTTAGATCCCCTGTGTGAAGTCACTGCTGGATATTTATAGAATGGGGAGTGGGGGGGGGGGGGGGGTTTGAGGTTCGTTGCTCATCAACAAGGAATTCTTGTTCTTCTTTTCTTTCTTTCGTTTGAGCGTCGTGCTGAAGACGTACAAAACATTGTGCAGTCAGCTAATTCAGCTAATGAATTACGCTCTATTCACTTCTGCTTTAACACACATGCTTCTCTTATCTTCACATGTTTCCTGGAGCGTTTTCTCAGCATGAGGCTACGTACCCAACTCACGGCTACAACCACACGTCTGGAAATTACACGGTGATTTTAAAAAACGCGGCGGAAACATCCAGTGGGCTTCTCTTGAACTTTTGACCTTTGCGTCGCCCCTCTCGAAAAGTAGAGAGACCGCCGCGAAGTGGCTCGTGGAGGCGTATCTTTGGAGATCCTCTTTCTGTGGTTCCGAGTGCGCTCATGCGCTCTTCGACACGGCCGCCACCCCCACCCCACCCACCCCATCCCATCCCCCTAGTCTTCCTGTGATAAAACCACATCTGTATCTCTTAGAAATACTGTCTGCCTGAGTGTGTGAAGACCTGTGCATTTATCTGTGTGTATAGCCTTTGTTCTGGCGGGAGTGATTTGTATGTGAAATGGTTTTGGGGGATGGGAGGTGCCCTATTGATGTGGTTCCCTGCCCCCCCGTCCCCCCACATCACCCCAGGCTTTCACACAGTCTCAGGTATGAAGCTCGCTACTTTCAGCAGCTGAACCAGACACTCCAGCCTGCCTTTGATAGTCTTTACACCTCTGTTCTGGAAGAAAGCAGGTTTCTGTGTCGTTTGTCACACGGAGGCATTGCGGACTGAAGTGTCAAATTAAGCTGCTCTTTTTGTTTTTTGTTTTTTTTCCTGAGAGTGCTGACATTGACCACTTTTCCCGGGAAACCACTGAGCCTCGCACTGCGCATAGATGGCCCTCTTATAGCGCGTCAGGCTCTTTATAAATCAGCGGACCGACTGCGTCACGTGCACCCCTGCTCGGTTGTGGGAAATCTGAGCTTGCACGAAAGCCGCATCGTGCAAACGTTTGGTCCCTTGTCCAGTATTTGCAGCGCAGCTGAATTGTGTACTTACGTCAGTCACGGTTGACACAATGACCATATTGGTTATGCACATTCACCAGTGTGTCGTACCGCGACACGCATTTACCATGGCTGTTGGTGTTAGATTGCTATCTCTGAGAAATTGACACTCAATTATTGAAATCAAGACAGAGCAGTAGTCTTAGACAGTACCTTTCAGCTTTAGATTTTTTAAGATAGGTGAATTTGGATGGGTTAAGATCTTGTCTATTTGATTCCATACAGTGTAAGTTAGTCTTCATACGTGAATGTAATGTGATGTGTGTGGAGGAAGACCACAGGGTAGCTTTAACCCACATGCCGAGTCCGCCAGGGTTTTTTTTTTTGGTGTCAGTTCTCATTTGTGACTGAATATGAGAGTGGTTGTTTGGGGATTGCAGGGCATCTGGCCTGGTTGTGTGGCAGTGCCAGTCCAGATGCCAGGCGAGTCGCTCTCCTGAGCTAAACACCATCTGTTCCTTCCTTGATTCCACTTGGCGGTGTTGTGCTCGTGGCCTAGGGAGGGGTCTGTGATGCGTGTCGTCCGTTTCCAAAGCGATTTTCCCGCCCGCTTCCCATTCCTCTGGCCTTTCCCCACCCTGCTTCCCGTCCCTCCGTTTTCAGTCCTGACCGGGAAGCCATTACCCCTGGCAACTGGTGGCAGGGTATGAAATTTCCACCCGCTGGCCAGACTGGCTTGTGGAATCTAAATATCACCAGCCATTTTCAGCATTTTACCAGCCACATTACCTTTTATAATATAACACAACCTGGTTGGTCACCTGCCAAAGTGGCTGCTAGAGCAGAAAATCTTACCATCCACAATGAAAATTTTTACCAGTATTTGGCTGGTGTTGAGGTGTTAAATTCAGATCTTGGCTGGAGGTGAGTGACAGTCTGCTTTATGTCTATCGGCTGAGAGCTGCCTGGTCTACTGTGCTGGGTCTACTGTGCAGGGTCTACTGTGCAGGGTCTACTGTGCAGGGTCTACTGTGCAGGGTCTACTGTGCAGGGTCTACTGTGCAGGGTCTACTGTGCTGGGTCTACTGTGCTGGGTCTACTGTGCTGGGTCTACTGTGCAGGGTCTACTGTGCTGGGTCTACTGTGTAGGGTCTACTGTGCTGGGCTTGGCGTTTCTCAAGGGAGACTCAAAATACTTCTTCCCCATTTGCTTAGTGGGCTATCTCTGACTTCCCTGTTTGGATTTGAATCATGAATGTTTTTTTAACGCTTGCTAAAAGGACTGTATGTCTGTTCCGCTCGGGCCCGTGACATGAAGCTGGCGCCCAGGTGCTCGCCGTCGTCTCGGAGACACGGTAACGAACGCTGGGAGACGCGGGAGCTCGCTCAGGCTCTGGACATGGTGCTTTTTTCACAGCGCTCCTCTCTCTTTGAATGACTTTGAATACGCCATTTTGTATTGACTTGAGGGGGGGAAAAAATCGCTTTGCATTTTTTTCTGGTTTAATGCACCTCCGCAAAACCAAGGGATCGTCCTGAAGCAAGGCTGTGTTATCATCGTGGTGCTTAGGAAAGTCCTGACCTCACGTTAGCGGGTAAAACGTTCTCTTTCACGCTCTACCTGTGTAATCGGCTCAAAATAACCTGCTATTGAATGTTCCAATTTTTAGCCATAACGGACAAAAATTTATTTCTAAGTTTCTTTCTTCAGGCTTCCATGTGGGGAAAGGCAAGGGGTATGTGTAGTTGTAGTTGTAGTTGTAGTTGTAGTTCTTTCTGTCCCATTGTGGTGTCGTTGTAATTGTTGTAGTCCCTGTGGGTGACATTGGAGATATCAAGTAGAGATGTGTAAAATCTTTGTGCTTTCTCCAGCGAACATTAGTTGTGGGCCCCAGACGTTTGTCCATGCATGAAGACTGTTTTATAGTGTGGTCTAACTCAGTGGTTTAGTAAGAGGCATTGCAAACATCTTGTGTACTTTGTGGGTTTCTGTCCTTACATCTGCTGTGCATCTTGTGGAAGCCTGTTGGTGCTTTTGAGTACTTCTGGATGTGGTAGAGTACAGACCACATTGTCCCGAGACAAATTCATCCAGGACAGAGGCCAAGAAACGTTCTGAGAATGAGATGGAGTTGATCTAACAGCAGGACCAAAACTCAGCTGATCTTGGCATGGTACTGAAATTGGGTTCACTCCTGTAGGAGTTCGCTGGTCATTAAATAGTTAACAGACAAATATTATTTGCTCTTTTGTTAATTGTCAATTTACACTTTTGTTGCAGAAGACCACAAAACCATGACAATATGTATCTACCATTGGGTGAACTCACCCTTTAAAGCAAAAAAAATAAAATAAATTGAAAGATGGCACTTGATGTTTTATGTGTATGTTTTAAAATTAGTAGCAGTCAAAAAAAATACATGTAAAATCTGTGTTACATGTTAAATGTCTAGGAAAAACGGAGTTGGTTTCTCAGTTATTGTTATTTAAACACCTCCGTGGTACATGACTAACACCCTTACTCTCAAAGTTTTACCAAAGCAGCTGTTGAACGTGTGTTTTTTATGTTGGTCTTGGACATTGTAGTGTCATAGGTTTCCCCTCCATTAGAGCCATACAGACAGCATGGTATTCTGTGGTTTATACTCACAGGTCTGGTTCTGGTTCTGGTTCTGCTCCTCCAGGTCCATATGGTTCTGCTGGTGGCCCGACCCTGCCATGCCTCCCGCCATGACCGATACGCTGGACATTTGGGCGGCAGACTCGCAGCTCTCCGATGAAGACTGTGTCCCCGTCGACTTCCTACTCCCCACTGGCATCTACATCCAGATGGACGTGCCACGCGAAGCCACCATTCAGCACATCAAACTGGTGAGCGGGAGGATTCGGGGCGCGTCGCTCTACTGTGGGGGGGTCTGGTTCACTAAATATGACCCCTCACTTCCTTTCCTGGCCCTCATTGACTCTGGGATGAGAGGGGGGGGGGGGATCCCCTACTGAGACCACAATGTATGACCATCCCGAAATGTTATTCCCATTAATATAAAGCAAATTAAGGGAGGGTCTAAAATTAGTGAGAAAAATTAAAGCCAGCTTATCTACCAAAATGGCACGAACATAATCATATCCATGTATAAGTGCTGTCCCGGTGTTGGCAACATTTGTAAATTTAATCGGCACTTGTCTTCAGGAATATGCATAGTTTGTGCTACCAAGCTTGCCTGCCGAACCGGGCCGCTTTATAATGATTGAAAATATTTCTGATGTATGTTTGAAGTGAAAGTTTGTCAGTAATGGAAATTAAAGGGTAGATTATAGACATTACATTACTTTCTTTTAGCAGACGCTCTTATCCAGAGCAACTTGCAATGACGGAAAACATAAATGCATTCATAAGATTATGTGAGCAGTGCCAAACATGGCCAATAACATTCCCAGAGCAATAAGTGCATCAATAAAAAACATTAAATATAAGCTAACTTAGACCATAATAGCTTAATACATAATGATACTAGTCAAATGGATGGACTTACACTATATGGCCAAAAGTATGCGAACACCCCTTAGTCTGGGGCTGTTTTTCATGGTTCGGGCTAGGCCCCCTGGTCTGTGGCTGTTTCTCATGGTTCGGGCTAGGCCCCCTGGTCTGGGGCTGTTTTTCATGGTTCAGGCTAGGCCCCCTGGTCTGTGGCTGTTTCTCATGGTTCGGGCTAGGCCCCCTGGTCTGGGGCTGTTTTTCATGGTTCAGGCTAGGCCCCCTGGTCTGCAGCTGTTTTTCATGGTTCGGGCTAGGCCCCTTAGTTCCAGTGAAGGCACGTCTTAATGCTACGGCATATAATGCCATTATAGATGATTCTGTGCTTCCAAATTAGTGGTAACAGTTTTGGGAAGGCCCTTTCCTGTTTCAGCATGACAATGCCCACGTGCACTAATTGAGCGGGACATCTAGCGGAAAGTCTTCCCGGGAGAGTGGAGGCTGTTATATCGGCAAAGGGGGGGACCAACTCCATATTAACGCCCATGATTTTGGAATGAGATGTTGGACTAGCAGGTACCCAACTATTCATATACTTCTGGCCATGTGGTGTATGTACTTGATGGACTCCCGTAGGCTCCCTTGTCTTAAACCAGGGATGTCAAACTGATTCCATCGAGGGCCGAGTGTATGCAGGTTTTTGTTCCAACTGTGCCCTACACCAGCTGATTTCACTAATTAGCTCAGCTCTTCAACCAAGGAGGTGAACTAATTAGTGGAATCAGCTGGTGCAGAGCATGGTTAGAACAAAAACTTGCATACACTCGGCCCTCGATGGAACGAGTTTGACACCTCTGTCTTAAACCAACCAGGTCTTCATCCAGCACCACTGTTATAATAACTAATCATTACTGCTTTGGAGACACACCCTGCTAATTAGCAAAACTATGCAAACGAAAACAAAACTGCACTAATTACATCACAAACAGACTGTAATAAATAAAAACTACCCACTAAATCACACAATGAACTAACAAAGTAACACAAAGCATAAGATTACCACAATAGTTACTTTGGTACAGCTACAAACTCAACATTACACTATTAAGAAACGATACTTGGTCATACATACTGTAAGTTCCAATGATTTATAATGTAATAATGTTTATGATCAGTATTTTCAGCTAAAGCAATACAATAAAAGCAATAAAGCGTTTAATCGCTGAGTCGAAAATTGGCCTAAAAAATCCAATCCGGCTGAATTTTTACCTTGGCAGAATACAATGTACATAATGTGAACACAGACTGTTTTGTTACCTCATTTGTTTTTCTGGTAAGGGCGGCTTGTGAGCGTGCTCAGTAAATGCAAATCTTCTGTCATATGATGTGGTACCTGGCTCCGAACGTGTTGGTCAGGTGGGGCTAGTATTCCTCGAGCGGGGCGGTGGCGTGCGTCGGCACGGGCGTAAAAAAAAAAACACTGCATCACCTTCCGTGAGACCTCTCGTGTGGTAAACAAGGCTTTCCGATTGTTTTTGTTGGAGTCTTGGTTTTGCAGTACAGTGAAAATTAAAAACAAGGCTGAGGCTGGTCACCAGCAGACACACTTGGAGTGGTTTATCTTATTTTTACTGTCACTAAACACTTCTTTAACATAACGTTCTTATGAGCTATTTGAAATGTTGTAAACGTCAATAATGTGGCAATGCTGTAGAATGGTTTTGTTTTTGTTTTCGGTCCCCAAAAAAAAACCCCATCTTACCGAGAAGCTGCTTTCTTCCGTATTGTTTCCAAATTTAAATACTTTGGGGAAGTTTCTTTGGAGATTATGGTGATGTCACAACTTAATTGACGTATTTATAGCTTGCATACCCAACATCTGCTTGTCGCTGCTGTGAATCACCCATTTCTGCAGTTGCCAGTTACTGTATGTGTGGGCTTTAAATTTATATGACTGATTATAGCTGCCACCCTCATCCACAACGAATGAGGAAATGTATCTTTTTGTGATTTATAAGCCAACAAAAATTCAAACCCTGTCCCCCCCCTTGAACATAAACAGTCTTAAGGGTGCTTTAGCCGCCCAAAGGAACATATGAAACAGAAAACATCTTGGCTTCATCTGCGGCCTCTGCCGTTTGTCTTCAGCCTCAGTGTTTTTATGGGTGGAAGTATTTGGCAGCAGGCCAGAGACTGTGTTACCTGGAGCAGCACCAGCAGGGAGGGGGACGTGTAGAAGTGCGCGTCTCTGCAGGCCGTTGGAAAAGCTGGAGAGACCGTGAAGCGAGAGCGTTATAAAGCGGCGGCAGGATTGATGTGCGTCTGGGGGAAGCTGCGATTTACAGGACAGGGCGCGGGAGAATAAAGGTTTAATTGTGGCCGCAATGAAAAAATATACGGCCCGGTTTACAGCGGGGGAGATTTGATTTAGGACCAGGCCGGCTCCAGGATTTCTTCTTTTCAGCCGGAAAATGTCACGAGTCCCTTAAGTGAGAGAGCGCTGAAGGCCCGTGATAAACCTCCACAGCGCGTTGGTACATCATTTATATTTTAATGGAACGGTACAGGAAATTCTGCAGCTCTAACTTTTATGCATTTGTTTCATGTTTTCATATGTTTTTGGATAAAATAAATTCATTGAAAGGTAAAACAAGGTTTTACTTTAAGTGTCTGTGACATAAATTTGAGGCAAGTTGCCATCAAGACCGATGATATACAGTATTCTTGTTAATATTATGTATTATTCTCGAATGATTTTCTATTGTGAAAACCGATTTTCTGAAATAGTGAGTTGATTCAATTGAATTTAAAAAAAAATTGTATACCGAAACTCATTCCCCATTCTTGACAAGAGCCAAAATGGTGACTGCTGCCAGGTTGGCACCTGTTTTGGACCTTGAACCTGGAAACTACTTGAATGGGCTTAGAGCCGAGACGCCATTGTTTCCGCACGCCATACCTTTTGCACGTCTTCATCAACTCCAGTGTGTTACTCCCACTATGATGGGGCATCCTCTGGTGCAGTGGCGGTTCTGCACTGGGGCACGGGGTGGCAGTTGCCCCCGTATGAAAATGGTTTGCCCCGTTGTTGCCCCCCCCTCCCAATGTGGGTGATGGGAAGAAAAAATAAAAAATTAAATATATATATATATATATATATATGCTATATTGCTGTCGAACGTTGATGATATTTCTCTGATGTTTCCCCGAACCAAACATTTAAAATAATTAGATTAAACATAGCCATACCCGTTTGTTATCATGGTTCCGATTTGTGAGGTCAAGGGTTAGTGGCGACTGGTGACGTTAGCCAGCTAGCGTTTGCAAATGTCATGTGAAATATGTTACAGATTTTTAACCCCATACCCGTTTCATTTTTATTACTGTTTATTATAGAGACAATATGAACAGGAAGGAAGGGATTGGGAATATTGCCAGCTTTTTTCAAAGGAAGAAACCAGATATTCAGCAGGAGGGAGAGAGGGGGAAGGTGATGGGCTCATGGAGGAAGGGAAGGAAATTATAGGAGAGGAGGAAGAAATGAGTGGGGGAGATGAAAAGGAGAAACCGAATGATGGAGAGATTTGGAGGGAGAGGAACGGAAAGATGATAGTGATAGACAGACAGACAGACAGACAGACAGACAGACAGACTCGCTGGACCTCATGGTATGTTAGTTCACTGTTTTAACAAATTAAAATTCCAAGTTCAATCAGTAAGGTAAACTAATTGTGGGTGTGTGAATGAGTGGGGTGGTGGTGTGGGGGGCTAGGCTAAGGGGTGTAGGATAGTCACATGTGTAATAATAACATATTACAGTATATTTGAAAAGTAATTGTGGGTGGGAGAATGGGTGGTGTGTGTGGGGCTAAGGGGCATCGGATACTTAAAACTTGAATGACGGTATATGCGTGACGCCCCCCTCTGAGAAATCCTTTGCCACGCCTCTGCCACCCCCGTTTAAAATATCCTCGAAATGCCACTCCTCTGGTGTGATGCTGTGTTTCTCAGAAAGGCGGGGCCAGCTCACATCTGACATCAACGCCCCCTGCGTTTGGACATAGTGTGATGTCATCACCCCCGTGGTCGTACTCCTGACCCTCCCGCAGCGTTAGCGGCAAGAAATGTGATTAATGTGTTTGTTGTTCGACAGAAGATTTGACTCACGCACATTTGACGGAACAAAGACCTCGTGGGGCTGCTGCCATTTTATCATTATGTGTTCATCTTGCTTTTTTTATTTTTATTTTTTTTCCATGAAAGCTTCTCCTTTTCTGCTTTCTGTGGTCACAGAAGCGCATTTCATTGATGCAGCCTGCCACGGCATGACGTTGATTTTAATGCAGAGGGCGGCTGATACTTCCTCATACAGGCTGTATTTCAACTCTGTTTGTCGTCACTGGTTACGGGTGGGAGGAGTTTCTTTAGGGCATTATGGTTCCTTGTCGGTACATCGTGTTTTTACTCACAAAGGAACCGTTTGTTCAAGGTTTCGGCTAATGTTACTGGGGACTTGCGTGTGCGTGTGCGTGCGTGTGTGTGTGTGTGTGTGCGTGCGTGTGTGTGTGTGTGCACGTCCTGTTAAATGCTGAAGATGTGCCGTACGCATGACCTTCTGTATGCACTTATTGTATGTCGCTTTGGATAAAAGCGTCTGCTAAATGACTGTAATGTAATGTAATGTGTCCCAACAGCTCCTATGGAAGCAGGCGCAGGCCTACCCCCTCTTCAGCTTCCTGGGGGAAATGGAGTCGCACATGTTCGAGTGCGTCAACCAGTCGGCGGTTCACGAGGAGCTGGAGGACGAGACGCGGCGGCTGTGTGACGTGCGGCCCTTCCTCCCCGTGCTCAAGCTCATCACTCGCAACTGCGGCCGCGCCGAGCGGCTGCTCGACTCCAAGATCGGCGTGCTCATCGGCAAAGGTAGCTCCCGTCCCTCTGACCCCTGACCTCCGACCCCCCGTCCTCAGTCGCAGACAAACCCCTCTCGCACCCGCGTAATTTCTTCCGCGGTATTCGCATACCGCCGATGTTGGCATCAGAACGCTGGTAAAGAATGTCCCGCCCCCCTCACCTGAGTTCTAAATGCCTTGCTTTAATCCTGAAGCTCAGTCCCATTCTCTGGACTCGTGGACTCAAAGGCGCGTCAAAGTCAATGGGTGGTAAGGGCTGACCCGTTGTGAAAACAGCGTTCTTGGCAAGTGCTCTTACGCATCTTAGGAATTTTCGCACCCTCTACCCGCCTTTTTTACAAGTCCGTATCAATGCAGATGTACCTGCCCCTGGAAATATGCCATTAAAGTCTGCAAGTCCACAGTCCACGAGTCCGTGAGGGCTCAGTTTGGTATTCAGCCAGATTCTGTGTTTGACTGACCCTGATCTCAGACAGGTTCCGTTCTGGACCCTCACGTGTTTGAACCATTCAATTGCCATCATCGATGGCTCGGGCCCGTTTTAATGTCCGGGGCATGTTGTCTGCGTGCCCCTCCCCCTAGATCACATAATCTGTTGCGGGCAAGTCTGTGATGTTAGCGAGAACATTCCCAAAAACAAAAAACGACGACGTTCGCATGGAATTTTGAAGTCACGGACGGCTAACTGTGGAATGTTTATTCTGTTCTGTCTGACAGACCTCCTGTGAATGGCACTGCTAGGGCTTCTGGTTCGTATTCATTTTTGGGGCAGCGGTCGTGAGGCCCCGCCCCCCGGACAACATCAGGGCTGCGGCACGCGGAGGCCGGTTAGAGCGTGGCTCGTCCGGGATGATGTGGCTCGGCGCCAGTCAGCCCTGCCTCTCGAAGCTGCCCTCTGTGGCTGAGTGTAATCGGAGGCCACCGATCAGATCAATTTCATACCCCTCGCAGCTCCGTCAGGTGTGTTTATCGACGCCCGAGTCGATTAGCGATCATCGCCTGACGGGGGTGAGACGATCACACCGCACGCGGAGTGGGGGATGCGGCCGGTTCCCGTGGAGACCGCTCTCTGCAGGGGTCAGTATCCATCTCCACGGTTACTTGAAACAAAAAGGAACAATGGCTTGAATGAAAGCCCCCTACAGGTGAGAATACCTTGATGGGGACAGCAGAGAGCCGGTAATGAGGCTATTACTGTCTCAGCTCAGAAGCTGCAGGCGCGACTCACTGTCGCTGTGCTGCAGTGTATAACGTCGATGTGATATACTCCCCTTAAGTCTCTGAGGAAGGACTGTTGTCCGAAACGTCATTTTTCCATTAATAAAGTTGCAAGCACAGCAAGAGACAGTGTTGCAGTTTATTGTTTTATTCTTGACTTTTGCGTATCTCCAGCAACTGTGGTTTACGCAGTAAAGTGTGGAAACTTGAAAATTCCCCTTAAGAAATGCATTTTTCTGGAACATGAAGAGGCTCAGGGACACAAAAGAACTTAACAAAAGATCTATCTGTCAAAAACAAAATAAGTAAAGACGTCACTTAACCAGATGAGTGAAATTGACAGAATAAATCAAACAGATAAATTATAAATATTTGGTCATAACCGGCGTACAGCTGGAGCTGTGCGAACGGCCTACGTTAGTCTACCGTCGGCAGGGCTGTTAGCCGCGGCTAACGCTGTGGTAACGCTGTGGTAACGATCGGCTGGTTTTGGGATGTCCCCCTTGCAGGTCTCCATGAGCTGGACGCTCTCCAGGACCAGGAAGTGAAGGACTTCCGCTCTAAGATGTTCCGCATCAGCGAGGAGAAGATGCTGAGGGTTCAGATGATGAGCTGGAAGGAGTGGCTGCAGAGCTGCTTCTCCCCTCAGCTGGAGGCCGGGGGAACCGAGGCTCTGCAGGAACGTCTGAACGAGGCCACCCTCAAGGTCACCATGCACTTTGACCTTTCCCAGGTAAACGCCCACTCTCTCTCTCTCTCTCTCTGCCTCCCCCATCTCTCTCTCCCTCCCTCTCTTCCCACTCTCTCTCTCTCTCTCCCTCCCTCTCTTCCCACTCTCTCACTGCTGTACGACGGCACCCTCAAGGTCACCATGCACTTTGACCTTTCCCAGGTAAACGCCCACTCCATCTCCACTCTCACAGAAAGGGTTCTCTCTTTCTCTCTCTCCCTCTCTCTCTCTCTCTCTTTCTCTACCTCCCCCATCTCCCCATCTCTCTCTCCCTCTCTGCCTCCCCCCATCTCTCTCTCCCTTTCAGCCTCCCCCCATCTCTCTCTCTCCCTCTCTGCCTCCCCCTGTCCCTCTCTCTTTCTCCCTCCCTCCCCTTCTCATCTCTCCCCTCTCTCCCTCTCTCTCCCTCTCTGCCTCCCCCTGTCTCCCTCTCTCCCTCTCTATCCCTCTCTGCCTCCCCCTGTCCCTCTCTCTTTCTCCCTCCCTCCCCTTCTCATCTCTCCCCTCTCTCTCTCTCTCTCCCTCTCTCTCCCTCTCTGCCTCCCCCTGTCTCCCTCTCTCCCTCTCTCTCCCTCTCTGCCTCCCCCTGTCTCCCTCTCTCCCTCTCTCTCCCTCTCTGCCTCCCCTTGTCTCTCTCTCTCTCTCTCTCTCTCACACATTCTCATACACTCTCTCTCCCCCTCTTCCACCTTTCCCTCCTCTCTCGCCCTCCCTCTCTCTCCACTCTCTCACTGCTGAATTTATATTATTATATTTCTCCCTCCACTTGCACCTTGAGCCAGCCCCTTGCACACGCAGCACAGATGATTTACACACTCAGGAATTTACACACTCGCTCATGCCCTCACACGTTGGTGACAGAAGGAAGTGATGAACACGCATGTTTCTTTTTTTTAGAGCGTTCTGAGGTCCTATTAAATGTCTCAAGTAAATGCGAGTTCTTAACGTTACTCTCTCTTTCTCTCCTGCACACACACACACACACACGCACACACACACACGCACACACACACACACACACACACACACACACACGCTTATCACTCCCCGTGCACAGAGCCTCACACGTGTCGGAGTGTGTAATTCTCCAGTACATTGACATTCTTGCACATAATCCCTGATGCAAACCCTTCAGTACAAGCTTTATGAGGGCCCCTTTAAGGGTATATTTACCCTCTCCAGGGTACAAGCTTTAGGGGGGCGGAGGGGGGCCGTGAGGCCGGAGGCTGCTGCCGGGGTCAAGGGTCAGGGGTCAGCACTGTCCCTGGCGGCAGAGGGGTGGGATGACAGAGGGGTAGGCGGGCTGAAAGAAGTCCTCTGCAGGTCCTATCTCTTAAAATCTTCCTTCCATCTTCTCTCTCTCTCTCTCTCTCGCTCTCGCTCTCCATCTCTCTTTCACTGGCTTTTTCTCTAACCACCGTCTGTCATGTGACCACACTAAAATAAGCTGCCGTTCTGACAGTGCTAACTAGGTCATGGTGACTAGGATCTTGCCATCTTTTACGAGGAGTGAACTTTCTCCCCCCAAGCCTGGTTTGCACTGCCGCGATTCACTGACAGGCTGTATTGCGTTATTCACACAAAAATGAAGTAAAAAAAGAACCACAGTGTAATTATATTGTGGAGACTTGTTGAAAGCGTTGCCATTTCAGTCTGTTGTGTGCGTGCGTGCGTGCGTGCGTGCGTGCGTGCGTGCGTGCGTGCGTGCGTGCCTGTCTGTCTGTCTGTTTGTCTGTCTTTTCCCCCCTGTCTCTCCCCCTGTTGGATGCTCATCTCCTGCTTCTCACTGGTCTGCAAAAATATGCATCTGGCTTTATCTTCAAGCTTAAAAAGGGTCACGCTGACAATGGTCTCGTAAACCCCGTCTTGCTGGTCTGAACATGCCCGGACAAGGAGCCAAGTTAAAGTGAGCAACGCTTACTGAAAATGTATCCTAGCGGAATACCCCCCGAGTCAATAACACACTGCTGAGAGTTCCACTGCCCCCCCCCCCCCCCCATTCAATAA
>JAINUF010000062.1:0-34723 GCA_029718625.1 Synaphobranchus kaupii | reverse complement strand
TTACGGATGCCTCAGTCAGCAGCCCGGGTTCATTCACACACAGACACACACACACACACACACACACACACACACACACACACACACACACTGCCACCTCACAGTTTGTGGGCGTAATTGCCATCAAACATAGGTGCAATTCAACATCAGATCTTTCCTGTCTGCTTTATCTCTGCTTATAATTTTTTTCTTTGTGGGGATGCTTAGGTCTATGTGTTATTTGTTTAAAGTGAAACACCACGTACACAGAATGGCAATGCTGGAACTGAAAAAAAACACGTGTCCTTGACTGATATTCTTTGAGATTTTCTTTTTTCACTTTCGTTTTAAGGATAAATGAGCACAGATCCACCCTTTCAAAATGTCCCGCAGTAGCAGGAAGGGCAAGGTACACACGGCCACCTTTCAACTGCGTCCCGTCGCTCGTCCTGTTCTTCGATGAAAAACAGACAAGAAATCCCCAAATCTGCGCGGATGCACGCGCTCAAAGATGTTATTAACTCGGTAGAAGGGCCGCGCCGCGCATAAAATAATCAAATCTCTCGCTGTCATATGGAAAGAATTATTTCCCCCCCTATCGCAGCATGTGCAGTAATTGGATACAATTTAACATTCACAGCCCCTGGCGTGTCGGCGTGCAGCGCCGCTGCCACAAACTGAGCCTCGCCTCTGAACGAATTTTCAGAGCTAGCGCACGAGGGGGGAAAAAAGGCACGATAGCCCGTGACAAAATGATTAATAGTGGTCCGGCGAGATTACAGACGGTCGAGGCCCGGTAGAAAAAGAGGTTAAAACATAGCACCTGGCAGCCACCACAAAGCATAAAAAATACATTTCCAATCGAAAAAGCCCCCAGCTCGCCTGATATGGAAGACGTGAAGACTGAGCAGGAAGCAGTAAATTTAATGCTTTGAGGAGGTTGGCTCCAGCAGCTTAAATATCTGCGTGCTGTCTGCCGGAGGTTGTGGGCGATGGCCTGAGCTTATAAACTCGCTTTTTAAAGAGGAGAGCTGCTAGTTAGCAAGCGTGAGGATTGGAGTGGGGGGGCTTGGGGGCATGATGGTAGGAGCCCAAAGCCTTTGAGGATTAGCAGGGACTTCCCACAACGACTAGCCTTTTGTTGTCAAGAAAAGTCTGTTGCTTTTCCCGTTTCTGTGCTTTTGTTCAACCCAGTCCCTGTCCACTCTAATAGAAAGTATGTCCCCTGTGTCTGTGTGTGTGTGTGTGTGTGTGTGTGTGTGTGTGTGTGTGTGTGTGTGTGTGTGTGTGTGTGTGTGTGTGTGTGTGTGTGTGTGTGTGTGTGTGTGTGTGTGTGGTAAAATGACCCACTTTCTATTCACTTAATCGAGGATATAGCTGAAAGGTCCTTCCACCTGCTGGTTCCAGAACTCATCAATAGAACTAACTAGCACAGAAGGCTTGGAAATAGTCAACAAGCCCAGATAAGAGCATCAGACACAGTTTAGTAAATAAATGCATAGGCTAAATGACAATACATACACAAATGTCAATACACATGTGTGTGCGTGTGTGTGATAGGCGTAGCCTATACTGTCATTTGTAATAATAAAATAATACATTTTTAAGCATGTGGACAGTTGTAGTTAAATCCAATGAAAGTTAGGATATAATTTATTCACTTATTATTTGAGTGGAACGAGGGGGGGACTTGTAACAACAGTTGTCTGCCCACTGCCCGTGCACCTTTCCGCTGTACACAGCCTGTTGTCCCTTCCGATCGGCTTGCGAGAAAGAAAGGCAGCCCCTCAAAGGAGCAGATGCAGGCTACGTGGTTTCCGTCATGCAGGAGGAGATTTAAAGGGCCGTGCTATATTTATAAGCGTTCTCCTTTCAGCTCGTCAGTCTCGCTCGCGGCGAGTTGCCGTTAATACAGAGACTCCTGCCGAGCCGCATTTATTTTTATTCTAATTACGATCCTCTGATTTTAGAAGGGTAGATTTTGCAGCGCTTGCGTCGTTTATATCCGCTAAATAGTCTTGAGCGAGACATGCAGCACGTGCCTGCGTGCGCATGATGTTAATTAATTTATCATAACGCGCGATTGCAGGTGTGTGAGGGAGCAGAAGAGAGACAACGTGGACCTTAAGATGTGCGAGAAATGACTGTGCTTACTCAACGATGGCGTTTTCACTGTTCAGTCTGCGTCTACGGATTCAAATTAACACATAGATTATTATGAGGCTTGCTCTTTAAAACCTCCCATTCCACTCCCTGCTATTGTTGCATGTTTTTGATTTCATGAATCTTAACTGACCTAAAAAAAAAAAACTCCTTTGTGAAATTCCCTTTGTTTTTATCATTGGGCAGCCTTTTCTGATAGTGACAATCAATGTTGCAGGGCCAGTTCTATCCTTTCCTGCAGGATGCAGCAAATCTGGCCACACTAATTTGTTCTCCGCATGCAGACTGCTGTGCATACTGCTCTGGGCATCTGAAAGGTCACGGGGTCAAGTGAACAGGTCAGAGGTTAGACACGCCATTCTGTGAATGACCTTGCATTCCTCGGAAGGGTTTTTGTCTCAGTACAGCCCTTAATTTCTCACAAGCAGGCAAGCAGTCGTCTGAGACGTGAAATTTTAAATGGATAACAGGGAGAATGGAGGAATGTAATAATGGGGTTAAAGGTAAAAGTGAGCAGCAAGATTAGTCCTGGATGCACTCCCCTAAACTGGACCACATAGGACAAGCTGGGTGGCTCATCCTGATGTCTAGCGTATGGATGGGCCCTACGATCTGTTATCCAATCTGAACCGGGCCATTGCAACTGTGTTACGCATAATTAGCTTTTGCCTGGCCCAGGGCTGGGAGGGTTTCAATTGGCTGGGATGAGTCTCATTACAAACCTGCAACCCACGCTGGCTGAATGGGTACCTGCAAGCTCCTCTATTCAGCTATACATTACGGATATGTTCCCTTTCACCAAAATGCTGACTTAGCCTATCCGGCAGGAAGTAGAAAACCACAACTATAAGTGCTGTTACAATTCATAGACATCACAGAATGCTGCCTACAAAGGTGCCTTAATTTGGCTAATTTTGAGGTAGCACCAGATGTATTGCTGTTGTAATGGTAATTCCACAATTCCTTGCAACAATCAAAAATATTGCATTTCCATTAAAATAACAGAAAATGAACCGAGATGCAACAGAGTTCATGTTTAAATATAAGTAAAATATTAAATTGTAACAAAGAAAAGGTATGGGTAAGTGTTGCACAGTTTTCTTTTGTTCATTTTTGAATTTGCAATGTTGTACGTGGTTGATAGTTAATTTACTAGCTATACAGCCTGCTTAGGAGCAAGTAAATTAACTACTCAGCCAGGTTAGGATGTCCAAACCATGCATTTTTAGCCAAGTTGTGTTATTTGGTAACTTGCTAGCTAGTTCCACATCTGCTTGACACAGATGGACACTCAACTTGTGATCAAACCAGGTCGTTAGCCAAGTAAAACTGGCAAACTGTCAAATTTTAGCTAACCCCAGGTACCTTGCCAATGTGATGTAGTAGACGCTGCCTTCATAGGCTGTTCCATCTGAGGGAGATTAATTTGATGCCTACAAAGGCAACTGCCTACCTGAGCGACGAGGCAGCTGTGGAATTACGCACCTGCCATCGAAACAGTACGCAGCCTGACAGTCTTCCTCCGACTCGTGTCCGTGCCACAGCTCCTCCGGCGGCGATGGCTGGACATCACGTGCGGTGGAGGAGCGCTGCACCGTGAGCTGGACTGGGAATTCTAAACTGGAAGGAAAACGGGATAAACATGGAAAAAGAAGATGGGGAATAATGTGGACTCATCCTGCAGGTAAAAAATAAAATAAAATCACTTTTGTGTTTCGGCCAGCTCGGTCACACCCTGTCAAGGGCTGGTGCCTTGTTAGGTCCTCTCGGTCGGTCCAAGGGGTTGGTTAGTTTGCGTATTTTAGGCTTTAACAAACAAAAAAACAAGCAGAGACATGTGTTGACTCCATGAGGCAGTTTTAAAAGGGCTGTTCCAACTCCCAGCCAGGGAAAAATGCATGGGAGACAGCCAAAAAAAACCCTAATCCAAAACAAAAAGGAGAGATAAGGCCAGAAAACCTGGGCTCTGCGCTGGCAGCGTACAGCACAAGGTCTCCCACTCTTACATTCTCATGGCTCGCTTCACACTCAACAAAGTTCCAGTGGCTTCACATTCCACCAATGAGAAAGCAAACTGGAGAAAAACCAACACAATTTTAACCCAGTGTCGAGTTCCCATAAAAAAAAAACACCATAAACTGGGTTTTCCCCAAAGTAAGCATCTCCTCAAAATAGGAATACTGTGTGAACCGGGTGGCTGAGAGCAAACAAATGGACGTTATAACGTCTTATTGTCTTCATTTCCTTTTCCTGTGGAAGACCCCACTTGTATCATTTTGAGAAGGGACTGCATGTGGCTTCATAATGATGCTGCTGAATTTACCCCAACACAAAAACAGAAAATGTTGTGTATGAATTACAACCGCATAATGGTGGGTTTGGCACAGGAAAAGAGATGCTTGTTGAAATGTGGCGGATTTTTGAAGTTATAGGGCTGTTTTGCATCTATGGGTCCTGGAGCTGTTTTTTAGGTCAATAGAGTCATAAACTCCAGCACGGACCAAGACATTTTAACGCTCCCCCCAGGAATCAAAAACTATGGTCACAAATGGCAAATTGATTATTGTGCAAGACTGTTATCCCATGCATACTTCAAAATCAACTAAGGGTCAGACCAAGCTATTTCAATGAGGATTTGCTGATTTTGCATGCTTAGGTCTCAAATTGTTCTCATATTATTTTCACACAATCCTTTTCCATCCAAATAAATAAAGCTGAACTTAGGTCATGATATTCTGCATAGTTGTAGAGACAGAGGGGTCTAAATAGGGCCGCTATCATGGGGGGTTAGAACTCTTTATGTGAGTGTATTTCAGGCAATAAAGGAAATAAAAATCTGATATTTGGAGGGATAATTTCACAGAACTCATAGAACAAATACTTATCAAAATATTAATGCTGTCATCTATACAGGGCATCTAAAAAAGAATTTAGTGGTTTGTCTTCAAGTGGGCATATTAGTAGAATCTGGAAACTTCATATCAGGGCCAATGCAGGGCTACTACAGGGTTGTGCAGTAATTCCATTCCATTCCTAGTCATTGTTTATTTTCTAAGCTCCATTTAAATAGTGACTAAAACAGTGACATCTAGTGACAATGGCAATATTTAATTAAAATAATAGTGTGATGTACTACTACACATATTGGACACTAGGTGGGCAACGACCTTGAAAATAGCCTTCACTTGACCTGGCTTTGACTTTGCCTGCTTCAGAGGAAGCTTATACCAACTTCTCCATGTTAAAATTTCCAAAAAGGTTGGTCTCAGCCTTTGTAGCTTGAAATCATATCTGCTATAGGTTGTTGAAGGTTAAGGTCCCATATATACCTTTAATTAACCCATGAAGTAATTTTATAAGGGTAATGACCACATTATACATATTAAATGTATACAGACATCTGTAAAATGTGAAAGTTATGAGGCTGAACAAATATGCTTACATGTGATTTTCTAACATTGAAGATATACCACAAAACATTTGTAAAATGGTTTCTATACATGCTTTGTTTACATTTTGTTCTTAGTGGTTACTTTAGCAATCGGATTGATATCTTTATTATTTAAAGAGTAAATGCTATCTGAAAATGTTAAGTCAATACAATTTGGTCATTCTGGACCTTAATTGAACCTTTATAGTTCATAAACCATTAAGAAATCAAGGCTCAAACTTAATTTTCATTCATATGGTTAATTGAAAAATGTGTACATCAAAGTGAAACTGGTTCTGAACAATAGGCCCCCCACCCTCATTGAAACTGGGTGGTTTGACTCCTAAATAAATGGTGAACTGACCACAAAATTACTGTTCTTACAATTACAATGGCCAGATCAAACTCCAGACTGGTCAATGATTCCCCTAATATGATCACTAATCTCCTAAAACACGATGGAGCATGACTCGGTAGTGCTAACCTTGTAAAGGGAGGCTGTAAACAAGGTATTGAAAACAAGGGCGCCAATCATTATGATACCTATCATTTTGGAAAAGACAATTATTTTTAAAAAAAATGTATGCAGCCTTTTTTGGTCATCTTTATCAAGAGTCCCAATACAGGACCAGTCTGTTTGTGTGGTAGAAATAGTCTCAGGTATCATTTTGGTGTTTACTAATTGAGTATCACTCCTGTATTTGTGTTAATGGAATCTTCTGTTCATATAAAAACTCAACGCGTCACAATTCGGCATTGGCGACCTTGTCTATTTTCCTTCCTGGCCTAAAAAAACATGAGGAGTCCGTCTGTCTTGGCTGCCACAGGCAGCAGCTGCCGCCTTTCAAAGCAGCCTAATTTATGCGGCTCAGCCGCGGAGCCGGCGCGAGCGAGAGTGAGAATTGAGGGGGTGGGGGAGGAAGGGCGGGTAGGAGGAGGAGAGGGGGAGGGGGAGCAGCTCTCTGTATCTTCAGCGGCTCTTGCGCTACACGCCCTCTCTCCGAAGCCTGCCACGGGAGCGCGGAGCTGACGGCTCTGTGAGCCAAGCGGCATGAAAGTGTTTACGAGCTCAGTCAGCGCACACAAAGCCCTGCGGGGAGAGAAGTCGGGCCGCTTGGCAAGCGCCGCAAAGCTGCAACCATCAATTTAATATAGGTGCTAAGGACGAGGGACGTTTTGGGGGCAGGCGCTGAAAACAAACAGCGCGAACGCTTCATTTCTCTTTAAATGGAGGAGGAGGAGGACAGACATACAGTACGTGATGAAGGCATTGTTTCACTGGCAACCATGGAATTATAGTTAGTAACAAACTTCACAGTGTAAAGAAAACCAAAACCTATTTTTCCAATGGGGCTGTTAAGAAAATCTTCTTGTCCTTTATGGTGCAGTTGAAAATAAAGTCATGTTCCGTAAATAAATAGCTATAGTATCAAAACTAGTGGCTCGTATGCTGCAAACCCAGGTCAACGACAGTAAAGCTGGATGGTTGTGCATACATGCAGGGGTGCCGTATAGCGAGGAAATTTAGAATGATTCCAAGGGCCCTGACTGACAGGTTATTGTGCTGCAATAGTGCTGGGACAGGGTGGCCTGGGGTGGCGGGGCCCAATGTGAGATTGTTTCATGGGTGCCCAAAGTCTATGGTGGCACCTCTGCAGTCTCCATAAAAGCAAGCTATCACAGTGGGGAAAGCCACCATCTTGCTAGCAAGCTAACTGTGGCTCTTATTAATATCTCAGACATCATTCAAGGCAGCAAACTTGTGTCTATTAAATATCAAGGCGAGAGCTATTTGTCTTGCTAGATTAAATTAAGCGAATATCAATTTCATCACTCAATAGAAATTCAGTGAGTTTTAGCCGTGCAAGCAGTTGCTAGCTTGTTATTGGGGAAAGAACTGGATATCCATCCTTATCCACTACTACTGTTTTCAATAAACATGAGCTGACATACATACATTCCCCCCATTTTACTGAGTGATATCCACACATGCACACACAGAAAGACAAAACAGATACACAGGACATCGGAGCACAGTGCCAATACGCACCCAATGCTCACTCTTCTCTCTTAGGAGGAGACAAATCATTTGGGCTGTGTGTGGTGGGGGGTGCCTTTTCAACATGGATGCCCTCTTTTTTTAGTGCCCTTCGTGGTAATGATTTTTTTTTTTTTTTTTTAAACACACAATGCAGGCGGGGGTGTGTGTGGTGGGGCGGTACTTTCTGAATGACAGGTCTAAAGGGGCACAAGCCCCTCCTCTCTGCATGTGCCTGGTGAGGATGTTTTAAAAAACAGATTCATCAGCGCCAGAATACGAATATAAATTCCGTAGGTCGGTAATGACAAGTAAAAATGGATACTTGAATGTAACAATAGTGCCATTCTGTCTGTGAAGAACACAAATGCACACTACACATTAGGGGCCAATATTAAAACATTATTCCATACAGGGGGATCATTGCAATTAGCCTACATATCCAGACATTTAAGATTGGCCAAGTATGGATAAAAGCTAATAATGCAAAATTATTATTGTCAGCATGATCAGTTGCATCCATGTCAGTGGACATAAGGGATAATTAGCAATGAAGACTACATGCGGTTTGTGAGGTTTTTTGGGGCCATTATCCCAAGGATATGTACAGAGGAGATATTTAGAGGTGCACAATGTAGTTGGGTGCAAATCTTGAAGAGAACTGTGTATTTTGTCAAATTAGACCCAACCTCAACCAACAGCAAGGGGTCTTCAATTTGCCAAAATAATAAAAAGTGTGCCTGATTCATTTATTTTAACAACATGCGACTGTTGCCTAACTAACAAAAAAAAATACTGTGACAATAATGACCGGCAAATAAAACTGTAATAACTGAACATTTAGGTCTTATTCACCTGGTCAGAATAAACTGGCCGCAGACTCTGTGACACTGTTAGATAGAAAGGGCTGCATCCCTAGGAATGCACACAACTGATCAGCGCTGGAAAGAGCCGAGCCTAAATGCTGTGTTGTGTAATTATGCACAGTGAATGCAGTTTTGAGCTTCTTTGGGAAACTGGAGGGGCCCCGTGGGGCTGTGGCTGGCGTTTCCGCGGTGATTGTTGTAAGCGATCCATAACGATCTGCAGGTGGAACAGGCTGATTAATAGCGGCTGCTCGAGGCGCCGCTGCGTGCAAAAGAACTTCCTGCAATCTGACCCGCCGGAGTCAGTCTCCTGCCCCCGCTCTCTAGCCCCGCCCGAGTCTCCGGCACGGCTCTCTTTTCGGCTCTCAGCCGCACGAACCGTAAAGCCGCCGCCCCCCGCCGCGAGTGAGCGTTAGACTGCGGAGAACAGATGGCTGGATCTTCAAAGAGAGCGCGCGACTTCTATGCTGGTTGCGGTTCGCGCACAGCGCCGTATAAAATGACGTAAACCGTGTGGCGTTCCTAGGTGGAAAAGTCTGGCTTTTGATTCCCGTCGTTCGAAGTGCTGCTAACGCTTGCGTCAGTGTGATTGTGTACCTGAAAGTGTACTCTGTGTATTCTGAAGGAATTAAAAGGCAAGGATAGTCTACGAGGTTCACCTTTCTCCAAGGCAAAACTGTCAATTGACTTAGCATTGACATATACTATCCTACAGTATAAAGGCATATAGGCCCTATAGCAAATAACCTTTTCAGTTATTTGTTCTTTCATTTTTTTCTTATCAGATTTTTGATTTCAGGATCTTCCATGATATAGCCTATGCCATTACTTTCTTATCTTTGACTAGGAAGTATTCTTCTCATACAGTCAACTTCACTTGAATAATACATTTTAGGGAGATAAATTAAATGTTTCAGCCGCCACAATGCTGGTGATGGGGGTGGTGATCGCTAGCAACTGAACTCACTTCCTCACCTGTATCCTGTCTAATTTAGTGGCGATGTGCTCAATAAGCTGTGTTTCCCTGTTTGCCATTTCAATCCTCCCTCTCTCAAGGGGCTCTCTCAAAAAATCGGGTTTTGTTAGAATTATACTATAAGCTACACAAATTTCGCTTGTGTGCCATTTTTTTTCTTCACATGTTAACTATGTACACATAGAGTGAACATGTGACTTCATTGGAGATGGTGTGAACTGCTACTGACATGAAGACCAAATGACTGACTTGGTGTGGAGACCAGTGGAATGGCCTTTATAGTAATGACTTACACTTTAAAAAATAATTAAAACATTTTTTAGCTGCACGATAAATTTGGTTTTGAGAGCTGGTATTGGCGATAAATTGGTGCACAACCATCCACATTCACTGCAATAAGTAGATTATCCAGCATTCTATTGAATAAGCAGTCATGCATAAATAAGCTAGTGTGTGTAGCTCACTAAAGCTGCACAAGTTTGTAAATGTCCTTAAATGCCCCAATAGTAGACAAAAAAGTTTTCTTGGGGGGGGGGGGGGGGCTCATTTACATGTAATAAGCTTTAAATAACTCTAATAATCAGTGGCGTGAGAGTTCTGCTGGGAATTAGGCCCTATAGCACAGAGGATGCTCCTCCATTATAAGTCAATTTCTCCCTTTTCTCTCCCCCCTCCCAAAAAAAAAAGGAATAAAAATAAAACATTTTTATAAACACCCCAACCACCCTGGATTTGAGCAGTAATAGCCCGATGGAGTGTGCGGTCTGCCCTGGTCCCCTGAGACGCCTCTCTGCTTCCCTCGGCAGAGAGAGGAATAATGCAGCGCTTTCAGACCCACTCCCCCGTCTTTTGTCTGAAATTGCAGGCGAACGCCCACCCTTCGCTCAGCGGCGCTCCGCAACCGCGTAGCCAAGCAGCGGTTTGAAAAGCAGTCACCTCCCCCTCAACCCCTACCACACCCGCCCCCCCCCCCCCCCCCCCCTAAAAAAAAAAAAATTTATTAGTTTAGAGGTTATTCAATCCAAAGGAGACCGCTTTTCTTCAGCCTTAAACGGGAAATGTGTGATTGCCTTTCACAAGCAGACACCCCCCAGCGCACACACAGACACAGACACCACACACACACACACACACACACAGACCGCCCTCGACAGCTGCAATAAAGCTGCAAACTACCCCCCCCCCCCCCCCCCGCCCCGCTCCCCCGCCCAGCTCCCCCCTCCCCCCTCCCCCCAATTACCACCCCCTGCCCACACGTGCCCCGCATCCTAGCTTTGACAGATGCGTCCCATCTCTCTCTCTCTCCCTCTCTCGCCTCTCTCTCGCTCCTCCGCTGGAATGTGACACTGTGGTCGGCTGCCTTCAATGTCACTGCTAATAGATAAGGAGGGGATTAGCCCTGCGCTACAATGCCTCTGACGAGGGGGAGAATAATTACCTTGGCTAATGTCATCTAATTGATTTTTAATTAAGTAAGCACCCCCCCCCCCCCCCCCACCACAGCTCAAATACGGCTCAGGATGCTTACTTATGGGTGCCCTAATATTGCCTATTTTTTTTAACTGTTCAAAAATTTTATTTCACTTGTCCTTTTAGGGGAAGGGTCTTTTTCTATTTTTTGTCCTTTAAAACAACTGCATCCCACCCTATGACTTGTGCTGATAAGCTTTTTCTATTTTCATGAATTTCTTTCTCCCTTTAGAAGAGCTAAAAGCCCTCTCAAAAAAGAACACAACATTTATTTTAGTATTTTTACAATTACGTTTCAGGTGAATATGGTTGAAGTTAACTGTGAAAAATTGTTTAAAAATAAAAAGGCTTAAAAAGGTGGTAATTAATATGTTTTAATTTTAGAAATAAATGTTTGTTATTTATTATTTCATGCTTGGTTTTTGTTTGGGGACTACTAGCTGCCATAAATGTAGTTAAAATTAAATATTTATGTATTCAGAATGAGGTCTGACAATATGTAATGAAGAATGAACCAAGCTAGACTGAGATATAGCTCTTAGCTAGTGTAATTATATTGTAATACTATATACTACTCTAGTATTACCTATATGTAATTCAATCGGTGTTGAATTCGAAATCCAAATGGGGTTTCCCCAGACAGGTCTGAATCCTGTGGTGAGTGGTTGAATTTTGGCCTGTTGCCTCATATCCTGTCTGATTTCTGCAGCTAAACAGTTTCCCATTCACAATCGGAGCAGTTGAACGTGTCTCCACTCAGGCTAATGTAAAACTTGTGCGTACTTCATTTTAAGCCACTTGCTGGGGAAGCGCGTTTATGAGTGAATTCTGCAGCAAAGCTTAGGGATTGGGGCATTTGGGGAATTACATGTATGACCCTCATTCCAATAAACCACCTTTGTAACGTTTCACTTGTGATCTTTAATGATCATAAACTGCCACATCAAAGCAGATGGTCTCAAATGTCCAGTTTTCCGGCATGAAATTTATTTCGTAAACTTGCAGTCTGGTCACCCAAATACCAACCATGTTAATTAGCTTCTGAAGTACCCTCCTTCCTACCCGACTCACGCAGAAAGTGAATACTAGTGAATCATTACTAATATCATCATTACATGTACATAAATCCACATACAATGAAAATACATACTAAATCCACAGTTAATTCTCCATGCAATATTGTAGAAGGTTGTCAAAATGTAGAAGTCCTTTCACTGGAACGGCAAGCGGCCTCCATCTCAGGCCACGAAAAACAAAAAACGTTTGGGCTGGCGGGGATGAGATGGGGCAGGACTCGCTGTGCCGCTGTGGGCCCCCCGGCCCGCGTGAGGCCGTAGCGATTAGCGCTGCCGGCACACTAATCTGCGCGGTAACATCTGGGCCCGGGCTGCGTGGGCGAAGGAAATGACGCCACTCTGCTCCCACCGAGAGGCTCTGACAGCAGGCTGGCAGCCGCCTCGGGGGCCTCTGGGGTTCCATAAACCCCCCCCCCACCGGTCCCTTCCGCGCAAATCCGCCGCGCGCCGGCACGGCGCATCCACTCCTATTGACATGACGTGCAACATCACATGAACTGGCGAGGCTAACGCATTCTGTGACTGTTCTATGCCCGAGTGACACTCGGAGACATTTGTTCCCCATATCAGGGTATCTTACCGACACACATGTGGTAATTGTAGTTATATCCTGTAAAGCACTGGTAGGAGACGTAAAAATAAATAAATAAATAAAACAAGATAAATTCACCTGATGAAATCGTCCGCAATTGCAATCAAACTGGGATTTCGGGTTCAGGCGTTTTTCAAGCACTTTTGGGAAAGCGCACGGTTTGTTTGTGTGGGTGTAGACTGTGTTTGTTTAGATTGGCTCAGTGAGTAAATGGCCATTGATCTGGCTGTGTAAACACCGTATCCTCCGTTGGTGCTATATAGGACAAAGGGTCCTGCTGCCTGGCTGAGGTAGGATGAGCTGTAAGCAGGGAAAACAAGGCCAGGAGCTTCCGCACGACAGAACGCACAAAGCGCTTCTATAGCTGACCATTACTGTACAATATTTTTTTGCATATTTGCATACATTTGCATACATGCTACTACGATCTGTATCTATGTGCAAATAGCATCGCTTATTATGTGAGCTGCACGAAACAAATTCCTAAAAGGCTTCAGTTGGAATGGAAAAAGAGTAATGGACTATGACTATTCGAACGTGTTATGATTTGCCATTGAAAATGAGTGCTTTCCCACAGCAACTAGTATGAGGTTACATAATGATAATGGTTATCACACATCGGCCCAGATGGACATTTGAATGTGCATGTATACGCATGCACGCACACACACCCCATACACACACACACCACGCACGCACATGTGCAGCACACCATACACACACATGCATGCACGCACACACATACGCGCACACACACGGCTAAAATAACTGAAATGCAAACACAGCCACCCGCTGTGATGAAGGGTAGACATTAATCTTCTCTTGCTGTTTTGACAGCAGCGCCCCACAGCCCTGCAACCTGCTCTGAGGTCGCGGGGGGAACGTCTGGGATCCCCGCCCGCACGCTTCGGCTATCGCGTCTCACCCGCCTTCAAAGCATCGCACGTGCACGCTATTCCAGACACCGCAAATTTGAGACACTTACAATGGGGTTCATTCTCTTAAATGTACCCCCACAGCCAATAGAAAACTGAAGATATAGTTTCTTACTGTTCTACTCAGCTTGATGGTTTTGGAAACTTTCCAGCCCCCATGCCACCATCCTAAATAACAAAAATATGATTAACTTCATCTGGCAATGTATTTATTCAGTCAAATACATAAAATAATAATAATAATAATTTGTTGTTAATGGTCGGTATAGTTTAATTCACAGCCCTTGAAAAAGATCCGGCCATCTCATCCAGGGAGAGGAGAGGGTGTAATTATGTGGTCAGGTCACCCATCACTTCCCTGTAATTTCTCACTGTCTTTGTCCGCGTCTTGTCTGCATTATTTAATTGAGTTGGTATTAATGGGGTTTGATGGACTTCCGGAGGAAAGCACAGCATGGCTGGTTCATGGTACAGGCCCTTTAAGGGAACCTTTGATCATTTCTGCTTCAAGATGGCTAAGACAATTCGGCTTCAACGTGGCGGAACAAATGAAAAAGGCAAGTTGTGGGTTTCGGGGAACTGAGGTACCTGCATTGGTAGAATGTTGAGATTTAAAAATTTTAATAGATTAACATTCACATGAATATTGAAACAGCACAAGGGCGTTCAGACAAGCAATGCTCTCGCACGCTCGCTAGATAGACTCTACCAGGTGTTTAAGAAAATGTGATAGCGTGAACAAATTCATTAGCTCATTCATCAACTCATTCATTGCACGATCTGGTAAGGTAAGTTCCCCTCAGAATGTCAAACATACCTCATAAATATGCATGAGGAAACACTGTGTAAAAAAATGTGGTATCCTATGAAATTATTTTACACCAACCTGTGCCCTCCAAAATGAACGATAAACGATAAATATGAATCAAGATAAATAATAGTATTATTAGTTGTACCCTTGAGCAAGGTACTTAACCTGAATTGCTTCAGTATATATCCAGCTGTATAAATGGATAATATGTAAAAACATGATAAAAAAAAGTTGTGTAAGTCGCTCTGGATAAGAGCGTCTGCTAAATGCCTATAATGTAAATTAGTGCATTAGTGCAATGGTCCATTCATCCTGGACTTCCTCCTTGGAAAAATAAAGCAGTTCTATTTTATTCTTCCAGATAGAACCTTTGAAGATCCTTCACATCTTTTTTTCTATGTTTGCGGACTGCCCTCTTCAATTCAAAACCACAGATGTTTAACCGGGATCAATTCTGGAGATTGAGATGGCCATTGCAAAACAATAATTTTGTGGTCAGTTAAGCATTACTTTGTTGATTTTGAGGTATGCTTGGGATCATTGTTGTTACTGTGACGACTTCCCCTCCAGTTACGTTATGTTGTGTTGTTTTTCTTTAATAAAAAGTGATCTGGCTAAAAGTCACCAGACTAAACTAGGTTTGATTTTCAAGACTAAAAAATGGTTACATGAAAATTTTTAATTAGACTAGAGTTCTTATAATAATACTTATATAATTACGCTAGCCTATTAAAGCCCATCTGGGTGCATAAATACCAGATTTCTGCCCTCAATGTCAATAAATAAGACACTTCCTTCATGCCTCCCCAGCAGTAGCCTACCTCACTGTAAAACAAAGAAAACACCAACAGCCCCTTGCCATAGCAGGACTGCAATCACACAACATGGCCATAGCGTACATAATTATATTACAATTACCTGATTGTGGCATTGCGTTCAATGTGGCCAAATGCATCTCTGACCACCTGCTGAGGTGGTTTGGGAGAGCAGATCTCCAATGCGTCTTGGGTGCATTTACACCTGTATTTGATGTGCCATGGTTTAGCTCGATCTGCATTAAATACGAACGCCCTCAGGATACATGTCAGTGCCAGGTGCCACTGCTGCTCCCGCCCTTCGCACCAGCACAAAGCAAGAGTAAGACGTGGTGTTGTGTACCTCTGTGTAAAGGACAAACCATCTGTGGGGGTACATAAAAAGTGTTTGAATTTGTTGTGTTTGAACTAGTATGTACAAAACGAGCAGTAAAATTCCCAGTCCCTCCACTACAGTGTGACTGCCGTTGTCTGACTCCGCCCAAAAACTATAAGCGCTCTTCCCAAGAATCTTGGCTATTGTAGTTCAGAGTAAACAAAGTACCTGGTAAATGCGCAGTAGTTTGGGGCTATATCTCTGCTCTCACTACAGGTAGAAAGTTGGCTGAGAGCTCATTTTAATCAGGAGGAGAGTTACTTTTCTACAAATCAAACATGATTTTTGGATGGAATTACCCTTTAAGGTAATATTGAGATTGGTTTTGACCAGTAGCTAAATTAAAATGGCCGCTCTGCTTTATTTTGATGCTGGGCAATTTTTTAATCCTGTGATTTATCTATCACTGTAGTAGTTCCTGATCTTTGTAATAGTATAATTGGACTCCTTTTGACTGTATGCCATTGGTGTTTTCGCTAGTTAACACAAAACCAGGTGTCTTGTTTTAAGGAGAAGGTGCTGATGCAAGCTGTGATGTTTTTAGTGGATCCTTAGTTTTCTTTGGCCAGCTAGGTGAGGTGCCAGTTTCTCTTGGTGTTACAACACTGGCTAACTGAACCATCAAGCATTGAGCTTTCTTCAAGAGAAATTTATTTCAGTACACTGAAATATTTTTGAGTACCCTGATGCGCAAGCTATGTCATAATTCGAAATTGGCTGGGGGCATAGGCCTCATGATGATTTAGGTACATTCTTTAGAACAGTGCCACAACACGCAGCGTTGATTTAATTACATTTAAAATCTCTTATTTGTTTTAATTCTTGTTTCAAGCCTCGTCAAATCGAGTGCTACTACGACTAAGGTAAAATTGCAATACTTT
Source organism: Synaphobranchus kaupii (assembly GCA_029718625.1). NCBI lineage: Eukaryota > Metazoa > Chordata > Actinopteri > Anguilliformes > Synaphobranchidae > Synaphobranchus > Synaphobranchus kaupii. The sequence goes on along the minus strand of JAINUF010000062.1, from coordinate 18,315 downwards.
TAATCTTTTAGTTTTTTAAATGCTGATTATAAAAAAATGTTAAAACACTTATGCATATCCCTCACAATTTTCCACGAAGTATGTTAATTTTCAATGAAGTATCTTAAGCCAACGCTTCTCTTTTATTGTTCAGATTTATGACATTAAGAAAAATAATTTTTCTAATTTCCCTAGTAACCATGCATCAGGAAAAGCACACATGCACACGCACAAACACACACACAGTACATTGAATCACTCTAGCTGCAGAAGTAAGGTTGGGTAAAACTTATTTTTCAAGGCGGATCTTTATGAAGAGAGACTAATCTCTATAGTTGCTATGAGGGGCATTAGGCTGCTAAGTATCAATATCCCCTGATTTTCTCTGCAGGCTGAGTGCAGTGTCAGAAATCAGTGTGTGTGTGTGTGTGTGGGGGGGGGGGGGGGGGTGATGGGGGGCGTGGGGTGTGCAGGCTGCACACTAAGTCGTTTCATGATAATCTGCTTTCCCTAGTCTTCTTCTGCCTCTGAGTATAGCACTTAATACAGGGCTATTACGGCAATATTTTGCACGCAACCCTTACTAACGTGCCACAACAGACTATTAAATGGGCTTTGTAATTGGGAGCTGAACCAGTCCCTCGAGCAGTCATGGCTGCGGTTCCTTTAGACAGACGGCTTTAAAGACTGACGTCAACTCTTACGGTCGCGCCTTACATTAGCGCACGCAATTATGCAGCGCGTGGCCTGCAGGTCTACTCGTGTTTTCCAATAAACTGGAGCTCAGCATTATATGGGGGGTTATGATCAAAGGCACGTTTTCAAATCCGTTTTCCGGAATGGATCCAGACTTCAGCTAGAGTCGTAGGCCTACTGTAGCAAGACTGCAATGTTTTGATCTGAGTAATAGCTTCATAAATTGGAGGTGTGCATCTGCTGAGGTAGTAGCACAAGCATTGCAGCCATTTTTGCTTTACTGCTGCGTTCAATTAATTCTAAAAGCAGGTTTCTTTGACTCTTTAAGCCTGAATCATGGCTCCATATCGTCATCTGCTGTGGCTGTAGTGGGACGGTGACTCGCAACGGGCTTGGCAACTGGGAGTGTTTTTTGCGTAAGGGAGGTGAAGGGAATGATGTATGCGTAGTTAACCCTGCCAAGACGGGCGTTATGCCTCACAGATTCTAATTATGTGAGCCGCCTCACCTTCGCAACCTTTTTTTAAAGCTTTCCGGCCAGGCATTGTCAGGTTTAGTGGTTTTGACTCTGGCGAATGTTTTTCTTCCCTGAAATATTTATCGCACGCATTTGAACGGTTTTTAAGCCAAGGGTAAATCAGGAGAGGAACGTCTGCTATCCGTAGGGCCCGGGAACCGTCAGATCTCCCCTCTCTCCCCCTGCATTAATCTTCCCAGGTATTCCAGACAGCGGCGCGCAGAAGACGCCGCCAAGCGCATCGCCTACAAATACTGGCGTTCTTCTGCAAGACTGACAGCTAAATTTAAAACATGCCCACATTCCAGATCTGAGGAATACCCACCGCACGAACATTGAGCGAATGATAGAAGAGCGGAAGGAATTTTTCGTGCCCTGCCATTTTACCGATGGCAAGGGAACTGATGCCCAGCAGATTCCGCTCGAGATGCACAGGAATGGAATGGGCACGTTTCAATTAAAATGCAAGCTCATTATCGCGTTCAGTCACTTGTCGAAAAACAGTTTTCTCTTCGCGCGATAAAGGGCTCCCTGGTGGCACGTCGCCCGAATGCAACAACCTACCTCTCTGCACATTAGCCTCAGTCTTCCGGCCTCTCACCTTAGAGCAGGGCTCCCAAACCGTGGTCCTGGAGGGCCACAGGATCTGCCGATTTTCCCTTTCACCTTAAGGAATAAAGTGTAATGCAGTGGTTTAATTGACACAGATGAAGTTCTGAGCAGCAACAAAAACCAGTACACCATGTGGATCTCCAGGACCAGTGTTGGGGAGCCCTGCCTTACAATACAGCAAGCCTGTTGACCAGGATAGGTCCACAGTCCACCCAACGTCAGGGGATGATCTGGTGTAGGTTGTACTCTAATTAGAGGTGGGGAGGGGGGGGGCAATTCAAATGGGAAAATTCCACCAGTTAGCAAGCCAGCTAAAACTTGGAAGAACCAATCAGATTGCCGGATGTTTACTGAAACCCAGTCTCACAAATTAGCATTCCTTTCTAGATGCTCTGGAGACGGTGTCTGGAGTTAAGACTATCAGGGCAGCAATGCACTGTAAATCTTATCTGTCCCAGTGCCAACTGATGCCTGGACCCTTGCAAAGTGATGCACACTAGGAGGCCTTTATGGGAGTGGTTCACTTCACAAGGCAGCAGAGTATTCTCTAACATCAGGCACATAACCTTAAAGGGTGCTCCACTGCCTACTGAGACTCAAATACAGTTAAAAAAAAAAAAAAAAAAAAAGTTTTTTTGGGTACAAAGGCAAAAAAAGTAATAAATAAAATAAAATTAAAAAATTAAAAAAAAGTATTTTTTTGTTATGTTTCATTCACAAGATGCAGTAGTATCTCCTTAAAAACCCACACAGACTCGTCTCGGCTACAGCCGTCCTCAGTTTGCATGAGGCTGCTACCCCAATGAACTGAGAAAGCATGCTGCAGTAATGGGCCAGGCTTGACTGAGTGTTCAAAATTAGGTATACCAAAAGATAAGGAGATAAAAGTACATAATAAAAAGGGTAAAATGCAAAAAAGAAGAAGGCTAAAAAGAGGGTGGCTGTGAAATACAAGCAAGCAGGGGTCATATCATTCCTCCTGTGGCGCTGCTTTGATGGCAAATATTGATTGGCGTGGCCCAAATCATCCGAGTCCACCCCCTCCCCCTCCCCCTCCCCCCAGTCCCCTTTGCCTCTGCACCAATTTTTTCCACTTGCTGCAGTTAACCCAAATCTAATCAAGCCTCAAGTGGCCGTTACATTTCCCCGGCAGGACGAGCACATTATTCTTACCCCTGGCTCCCAAATTCCATTTCGAGGTTTCAAAGCTCACAGTTCGCTGTCTGCACGATCAGTAATTTCGCGTCGCGCGGAGAAGGGCTCGACCATCCAGCCCTGCAGAATGAGGCTTAATGGCCACCTGGTCGCTTTGTGATAAAACCGCAATATCGGCACATCAATTTGCATTTTTAAAGGCAGAGGAAGCAAAGAGGGGGCTCTTATATTTCACGAGTCATTTTTTTCCCTTCCTCTGCTTATTTAATAGGCAGCTTGCGCCATTTCCTCGTACACTTTCATGACGCCTTCGTCCTTGGGCGAACCCGTCTCGTCAGTCAGAGCCAATAAAGGATTTTCTTTGTTTTAGGACAGCGGTCCCCAACCCTGTTAATGGAGATCTACCGTCCTGTAGGTTTTCCTTTCAACCCTAATTTGGCACACCTGATTCTACTAATTTGCAGCTCAATGAGATCTCTAGCTGTTGAATGAGGTGTGCTTTGTTAGGGTTGGAGTGAAAACCTAGAGGACGGTAGATCTCCAGGAACAGGGTTGGGGGCCACTGTTTTAGGATATTAAGGATCAGTTGTGTGAATGAGTTCTGTTGTTTTTTTTTTTTTTTTGTACAATGTCAACTTGCAATGTATTTGTGACATTCAAGGGTCGAAGAATATTATTTTCAAATAGTATGAACGAAGCAACCTAATTTACCGTACCTGTGTATATGGTGGTAGGCTAAACTAAATTTAGTGGGGGTTTTTAGCCACAATTGCGTTTCGGTAAGCGAATCATGTTTCGAGCCACAGTGAATACAGGTATGCTTCATGGTTACACAAAACAAATACACTACATGGACACGCCACATAGAGATGGCGGAACCTTTAGGAAAGACATAGCATTGTAGGTATTGGAGATTCTCTTTTTATTGCCATTTATTTTAAAGGAACTTCTTTTTGTAAAATATAAATACAAATGGGGCATTTTTAATTACAAAGTTTAAACACGTCTCCAAAAAACGATAAACACACCAGTCAGACAGTACTGTAATCAACACCCCGATATTTACAAGTTCAAGCACGTTTCCTGTTAAACAGCTTATATCATTTTATCATTAAAACTTCTTTATTACTTTACAAAAGACACGTGAAAATATCTTAAATTCTTATCTTAAATTAAAGATAAAGGGAGGGGGGGGGGGGAGCCAAGTTTGAACACAGAAACAAAAAATAGCTCCTGAAGAAGGAGCTCTATATGGAGAAATTACACAGAAGGATGTCAAATACAAACTCCATATTTAAAAATAACTAGCGTTCAAACGATGGTTATTCACCTGACTAAGGCAGGCAAGTCTGTAAACCAACAAAGAAGTGCACTGCATAAATTAGAATAAACAATATAAAAGCCTCTACCACTGTTGTCCCACGTGACTGTTCTAAAGCCCGACGTGGCCTCTCCACTCCAAACAGGTCCGGCTGCTCAGCGGACAAGTCTTTTTATTTTGCAAGGGGGAGGGAAGGCAGTGTATATAAAATAAAACCAACCATTCAAAAATTAATATATTTATTATATAGTTAATATATATAGTATATATATATATTTTTATATTTATAAAAATAAGATAATTGTTAAATTAAGGGTCTCCTTCTGAATGGTACTGGACATATCTTCTGTATGTGTGTGTTTTTTTCAGGGCCATTGACATCCGTGTTCCTCTGGTCCACGGTGCTTTCTGGAATCTTACACTATGTACAAACTGTGAGTGTCCAGGGTCACCCTCGAGAGAGGGAGGGAGGGTGTCATGACCTCTCCATGGCAACGGAATCCCAGTGATTGTCCAGGCACTCCAGGGAGGAGCCGAGCTGGGAGGCCAGCTCGGCGCTGATCTCCACCAGGTCCAGGAGCTCCTTGCTGTCCGGCGTGAAGCCCTCCAGCTCCTCGGGGCAGGAGAAGAGCTGGCTGAGCGAGGCCTGCCTGTAGAACTCCGCCTCGGCGACGGTGACCACGTCGACGTGCGGGAATGCTGCCCGGAATGCCGCCGGCCGCATTCTCAGCCTCTTGAGCACGTCCGACAGCAGGAGCCAGTTCCGGGGTCTGAGGGAAGGACGGAGGGAGAGAGGGATGTCAGAAATACGTGCTCGCGTTCGGCTCAAAACACAAGCCTCTCGCTTCGCTGCTTTCTATTATATATGCTCGTTCTGTGTTCCTTTCCAGTGCTTAAATTAGCATAGCGAAACGCCCCCCTCTCTATACACACGCACACACACAGACGGGCACACGCACACACTCACACACATACAGACAGACATGGTGCGTTGCACACGCCCCACACACACACACACACACGTCCGTACGCACACGCATCCACATAACCATCTGACCGATAGCATTTTGGGCAACGACAGAGCACCAGGTAGTATTTATTATTTTTTATAAACGCATTTCTTTCCCCTCTCCTTCCTGCAGTAAATGCACGCCAGTCTCTCGGAAGGTCAGGGCCCCGAGAAGAGAGCGCGGGAGACCGCCATTAACGCAGCGGCAGGATGGGGAGGGAGGGGGGAGCGCGGCGGCCACAGAGCCAGCTGCGTGGGAGGCAATTAGCGGCTCGTTTTTGTCTGGTGTGCGAGCGTCAGCGCCGGTCTTCGCTCCCCGTGTCACGGCCGCCATTATTTAAGAGCAAACAGCTGACACGACAGGAGCTATTCCAGTCCCCCCCCCCCCCCCCCCCCCCGATACATACATTATCTCCTCCCAGACAAGCCTCTGTGAAAACTCCCCTCACACTGCCAACTAATGACCCCTCCCACCCCAGGTGAGACTTATTACTTTATCAATAACCGGGTAATGGCAGTGTCGCGCGTGGCCATTTAATTAAAACCCCCCTAAATGACGGCAGTCGCAAAAAAAAGTAGGCCCAGGAGTGCGGGTGACTGGTAATTACCAATCTCCCAACAGAATCCCTAATGAAGGCGGGACTGACAGATTGTCCTTCAGTGACGGAATATTCATCCTCTTTTTTCTTTTTTTTAATTGATGAAGGACGGGATCCGAACGGTCGACGGACCAGGAATCGGGCCCGGCTCGACGGCGGCGGTTGGGGGGGGGTCGGAGGTGGTCTGCAAGTCTACCGATAATTTGATTCGGAGTGCTGTTCATTACAGCGAGGAGGTAAATGAAAGGACAAAACGGATGGATGTGGTTATACATTTATTTTCACTCACGGCTGATGGATCTCCCGGTAAGAACAACCGAGACAGAGCGGGCGGCTTTTTTGTGTTAAGCCATCCGGAAACCAAATCAAATACCAAACAGCAGTTTCCCCCAAAAACGCACCTCGTGCACAAAATTCACTTTCCCAAATGGATGAGTGAAGCAGGTGAGAAAGCACAGGGGTCTCCGCAGTGATAAATATTCTCATTAGTTACAGTGACCCGAGGGGATAAACCGCCTCCGGTTTCAGCAGTTTCTCCAGACTGGAATACATTATCAAACCACGGAAAGTCAATCAATAATTTTTACAGCGCTTAAAAAAAAAAGAAAAAAAAAAAGCTTGTGACATTTTCGGAGACTGAACATTCCCGCCACGGCGAGCCGCAGTTCTAATCCGGAGTATTTCATCCTGTCACTGGCTGCTGTACTTCCCAGGAATGCATCGTAAATCCGTGTGGCGTTCCTGGGCTACCGAGCAGCTAAAAGCGAGCCCAATGCCCAGCCCGATTTTCCGGTCGCCCGGATGGGCTCATATACCGGTATGTGTGTGTATATCTGTAACCTACACCCTTATTTCTGTCATTTGGTTTCTCTTGCCTTCATGTTCGTGGTCGTCATTCTGTAGGCTTAATAAAGCAGAGATGGTCATGCCACGGCTCGTCGCTGACATGCTAGGAGCTGGTATAGAAGGGATCGGTGGCAATTCAAACCCAGCTCTCCTTTCAGAATACCCTTCAGCGATTCGCCCATTCGGGAACACCCACCGACCAATCACAGTTCAACCTGCAGTACACCCTCCAAATGAGTTGAGGTTTTTTTTTTTCTCCTTTCTTTTTTAAACAGATTCATCAAAGGTAAAAATAAAAACCCACGAGAGAATTTAAGAGTAGTACCCAAGGCTTTGTAGGCTCACAGTCTGTCCAAGAACAGTAGTCGCAGTCATCTGAACTACCAGTTTGTCCACACCTGCTCGTGCTTTTCATAAATCGTTAGCGTTCGTCAAGCCTTAATCCTCTGGCTCCATCGTGATCACAGCGTTCTCACTGTCGCCTCGCTGGCCCGTATGTTACTCAGCTGTTATGTGTGTGTGTACATGTGTGTGTTTCACAGGACCCGCTCCAAAAACACCTCACTCTGACGTAAATGCAAATGAATGCAAGGCTCTCACCCTTGGGAGATGGACACCTGGATGTTGTAGCAGGGCAGGAGGGGGCGGTCGGAAAACTCGAACTCAAACACCTCCCTCTGCTCCTCTTCGTCGGCGCCCGGCCCGGGGGGGTTGGACAGGATGTTGAAGGCGGTGGGGTCCTCGGCGGGCTCTGTGAAGGAGACGGGTTTCACAGTTACAGCCGCCCTCGAGCGCCGAGTGACTGACAGGTGTGTTATACCCCCCCACCTCCCCCCATTTCTCCTCTCGCGTACGCACGCACACACATGCACGCCTGCCGGGCTCTACAGAGAGGTTGCTGTGTGAAGGGTGTGTTGTTTCTGTGTGTGTGTGTGTGTGTGTGTCTGTCTGTGCGGGTGTGTCTACGCCCATGTGTGTCCATGTGTTTATATGTATATATGAAGGTATTTGTTTGTGTATTCTGAGCGTGTGAGTGTGCGTGTGTGTATATGCGTGTGTGTGTGTATGTGCGTGTGTGAGCGTGTGCGTGCGTGGCAGTTATGCCTGTCAGGTGGCAGGCTTTATCTGTCCACAAGTGATTAGGGCTGAGCCCTTCTCTGTAAACAGCAGCGTGTTGCCCCCGGCGATCGCCTGTTCAGCCCTGCGCTGCCAGGTGTGTCCCTCGCGTCCCGCGTCCCGCGGAAGCTTCCTGAATAATTCAGGAGCCGCCCTGCCCTGATGGACGGCGCTCTCGGGCGAGTCGTTCTCACCGCTTTCCGCCAAAAATCTATTTATTTTAAATCTCTCTTCAATTTCCAAATTCGCTCCGTCGCGAGGTGGGGGGAAGGGAGCGGGAGGCCGCTCCCGGGAAAACAGGGAACAGCTGCCGAGCGGCACGGAGAAATTCCCTGCTTTTATGCCCGCGCGGGAGACGCGCGTCCGCTGGACGGGCTCCCAGCTCGTCTCCACTGAGGGACGTCTCTCGGGTGGATACAAGACTGAACGTTCCAGAGGTGCCCCACACGCACAAAGAGAAGGGTGAGAGCAAGATAGAGAGCAAGATAGAGAGAATAAGAGACAGAGAATGAGACAAAGAGAATGAGAGAGACAGAGAGATAGGTAGGTAGAGAGAGAGAGAGAGAGAGAGAGAGAGAGAGAGAGAGAGAGAGAGAGAGAGAGACAGAGAATGAGACACAGAGAGAGAGAGAGAGAATGAGAGAGAGAGAGACAGAGAGAGAGATAGGTAGGTAGGTAGAGAGAGAGAGAATGAGACACAGAGAGAGAGAGAGAATGAGAGACAGAGAGAAAGAGAGACAGAGAGAGAGAATGAGAGCACGAGAGCTCTTGGGGGAGAGTGCTTCATGCCTTTTGCTCTGTTCCTGAAGGGCTCTCTCTCTCTCTCACACAGAATCCCAAAACAGACGGCAGGCCAGTGAGACCCGCGCTGTCTTTCTAGGAATTAAAAAAGCCCCAAATCACATAAAGCGCCGGGTCGATCCTAACAGAATTTCCCTTCTGTTTGGAGCCAGGACTGTGTGTGTGTGTGTGCGCATGTGTGTGTGTCTGTGTTTTCATCCAAAGGATTTGAGAGCACAGGAAGGAAATAAAACAGTTGGCACCCTGTGTGTTTTAACGAGCAGAGAAAAATCAGGATCGATCCAGACTCTTCCGTTTTCTGTGGATAAACGATCGCCTCCAGCGTAACGTCACCCGCCACCCACGGCGAGGGTCTGTCTCACTCTTCTCCCCCCCCTCCTCCTCCTCCTCCTGCTCCTCCCCTTCCCTCCCTCCCTCCCCAGCCCCCATGCACGGCGCGTTAGAGACTCACCACACACGGAGCTGCCGTAGAAGTCCCAGCACAGCCCGGGGTCGTCGTCGGAGCGCCCCTGCAGGTCGGCGAAGTAATCTGTGTGGAGAGGAGCGGAAATTCAACGCGTGACGCACAGAGCTCCTCCGCCGCAGGCCTTTAAGACGCACGGCGATCGCTGTTTAGTTTGCGTGGAGCGCCGCAAGGACAAACCATCCACTGATTGCAGAACAATGACATCGCAGTGCTGTGCCATTTACCCTTAGGAACAGGCTTAGAGATGTCCCCTCCTTGGCTGCTTGAATTGTGTGTGCGTATGTTGTGTGTGTGCGTGCGTGTGTGTGTGTGTGTGTGTAAATGATGTGACGGGCACTGCGTGTGTTGTGTGCACGGTGTGTGGCCAGCGGTCCAGGTTGGCAGCGAGCAGCTGTGATTGGACGAGGTTGGCATGCTCTGCGCTTGATCACGGTGCCCTGCTGGCACCGTCGCTAACGATCCCGTCTCAGGCCCTGCTGCCCTCATTAAAACAATCCCTCAGCGCTGCATGGCGGGACGGAATGTGTGTGTGTGCGCGTGTGCTCATCTGTGCGTGTGTGCCCGCGTGTATCTGTGTGTGAATGTGTGTGTCACTCTCTGTGTGTGTGTGTGTGTGTGTGTGTGTGTGTGTGTGTGTGTGTGTGTGTGTGTGAATGTGTGTGCGTTTGTGTGTAAGTGTGTGCGTGCGTGCGCGCGTGTGTGTGTGTGTGTGTGTGTGTGTGTGTGTGTGTGTGTGTGAATGTGTGTGCGTTTGTGTGTAAGTGTGTGCGTGCGCGTGTGTGTGTGTGTGTGTGTGTGTGTGTGCGCGCGCGTGTGTGTGTGTGTGTGTGTGTGTGTGTGTGTGTGTGTGTGTGAATGTGTGTGCGTTTGTGTGTAAGTGTGTGCGTGCGCGTGTGTGTGTGTGTGTGTGTGTGTGTGTGTGTGTGTGTGTGAATGTGTGTGCGTTTGTGTGTAAGTGTGTGCGTGCGCGTGTGTGTGTGTGTGTGTGTGTGTGTGTGTGTGTGTGTGTGTGTGAATGTGTGTGCGTTTGTGTGTAAGTGTGTGCGTGCGCGTGTGTGTGTGTGTGTGTGTGTGTGTGAATGTGTGTGCGTTTGTGTGTAAGTGTGTGCGTGCGCGTGTGTGTGTGTGTGTGCGTGTGTGTGTGTGTGAGCAGCGGGTGCAGCACTTGATTAGAATTCTCCCGCTGAAAGTGAACAAGTTGGGGGCGGGGCTGTGGTGAGTGGCGGACAGCGCCGGGGGGAACAGGGCGCTGATTTATGGCGCCGTTTCGGCAGCGCGTCTCTCAGGGACCCTGAGAGGATGAATCACTGGCGGAGAGACGGAGAGAACTCTCCCGGGTGCGGCTCCACCGCGCCGACTCTGCCGACCTTTAACCTCCACCGCTCCCCGCCGCCATCAATCACGGCCCAGCGGCGGCCCAAGATCCTCGCTGATACCCACGCTGCAGAGCCACGGCGGGGCCGCGACGCGCTTACAGCGCCAACAGCACGCCCACGCCATTCTCGCAGCGCGCCGGCGGCTCGTTCGCGGCACGCTAACACCGCGCTAACGGTTACACCGGCGCCGTCTGACCAGCGGTCCGTCCGGCAGAGCGGATCAGCCGGGTCAGTACAGTACAGCACGGTCAGACTGGCCCGGTCACTGTCACAGTGGGGAAGCTCTGACTGAGACCACTGCCACTTCCCACGCTGAAAAAAACGGCCGACCTCTTTAAGGAAAAACAGCAGCGGAGCTAATCTCCAAAGCGCTCATATGCGCTGCACCAGGGGGAAAGGAGTGTGTGTGTGTGTGTGTGTGTGTGTGCAAGCGTGTGTGTGTGTGTGTGTGTGTGTGTACGTGTGTGTGTGTGTGTGTGTGTGTGTGTGTGCAAGCGTGTGTGTGTGTGTGTGTGTGTGTGTGTGTGTGTGTGTGCAAGCGTGTGTGTGTGTGTGTGTGTGTGTGTGTGTGTACGTGTGTGTGTGTGTGTGTGTGTGTGTGTGTGTGTGTGTGTGTGTGCAAGCGTGTGTGTGTGTGTGTGTGTGTGTGTGTGTGCAAGCGTGTGTGTGTGTGTGTGTGTGTGTGTACGTGCTAATCACCTTTTTAACCAGCCACGCACACACACACACTCACGTGCACACAGACCATATAAACTCACACAAATGTGCAGAATTGTGTGTTTTATGAAAGGCAGGGAGTCTGAATGCAAGACCTGGGCCAGGGCCACAGTCTCTAATGCTTTTCAACATTCCAGCACTTCAGCTTAAAGCACTTCACTGAAGTCACTGGTTGGCTAAAGCTCTGCACACCTGGTCTCCAAGGCCTTAAATTGACTAACTGAAAGGAAACCACAGAAGCCAGCAGTGGGGTTTGGATTGCCTCGGCCGCTCTGTTCACAGCCACCGAGCTACGCTGGACAGGAGGGCCCGAGTGGCCACAAGGCGGGCTGGTAAACCCTCCAAAACAAACGCGCCGCGCCCCTGACCCAATGAATGCGTGCCGCCGGCTACATTGATCCACACCGATCCCTCCTGCACCTGCGCCACAGAGCTCCGCTTCCTGTGCGGCGCGTGCTGTCGCCATCGACCGCGTTAAAGAGCCGCTGCCGCGTGGGGAGACCGCATCGTTTACCCGGCTGGATATTCTCGAACCGGCAGGGCTGAGCTTCTTCTAAAAATACTGGGATCTGGGAGGAGAACAGCCAAGCACTTGTTATAAAACAAGCACAGCGGCTGGAGGGAGTGAGAGAGAAACTGGGGGAGGGGAAGGGGAAGGGGGGGGGGGGGTTGAAGTTTTATCGCGGATCGAGAGGCACCTCGCAGCGGCGGCGCGAGGAACGCGCGTCTTTTAGCGCGCGGCTTCAGGACGATTAGCGCAGGAGCCTCGCTGCGTGGGCTGACAGCGCCTCAGCGCCCCCCCCCCCCCCCCCCTTTCTCCCCCTTTCTCCCCCCGCGGCCGGCTCGCCTTCGCCAATGTAGGTCAGCGCACGGCACGCACGCAGCCCCCGCCCCCCGATCCCACAGCCACACGCTCCTCCCCCCCCCCCCCCCCTTCTCTTTCTCTCTCTCTCGCTCTCTCTCTGGCCTTGGCCAGAGTTCTCGCCGCTAATTTATCCCGCCATCTCCGCGGAGACAAAGAGAGAGACGTTCAGAGGCGGAGGGCGGGGGGGGGGGGGGGGGGGAGCGCGCTCGCTCTCTAAGGACTCGCCGCACGGCTTCGCACAAAGGCAGGAAGGTCAGCCCTGGACAAATTCTTTAAATGCTTGGGAGACGGACAACGGTCCTCTTGTAACGCCGCTCCGCGGACCGCAGTTAGACACTCATCCATTCAGCTGTGGCTCTTCTGCGTAGCCACTCACAAAAGCCCGTTCACGCTAACGGGACAGTGGAGATAGCTGCAGAGGAAATGGGCTTCACATCGACCCTGCCATTTGGAAGCAGGGACACGCACTGCCGTAGCTCCCTGGAAACAGGCACTTAACCCAAATTTCTTCAGTGAATATCCAGCCGGGTAAACGGACGCCAAATAAAAGGCTAGCCGGGTGAGATACTATGGATATGGATTCCTCCGAGGAAAATGAACCGATAACCTCACCTGCTTGTTACCTTTGACCTCAGCCAGGAAGTCACATACAGTGGGGGTGGGGGCGGGGGGGTATATTTAACAATGCGTTTAATATTTAGTAAATTATTTCTTTTCTCCGTGAAGACTTATCTGGGCTGAAACCTGACATTCCGCATAGCTCAACGGCACATTACGTCTTACCTGCCACTTTCAGGTGAATTTCTTAAAGGGTTGAACAATTCTGTGAAAAAGGGTCCAAGTTTCAAAGTGAGAACTTTGATCCCATTAAGTAAGATTATTAAAGCTGCGGCGGAAGAAGTCTCATAAATCCAGCGGTGGATTAGCGGGGCCCGGAAAGTTCTGCTGCGGGCACAGGGGGGGTCTGTAAACCTGCCGTGGGGCCCGGCACTTTGAAGGGGAAATGAAGATTTAGCCGTCCCGTCTAATCCTCGCTGTCACGTGCGGATAAATATGACGGCTCATTTCCCAGAGGCGCACACGCTGGGAGCAGGGGCTTGTGGGTAAAGCGGGGGTGGTTTTTTATTTTTTTACACTTGGAAATCATTCCAGAATTGATGCAGAAGCTCGTGCCGCTGCACGGAATAACACGCACGGGCGCTGGCGTGCGAGCCGCCGAAATGCACGCGCGTGTGCGTGTACACACAGACACAGACACAGGCTGGGCAGCGAGCCACAGCTGTCTGCACTGGGTAGCTGGCGAGCGCTTGGCGGGATTAACAGCTCCCAGATGAGCGAGGCCAGCAACGCCCCCCCCCCCCCCCCCCCCCCCCCCCAGCGCCCCGCCCATCTCTCTCAGCCCTGCCCTCAGGGCTTCCTGCCTGTCTGGAACCTAATTGGGCTCTGCTTGTTAAGCGAGGGAGAGGCAGGTGCACGACAACAGGATCTCCGTCTGCGTACGCTGCGAGCATGTGTGTGTAACTGAGCGTGTGCGCGTGCGTGTGGGTATGCGCACGTGTGTGAGCATGTGCATGTGAGTGCGAGTGCGAGTGTGTGTGTATGTGGGGAGTGCCCGTAGAGGCATCCCGGTCCCGTAGGAATCAGATTCCCGTCCGAATCCAAGGTTCCCGAATCCCCGGTTCTGTGCCCTTCAAGCCCGGTTTAACTCCCGAAGCTCTGATTAATATCAGCTTATTGTACACCGTCACGGCAGCTGCGTTAGAAACAAAAACTAAAGCGGGCTTGCTTTTTTTAAGAGCGAAAGAAAAAGACAGAGGAAAAGTGCTGTGCTGAACCTGCTCTCAGGAGAATCCCGTTTCCCGACGCTGGCGGAACTCGAGCTCGAGTAAATACACCAGCCGTTGCTAGGTAACCGGATACTCCAGCGGAGCCGAGAATCTGAAGGGCAGCCCGTTTTCTCTTTAGCGCTGGAGAGGTCCTGAGCCACGGGCGGGAATAGCGGGTCGGGACGGGTGGAATTCGGGTAACGGGGGGCTCACCTGACAGGAAGGACTCCATCAGGTCGCTGTGCGTCATCTTGAGGAGGCCGCGGCCCGAGTAGGTGGCCAGCGTGGGATCGGCCCCGTAGGACAGGAGCAGCCTCACCACATCCAGGTGGTCGTTCTCTACGGCGTCGTGAAGAGGCCTAGAGGAGGAAACGGTGAACGCACACACAGACACACACAGACACACACACACACACACAGACACACACAGACACACGCATCAGTCATCGCACGGTTTACTGCTTCCAGTGTTTATGTTTCTAAGGAAAGGCCTGCCCAACTGAATGTTCCATAACATCAAAATACCAGCAGATGTGTGTGTGTGTGTGTGTGTGTGTGTGTGTGTGTTTGCGCACACAGGGAATGCAGATCAGGGTTAGCTTCATACTGTCAGTCCAAACAGAGCCCCACAGCTTCTTTACATATGAGAAATCTCCAGCTTTCCGACAGCCTGAATTGGCAAGACAGGCACCAGTCTACGGGCACGACAGGGTCTGTGTGGACCAGCTATTTCACAACTTCAGGTATTGTGGCTGTTGTATCTGGTCTACAGTTCAGCTCTGATTTTCCCATACACAGGAAGCGTCTTTTTACAGACTCTGATTAAAATAGTGCTACAAAGATAATTGTGTTCTTCAAAACTTTGGATAATTTAACTATATGCAAAACTGCAGAATTTTCACAGGACATTTCAAAGATTGCAACTATGACAACAGCCTCTTTTTTCATGTACAGCGCACCCTCTAATTAACTCACACCCAAATGAGTTCAGTTTCTAAAAGCCCCCCTTGACATTGGTATGTGTGTGTGTGTGTGTGTGTGTGTGTGTGTGTGTGTGTGTGTGTGTGTGTGTGCGCGTGCATGTATATTTGTGTGTGTGCGCGTGTGTGTATGTGTGTGTGTGTCTAGTGAATGTGTGTGTGTGCATGTGTCTGGTGAATGTATGTGTGCCTTGCGTGCGTGCATATTTGTGTGTGTGTGTGTGTGTGTGTGTCTAGTGAATGTGTGTGTGTGCATGTGTCTGGTGAATGTATGTGTGCCTTGCGTGCGTGCATATCTGTGTGTGTGTGTGTGTGTGTGTGTGTGTGCGCGTGCATGTATATTTGTGTGTGTGCGCGTGTGTGTATGTGTGTGTGTGTGCGAGCATGTATATTTGTGTGTGTGCACGTGTGTGTATGTGTGTGTGTGGTGAATGTGTGTGTATGTGTGTGTGTGGTGAATGTGTGTGTATGTGTGGTGAATGTGTGTGTATGTGTGTGTGTGTGTGGTGAATGTGTGTGTGTGTGTGTGTGCGCGTGCATGTATATTTGTGTGTGTGTGCGCGTGTGTGTGTATGTGTGTGTGTGTGCGAGCATGTATATTTGTGTGTGTGCACGTGTGTGTATGTGTGTGTGTGTGCGAGCATGTATATTTGTGTGTGTGCACGTGTGTGTATGTGTGTGTGTGGTGAATGTGTGTGTGTGTGTGTGTGTGTGTGTGTGTGTGTGTGTGTGTGTGGTGAATGTGTGTGCACGTGTGTGTATGTGTGTGTGTGTGGTGAATGTGTGTGTATGTGTGTGTGTGTGTGTGTGAGCTGGCTCTTACCTGGTGCCATCCTGGGCGCTGCAGTTGATGTCGGCTCCGTGCTCTACGAGGTGCTGCACGATGGACAGCCAGCCCCGGGCGCAGGCCTCATGCAGAGCGCAGTATCCAGCGTTGTCACGGTGATTCACGTCACACACCTTGTTTTCCAGACAGTACAGCACCACTTCCTGTTGTGGGGGGGGGAACAGAAAAAGCAGGTCACTCCAGCTGTAAAGCGTTTTTAGTGAACCAAAAGGAGACTTTCAAAATTATCAGACAAACAACCTCTTTTTCAGACGTGTCCCCATAAGCAACCCCCCACCCCAATTTTAAATTAAAAAAAACAAAAAAAAACTGAGGCAATCCCAATGTTATAACAAAATGTCTTGCATTCACCTTATAAACAGATGAATGTTGTGCGTGTGTCTGATTGGGCTTAGCAGAGAGCCTGTGAACGCGCTGATAATCGGTTTAACACGGCGGTTGCTAAAGGCTACGGGTCGTGCTTGAGCTTCCGGAACCCTCCGTAAAGCAGACGAGCGGTGGGGGAGGGTGCGGGGGGGGCGTTTAATACCTCAAAGGCTCGGGGGAGAGAGAAAAAAAGCGGCTCGTTTGAACACGGAATAAACCTCCCCACGTTCCCATCTCTATGCAAATTTTTTGCCAGCGCTGGCGGAGGCCTTTAATAATTCTCTTTCTCTAATTATTATCATTTTCTGCGCGCGCAAATGGCAAAGCCGAGCCGAGCTCCTCCAATCTGGCCACCATTGCCAGAACACCTGGATTCATAAAGCTCATATGGACCAGTCCAACCACAGTCTAAATATCCCTCCTGTGATGGGGAGCAACCACAGATATAAATACCGAAAAAACTGCAGTCAGGAACTGGTGGGGACTTTTTTATTTTTTTATTTTGTTTTTTTGTGAAATTGCTCTTGCTCTTTTATTCCCAACATGTATGGGGTAAATGTGGTTTTGGCATTTCAATTTGAAAAAAACAAAACAGTTCACACAGTGGTTTTGAACCTTAACCTGGTTACTTTCGACATGACAGCAACCCCCCCCCCCCCCCCCCCCCCCATTCATAGCAATACCAAGAAAAAACAGTTTCACCATTAATTACATCATTAACACTATGAACTCTGGAAATTCCCCCACCTTATCCTCATTCAGGGCAGTGAGCATTATCACGGGTAACATTTTCATAACGGCCATTCCACACCGTGCTGGCAGCGAGACAAATTAAGACTAAACGCCAACCCCGTTATTTTACATGGTTCAGCACGGCAAAAATGAGCTTCCTTTGCAGATTTTTTTTTTTTTTTTTTTTTTTCATCACAACAGTCAAGAGGATCTTCCTGGTGAACATTTCTCAATAAAAGAAGAAACCGTGTGCAGGACGATATGGATATATACAGTGCCCTGGCCCACAGATTAATACTGTAATGAGAATTCAGGCTGCGTGCAGGCACTTTCCCTTTTAATAACAAGCTGCATTTCTCTCGGCGGCGCCATTAATCTCCAACAGCACGCTCGGGTACTGATACGCGCCAAGGATCCCACTGTGTGTGGTCCTGCTCCATTGGCACACGGGACTGGAAGCTGGCAAACGGCGCTCACGTTAGCCCAGGCTAGCAGGGCTGTTCATACTACCTCAGGCTAACATGGCTGTTCACGTTGGCCCAGGCTAACCCGGGCTGTTCATATTACCTCAGGCCAGCAGGGCTGTTCACGTTAGCCCAGACGAACCGGGTTGTCCATATTACCTCGGGCTAACAGGGCTGTTCACGTTAGCCTAGGCTAACAGCGGCATTCACGTTAGCCCAGGCTAACAGCGCTGTGTCATATTACTCCAGGCTAGCAGGGCTGTTCACATTAGCCCAGGCTAACAGAGGCACTCACTAGAGGCCAGGCTAACGCACTGTGTCATATTACCCCAGACTAGCAGGGCTGTTCACGTTAGCCCAGGCTTAGCTACTGTACCCTTTACACTTCCTTCATTCAACCTATTCCCTCGCAGTATAATTTTCCTCATTATTACCTGTCACCTACTGTTACCTCACTTTTGCACTTTTGTTCTGTTGAATGTTCCCCAGGCCATCCTTATTTATTCACACTTCAATTTACACTTGTACCAGGTGTACCCTGGCTTGGACTGAGACGGATCTCACTTGTACCAGGTGTACCCTGGCCTGGACTGAGACATATCTTCACACTTGTACCAGGTGTACACTGGCTTGGACTGAGACGGATCTCACTTGTACCAGGTGTACACTGGCTTGGACTGAGATGGATCTCACTTGTCCCAGGTGTACCCTGGCTTGGACTGAGACGGATCTCACTTGTACCAGGTGTACACTGGCTTGGACTGAGACGGATCTCACTTGTCCCAGGTGTACCCTGGCCTGGACTGAGACATATCTCACACTTGTCCCAGGTGTATCCTGGTCTGGACTGAGACAGATCTCACACTTGTATCAGGTGTACCCTGGCCTGGACTGAGACATATCTCACACTTGTCCCAGGTGTACCCTGGCCTGGACTGGGACAGATCACTGAGAGGACCAGCAGTGGAACGAAACTCATAATTTTTTCTGTTTTTTTTTTTTGGCTACAATATTTTAAATGAGAG
>JAINUF010000061.1:0-118091 GCA_029718625.1 Synaphobranchus kaupii | reverse complement strand
GCAAAACTTTAAAATCTCAACTGAATAAAATGGTGGTTCTTTATAAAAATAAAAAATTTTTGGGAAGCCATTTTAAAGACCCCATGCAAAGTACTAAGGCTGGTACAGTAAGTATACAACATGTCCTACTAATGCCACCCCCACAATGGTGACCTTTGCTCCCTTGTTGTCAGTTTTAAGTCGACTTCCATGAACTAGTCCCGTCCGAACATGCTACCCCAGCTGAAAGGACAGGCCCTGCCAAAAGAAGTGGGTAGTTTCAGAGGATAAACACAAGTTTCAAGGTTATGGCTTTGTCAACAGGAAGAACAGATGTCATACGTGACTACAGTCCGAGCCAGTTTGGAAACATCCATCTGCAATGGCTGTAAAAGTAAGTAGAGCAAGTGTTCATTGTGCTGGTTAGAAAACCGTACTGGCTAAAATAATTCACCTGATCCAATGTCTCACACGGTCTCTAGGGGAAGTCTTCAAAGGCTCAATCGCCAATAAGATGTTGTTCAAGGCCAGAGTTGGACTTTGCTACAAGTGTGACACCCAGACGACACTTCGGCTAGCTGAAACCTCAGCATCAAGATAAACAATGCTCAAATGCAAGCATTTGGAATAATTGACGGGAAATTAGGAATGGGTAGGTCAATTCTGATGTCTAGTACCGGCACAGTGGGTGAAAAAATGAAAAAGTATGCTAGTTGATACTGGGCTTTGGTAAACGGATACTCCTCCCCAATACAAATAATTAACCACAAAAGAAACTGTTTTTCATTGACAAAATCTTTACAGCTCCACCAGCAATACTCACCCTTGCCCCCAGAGAGCTGTCGGGTGACTTTTTATTTTTGCCTTAAAATCAGCAACCAAGTCAGACCAAACAAACCAGATGAGCTGAGTTAACTGTGTAATCAGCTGTTTTAATTGATCAAATAAGTGCTGAGTAACAATAAAAACCTGAACAACCTGTAGGGATGGGCAACTCCAGGCCTCGGTGGCCGGTTTGTACGCAGGTTTAACTCCAGGCCTCGGGGGGCCGGTGTGTACGCAGGTTTAAAGGGGTAGTTCGGAATTTTGGACATAATGTCTCAATTACGACTTACCCATGATTGTAGTTGATTGATGGAAACCATTTTCAGCTAATTCCATGCTGTCCCTTCTTTTGGACATGGCTAATGCTAGCGCAACTCTATGGCAACCGGTAGCATCCACTACCCAAACGCACTTTAACGCACTCCACAGTGCACCCAAAGCAAATAAAATACGATGACAGTCCTATCGGGGTTATTTTGAGTGTTTATACCATCATTTTTGAAGTCAAACTATCGTTGAATCCTTTACTTTGTGCTGACCTAATATTCTCTGTGGAAGTACAGTGGCGGAGCGAACGTGGCCATTGCAACTTGTTACTCTTCTTTGTTGTTGTAGTCGACCAGTGCCGGCACTACATTCGTAGGTAATGTAAAGTATCGCTCCCCCCGATAGACTTTTATCATATTTTATTTGCTTTGGGTGCACTGTGGAGTGTTTAAGTGCGTTTGGTAGTGGATGCTACCGGTTTGCCATAGAGTTGCGCTAGCATTAGCAACGTGTGTATGTCCAAAAGAAGGGGACAGTATGGAATTAGCTGAAAATGGTTTCTCCATCAATCAACTACATAATGGGCAATTGAGACGACAATGTCCAAAATTCCGAACTATCCCCTTTAACTCCAGGCCTCGGGGGCCGGTGTGTACGCAGGTTTAACTCCAGGCCTCGGGGGGCCGGTGTGTACGCAGGTTTAACTCCAGGCCTTGGGGGCCGGGTGTGTACGCAGGTTTAACTCCAGGCCTCGGGGGCCGGTGTGTACGCAGGTTTAACTCCAGGCCTTGGGGGCCGGTGTGTACGCAGGTTTAACTCCAGGTCTCGGGGGCCGGTGCTCAAGTACAGGAGTTAACCAGCATAGTTTTATAGAGCTGTCAGACCTAAAGCTCAGGTAATTGGATGGAACAAAACCAGCACGCAGACCAGGCCTCCAGGACTGGAGTTCCTGCATCCCTGAGATACTCACATAAAATAATAAAATCTGGACCTTGAGGCAGTTAGTTTTCATTCTTTCCCTCTAGTCCAGGGTAGGGAACCCTGGTCCTGGAGAGCCGCAGGGTCTGCTGGTTTTTGTTTTCACCTTAAATACAGCAACGACTTAAACCAAAGAAACCAGGTGAGGTGAGTTAACTGTGTAATCAACTGCTTTAATTGATCAATTAAGTAGGGAGTAACAACTAAAACCAGCAGACCCTGCGGCTCTCTAGGACCAGGGTTCCCTATTCCTCCAATAGTCAGGGACTGGTTTAGACCTGGAACACCAGGCGAATGGGCTCTCTGCCCAATCAGTGATGTTAAATGATGTTAATTCATCATTTAACTCCAGTAGCATTACTGGCCTCCAGGGCCAGAGTTGAAGATCTGGACAAGGATTCTCAACCCTGATCCTGGCAGGCCACAGTGTCTGGTTTTTGTTTTCAACTTACAATCAGTAACCAATTCAGACCCAGGGAAAAAGGGGAGGTAATAGACTGCATTAATTGATCAGTTGAACTGATTTTTTCCTGCTATCATTTGTGTCATTTCAGAGGAAGAGTGTTGGCCTGATTACTACAGGCAGGTTGTCCCAATTATTTTAGGGGGGGTGGCTGTGGGACTTTGCCTAATTGCCATCCTCTCCTACCTGCTTATCCGAGAAAACCGTCCGCAAGGCTACGAAAGAATTTAACTCAACGGCACATGGACATTGAGTCTGTTATTGATTAATTGGCCTAACTGCAACTTGACCATATGCATTATAAAGTCTAGTGAAGATTTACAAGAACCATTCAATAAATCTTTCAAAAATGTCTCAAAATCCCACACACCAAGGAAATTTTACATTTATTTCGGCAGAATTGACATTTCTCTTCAATCCAAGCTCTTTTTCTTAGAAAACATAATGATTCGGTGATTGATGTGTTTTTTTGTTGATGCCCATCATAGGTGTATTACTTGATGGGGACAGAAGATATTTTTTCAGTAAATATCACTGTCATAAAGTTTATTTTACTCTACATTCATGTCGTTGTCAGTTGGAGGAAGTGGATGTGTGTGAAAATCGGTTTATATGCAATGCAGTCTAGCCAAGTTGAATAAATGAACGGTGTTTGCTTTAAAGCTGAAACGCAAAAGCAGCTGCCCTTTTTAAGACTTAGTCTATTACAGTTTATATACAGTTTTTATTATGTAGACGGACACAGAAAATAAAACTGAAAATACAGATTTACAAATAAGCATGTACATAAGCATATACAGGGATGCGGTAAATCAAACTTTTTTAAATAAAATATTTTAATATGTATTCATGATTCATACCAGATTAATACACAGTAGAGCAGGGGTAGGGAACCCTGGTCCTGGAGAGCCGCAGGGTCTGCTGGTTTTTGTTTTCACCTTAAATACAGCAACTACTTAGACCAAAGAAACCAGGTGAGGTGAGTTAACTGTGTAATCAACTGCTTTAATTGATCAATTAAGTGGGGAGTAACAACTAAAACCAGCAGACCCTGCGGCTCTCTAGGACCAGGGTTCCCTACCCCTGCAGTAGAGTAACGATGAGCCGAATGCAGCGCAAAGCAAGGTCGCCATCTGCTGGTAAAACAACACACTGCACGTTTCTCCTGAAGTGAATTTGCTGTCTGCCCCTTTCGCGCTGGTTTTCTGCTACATAATATCCTGGTTTATTTTTTTATTAAAAACGAGCAGCCAATTTAGATCACAGAAAATATGTTTCGTTTACTGTGTTGTCAAGTGTTTAATGTTATCTGGTGATGTGCTTGTTAAAACAAGCACGACCCTATTTAGTTACCGGCGATTGAACATCATAACGTTACATTATTTCATAGCTTTTTGTAGCCTCTATTGTGCAACGCAACTCTGCAATATGTATAGTGGGAGAGATGTTACACAAGATACAAGAAAATACAGATTATCTACTTTGATGCCTTTACTTTCAACAAGCTAACTTCTTTAACAATTTTACCGCTTGCCAAGTGAACATTGTCAGTTATTTTAACCACACGATGATTTCGCCTATATTATACAGCCTCAAACAACTTCATAAAGTATTTTTTCAGCTATGAATATAAAAACATGAAATCAGACGAGCTTGTTACATACCTGTATGAAAAGTGTCATATTGGCTACAGGAACCTCCCCTTTTGCACCCACCTTCATCTGAGAGGTTCTGATTGGCTTTCCTGTGTACGGGTCCACAAGAGAGACAAACTGAACGGGAGTTAAAAACAAGCAAAATTGCTCATTGGAAAATAAAGGCGCAAAAATTCGAAGCAGTGCAATATTTAGACTGATTATCGCGTTTAATACTTTTGTTATGATTGTGTATAGGAAAGCTAGTTAATGAGGTCCATAGAATAAAAATGGCTGCATAGGTTTGTGCAATTTAGCATCGAGTGCTAGGTACTTAGCTAGCGATATAAAACGCCGTCTGGTCCGCACTGGCAGTGGTACCAGAAATGGCCGCTGTCATACTGAGAGTTCAATCCTTCCAGGGTTTGAAAACAGTGCTACAACAGTAAGTGATGGACATTATTCACGACCCAGCCTCATAACGAATGTATGATAGTATTTATGCCTTCCGTTCTGCAACAAGATTAAATGTTGGCGATTGATGGTGAAACTTGTAACGCTGGCTAACAGTCACTAGTTGGGTCAACTGGCTATCTTAAATCTGCACCTTAGCTACAATGTGTAAGCTAGCCATGTTCGTTTGCAGGAAAAAAACAAACCTATTAGCAATTGTCAGAAGTTCATTGACATGTATAATCATTTTAGCCAGGAACTAACTGCTATCTAGCTAACATATCCGCTGTTAGCCAGCTAGTTAGCTTGCTACCATCATGCTTGTTTGATTCAGTGCAAGGTGAAATAAAGGTGCTTTCCTGCAAACAGCAATTAGTCGATTATTTGTATGACCATCTGGTTCGTTTTAACTGCGATAATGCATCTTGGTCTAAGTTACTAGTTAACGTTTCACCAGACAATAATGCCTTTGTCAGAAACTTTACGAACAACTTGCATTTAGCTAGCTGTAACTTGTTGGCCATTTTCGGCTTCCAGTTGGTGTGCAAATGGTAAATAATGTTACGTATTTTAAACATTCATGTTGCATATCCATGTCTAACGTTACCTGTTCCGTATTGTCTTTAAGGAAATGTTTATGGACCAACGGATCCTTCAGGCGTGCGTCTGTTGGTAAGGAACAAAGAACTTTACCCGTAGTTGTCTCTCTTCTGACAACCTTAACTTTGGCTGTGTTTAGGCAAATCTTTTGTTTTAAAGGCACATTCATGTAAAACGTCATTACAAGACATTCCTGTTCTGGGGGCAGAAATGCATGGCCTGTCTCAGCGCGTTTCCCCCTCCCATTCTCGTTGTCCCTGTCTAGTGCGGGGAAGGATAGAGAAAGTCCTGATCGCCAACAGAGGGGAGATCGCCTGTCGAGTGATGCGCACTGCGAAGAAAATGGGGGTGCGCTCGGTGGCCGTGTACAGCGAGGCCGATAGGCACGCGATGCATGTAGCCATGGTGAGCAAACCCCACAGCCCCTCTATCACGTGGCTTCGCTTTACTTAAGTCAACGTGTCAGAGGGCTCTTTCAACATGTACTTTCCAAAATTGATGAAACGAGCCCAGGGGTAGGCAAACCTCGTCCTCGAGTCCTTGATATGGTACTGGTTTTTGCTCCATCCAAACCTATAACACAGTGTTGCACCATTCCGATGATTCATCTCGGACGTTTAATCATCCATCGCACTGTTGTTATCAAGCTCAGATGGAACAAAACCCGACACATAAATGGCACCCCAGGCCCAGGTTTGCCTACCCCTGGTTTACTCCATCAGATGTTTGAAATGCCCACTATTTTTTATTTCTTGGAGCCCCCATTTGAAAATGTGCCGCATGTCTGTTTTATGATGTGTTGCCTAGTGACTGTATTGTATATCATTCTTTGAATATGACTGAAATAATTTTAAATGGCGATGTTGCATTGGATGTCATCGGGTTTTGTTCTCATCCCCAGGCGGATGAAGCCTATCATATCGGTCCTGCCGCATCGCAGCAGAGTTACCTATCGATGGAGAAAGTGATGGAAGTCGCTAAGAGATCACATGCTCAGGTAATTTATTTATTTTTTCTCTGGAGGGCTATCTGAAAAGCGATCCATGCACTGCCTAAAAGATGCTGTTAAAGTCATGTAGTGCAACAAGTTCCATATGTAACACCTGCTATTATATGACAAAATAAGAGGGTTGATGGTTGTACATTTTAGGGTCTCCCCAATGACTTTGTATCTGCTGATCTGGAATGTTTAAGATACTTGGATAGCAATGTAGCATATGTGTACGGAACTGGGCCTGTAAAGCTGGCTGCTCGTTTGATTCCCAAGTCGGCCCTTGCTGTTGCACCCTCCAGTGGTTGCTCCTGAGTGACCTGCAGTGCAAGGGAACGGCACATCTGCTTGTCAACATGCAAATGTAACTACTTTCCATGTATTTGCCGTTAAACCAGTTCACTCATGCCGTCTAGCAATTACTTTCAGAATAATTTTAATGGGGGGGAAATTGCCTTCGGTACGGTGGTATGATCTCCTACCTATTGCTCTTAAGAGCAAATGGTGACTGCAAGTCAGTTTATTTAATTTTATTTTTTTCTTTCCAATTTTACTGTTCATTTTCATTTCAGGCATTTGTTTATGTTGGTTTAAGTTCCATAATACATTTTTTAAGTTCCATAATACATAGTTCAGCAGTAATGAGGTAAATAAGAGTTTATTTGGCACTGCCTCTCTTAATCACGTTTGTTGAAGAGGATTGTGCACTGTTGTCTTAGGCTATCCACCCAGGGTATGGGTTCCTATCTGAGAACACAGAGTTTGCCGAGTTGTGTAAACAAGAAGGCATTATCTTCATCGGACCTCCATCTTCTGCGATACGTGACATGGGGATTAAGAGGTAGACCTACTGTTACACTCTTCTTCCCATCCTTCATTTAGCGAATGCTGTCCTAAGTGTTTTCAAATGAATTTGTGCATAATGTTTTTTTTTTTTTTTTTGTGTGTGAAAATGTTGTCCAGAAATTACTGACTTTTTCTTCAAGGCACCAACTTCATTTCCCCATTGATTTTGGTTTAGCACATCAAAACACATCATGTCAGCGGCTGGTGTGCCCATCATTGAAGGTTACCATGGCGAGGACCAATCAGATGAGAGGCTGCAAGCAGAAGCTGCCAGGATAGGTTACCCTGTGATGATCAAGGCTGTTCGTGGTGGGGGTGGGAAGGCAAGTACAGAGTCGTGCATGTGAAACTGAACCGCCTCTTTCAAGATGAGGGAATCCATGGCATGTGGAGGTTTCGTGTTATACGTATATATGTGTATATATATATATATATATGAGAATTGGTGTATATATATATATGTGTGTGTGTGTGTGTGTGTGTAATATATATCAATATCCTCTCAATATGAACTTCAGGCATACATCTCAGTACCTTGCATAGTAAGAGAAGAAAGGATTTTCTGTACCACTACTGCTAATTTAAGTGTTATAAATTTTCAGATTTAATTGTGATTAGTTTTTCTCCATCAGCGCTCATGCCATCACCATACTGTACCCATGCTTGTGACCTAGTGCTAATGACGTAATACCCCTGTTTGTGCTCAGCGTGCTGGCGCTAGCGCCTGTGCTGTAATACCCACTTGTGCTCAGCGTGCTGCTGTTAGCGCTAATGCTATCCTTATTCTCCCACACAGGGAATGCGTACTGCACACTCTGAGGCAGACTTTCACGAGCAGTTGGAGTCTGCGCGGAGAGAAGCTCGCAAGTCTTTCAATGATGACGTCATGCTGGTCGAGAAGTTTGTGGAGAACCCCAGGTCTCTATAGGTTGCCTTGGGGACTTGTGTGAATAAAATCCAGACCCTATTACTTTCATGTAAATGTATCCACCCCCTCCTCCCTTCCTAGGCATGTGGAAGTCCAGGTGTTCGGAGACCAGCACGGGAACGCCGTCTACCTTTTTGAGAGGGACTGCAGTGTACAGAGGAGGCATCAGAAGATCATAGAGGAGGCTCCAGGGGTAAAAACCTACCCTCTTTACCATCAGATGACTCCTGTACTGAAGTTGTCATGAATCCATTCAGTTATTTATAGTGGTTATATTCGTATATCATGTACAGGTAACAATATGATGCCAGTAGGGGTACAGTGTTTTGTTTTTCTTTTGGACATTGCTGGCATGATGTAGTCGGACCTTTGTGTGTGCAAGTGAGCATGCTCAGTGATTACTGTCAGTAACCAGAATACTCAAAGGCTGTCCGTGTGTCTGTAGCCAGGAATCAGCCCTGAGGTGAGGAGGAAGCTGGGAGACGCGGCGGTTCGGGCTGCCAAAGCAGTCAACTATGTGGGAGCAGGTGAGAGGGCGTGGCATCGCTGCTACCTGTGTGAATCGAGATGGTGATGCCTGGCAGCCATTTTGTGCCAGAATGCTCATCACATGTCCGCTGAGGTGGAGCAGGGGGGGAATTATTGAGCCAGTTAAACTGTATAATGATTAATTAGCGGTTTCAGAGGGGAGGGTTCTGGGCTGGGAGTGAATCGGCAGTGAATCCCTCTCTCCCTCCCTCTTTCTGCCTGTGTGAATCCCTCTCTCTCTCCATCCCTGCACTTTCCGCTCCTGTGAATCCCTCTTTTTCACTCGTGTAAATACCTCCCTGCTCTTTCCGCTCCAGGCACGGTGGAGTTTATCATGGATGCTCAGCACAACTTCTACTTCATGGAGATGAACACCAGGCTGCAGGTGGAGCATCCCGTCTCGGAGATGATCACGGGCACCGACCTGGTGGAGTGGCAGCTGAGGGTGAGAGGGCTGGAGTCGCTTGCTCTTGTGTACGAATCACGAGTGCTCATTACCAACACTCTAGTACTCCTCACCGCCGTATGAGTACGAATTGCCACAAGAGGAGTGCGAATCATCACAACCAAACTGCACAAATCAGCAATGTTCAAATTGCGCGCAAGTGCTCGCCGACACGGGTATTTATCACACCCACAGTATTACGAATCTGCTCCGCCATTGCATGAGTACTCGCAGAACA
Organism: Synaphobranchus kaupii; assembly: GCA_029718625.1. NCBI lineage: Eukaryota > Metazoa > Chordata > Actinopteri > Anguilliformes > Synaphobranchidae > Synaphobranchus > Synaphobranchus kaupii. Next base: position 108,916 of record JAINUF010000061.1, on the reverse strand, counting down.
CGCATTGGGTAATCCTGTGGAGTTTCATTCTGTGGGAAGTGTGCCTGCTTAGATTTGCATACAATAAAGGAAACTTGCATACATTTACATCAGAAGGGACTTGTGCATACATTTCCATATTCACAGCGCCAGCCCCGACATCCCTACAAGTAAACGTCCAGCAGAGGGCAGCAGTGTGCCAGCGTAACGCACGTGCTGCTGCTCCACTAGAGTCTTGTACATTGCACTGGGTAGCCTTTGATGGGATCTCTTGATTGGTAACGTTGTCGGAACGTTTGCGCACCGTCAGGTGGCCGCCGGTGAGGAGCTGCCGCTTGCCCAGGACGAGATCGAGCTCAGCGGGCACTCCTTCGAGGCCCGTATCTACGCGGAGGACCCCAACAACGACTTCCTGCCCGGGGCGGGGCCCCTGCTGCACCTGTCCACCCCGCAGGCGGACGAGTGCACACGCATCGAGACCGGCGTACGCGAAGGTACAAGAAACCAGGTCTGACCGGGTCATAAAGTCAGATTACATAAGAACATAAAACCTAAATATGATAAAAACAGCCAATTTAGTCCATCTAGGCTCTTCCTTTTTGCCTTCACTATAGAGTGATGGCATCACCCTCCGAAGGGTTTAGTTTTCACCTTAAAATTGGCAACCAGACCTAAGAAACCAGGGGAGGTCAGCTGTCTGATTAAGTGCTGATTAACTACAATACCCAACAGGCCCTGAGGCTGTCAGAGAGACAGGGTGAATATCGCTGTGCTAACAGGATGTGTTCTGACGAGAGAGCCTGACCTGCTCTGATCTTTCTCTGCGTCTCAGGAGACGAGGTTTCAGTGCACTACGACCCCATGATCGCCAAGCTGGTGGTGTGGGGGGAAGACCGCTCTGCCGCCCTGAAGAAGCTACGATACTGCCTGCGACAGTACAACGTAAGCCCCTGTGCACCCTGGGAAAATTCCCATCGCTGCGGACTTTTACAACCTCAAATTCTGTGGCTTTGATTGTCTGGTTGCTGAGCGCTGTTATGCTGAGCTGCTAACTGTGTTCGGTGTGACACCGATTCTTCAATGCGTTGCTCGCTGCTTCTGGTTAAACCCCCAGCACGCCCACAAAATGGGAGCAAATGCATCTCAACGATCATTTCCAGAACGTCTGGAGCTTTACAAAATATGATGAAGGTTTTATACGTTTCCTGGAGGAGTCCGTAAAGCTCCTGTGCTGTACCCCCTCAGATCGTGGGCCTCGACACCAACATCAACTTCCTGCTGAGCCTGTCAGGCCATCCGGAGTTTGAGGCGGGAAACGTGCACACCAGCTTCATCCCACTGCACCACGCCCAGCTCTTCCCCGCCCCACACGCCCCGCCCAAGGAGGTGCTGTGCCAGGCTGCCCTTGGCCTCCTGCTCAGGGAGATGGACCACACCTGCGCCTTTAAGGCCCAGTCCCACGGTGAGATGGCCCAAATCGAAAATCTGAAAATGCACCCCATGAGAAACGCATCTATCAAACTCTTATCAATCTTCATTTAATTTTCTCAAACGAGGTTTCTTGCAGTGCTGCACAATAGATAGTTTCTGTAGTTTTCAGGCCATGGTTCAGGAACGGCGTGACTCGAGCATCGAATAGTCAAATTAATTTGGTTCATGAATTCAGTGCATTAATTTAATCAGACCGAATTTAAATGAAATTGGCTTGACCCCCTTCCTCCTCTTTTGTGCTGTGACTTTACAATCCTTTTCTCTGATTGGTGTGGCTCGTGCTGTGATGCTGAAGTCCTCTTCTCTGATTGGTCTTTTCCACTGCAGACCAGTACTCCCCATTCGCTTCCAGCAATGGAAGGAGGGTGAATGTCCTCTACACCAGGAACCTGACTCTGCAGCTCGGAAATAAAAGTAAGTTTTTATTTATTTTAAGTTATAACAGCGATAGGAGCACCAGCGGGTCAGGGGAGTCAGGTGGTCTGTAGACGCGCGTGTTTACAGCTGTGACCATTAGAACGTTATGGAATTAACATCAGTTTCCTGCACCCACTCAGATTCCAGTTAATTTGCAGGGCAGTGCACAGGGACGCCAGCCTGGCGTTGGGGGCAGTCAGGTGTAAAATCCAGGGGTCAGAAGGTAAAAAGTCCTGCTATATGTTTCTTCCACCCATGAACACAGTCAGCTGATTTCACAAATTAGTTCTACCTCCTGGATGAAGAATTGCGCAAATTAGCAAATTCAGGTGATTGGAACCAAATACTGCAGGGGAATTTTACTGTCTGAACCTAGATTTTACACTTCTGGGAGCAGTGTAGTGATTAGGGAACTGGGGTTTGTAAATCGCTTCAGTATATACAGTGTGTTCCACTGTATAAGTGGGTTGGATGTGAAAAGTGTGGGATAAGTGAATTTGCAAAATCTCTACCTGTGAATGTAAAGGGAGTTCTGTGAGGCCAGAAGTAGGATGCAGATATCCTCCCCTCTCCCGCTCCTGTGTGAAACGTAGCGACTTCCGCATGATTGCAGGGGGAACCCATCCTGTCGACCCACCCCGTACTGATTTATGGAGGAAAGGAAGGTTGTGGAAGTGGGAATATTAATGAACACTCTCGGGGAGGCTGTTATGGGTAGTAACTCTGAATGTCTCCCAATGCAGTGCAGCTGACTAATTTGTGCAGCAATGCTCGCCCCCCCCCCCTCCCTCCCTCCCTTTTGTTTTGCGTCTTATGTCGAGCTTCTGCTCGCTCTGAAACAGTGACACTTTTCTGAACACCTGCCAAGTCCCTGGCTGTAATTAAACTTCCGAGTCATTTCCAGTGAAAGGCCTCCGCCGGCCTCAACGCATTTTAACCTGTGTAGAGGGCGTTCATTTGCATCCCTGCTACTGCCACGAGCCAGCAAGCCAATCTGTAGGAGTGAAAGCAGAGGGAAGAGCAGCTGTCATGTGCATTAATAGTCTCCTGTGTTAGCCCTGTGTATTACACACACACACACACACACACACACACACACACACACACACACACACACACACACACACACACACACACACATACACAGACAGTGGTATTGGCGACTCTTACGCCACTGTGATATACGATGCCAAAGTGATTCGTTTTTAAAAAAAAGTCTGTTTTAATCTGCATTATGTATAAGGCAGCGGAAGGCCATTTATCATTTTGATAATGATTAATTCTTTCAACCGGCTAGGCAAAATGTTAAATGAATAATTGGACATGATTTGGTACAAAAATGCTGACTTTAGAAGCTCTCCTTTTTTTGTGAGGCCAGAAGTAGGATGCAGATGAATTCTTTTTTTATATGTTCTGCGCATTTTAAATTTCATTTTGAGCATTTTAACCCCCCTCCTTTTTAAACCCGCAGAGGTAGAAGTGGCTGTTACGTACAACCCAGATGGCACTTACAATATGGAGGTAAGTTTTAATATTCAATTCCTGTAGTTGATTCTGCAGTGCAGTGCCCACTTGGGCATGCTGAATTAATTACTTGTATCACTTACCTCACTTCAACTTTATCTAAACCATATAGCCAGAGATCTCAAACTCCAGTCCTGGAGTTCCACAATGCCTGCAGGTTTTGTGTGGTTTCCCTTCAATCTGCAGCCAATTTAGGCCTTACAACTGCGACTCTCCAAGACTACTGCAGTGGTCCCCAACCCTGTTACTGTGATTTGCTGTCCTGTAGGTTTTAATTTCAACCCTAATTTGGCACACCTGAATCTACTAATTGGCAGCTCAGATCTTTAACCGTTGAATGAGGTGTGCTTTGTTAGGGTTGGAGTGAAAACCTACAGGACAGTAGATCTCCAGGAACAGCGTTGGGGAACCTGTAGGCTTGGGTGTAGCTGCACAGGTTTGGGGGCGTTTGGGTGTAGCTGCAGTGGGTTGGGGGCGTATGGGTGTAGCTGCAGAGGTTTTGGGTGTAGCTGCTCAGATTCAGTGCCCTTTGCCCCCCACAGATAGGAGGCGAGGTGTTCCTGGTTTCAGGGGAACTGGTGGAGGAGGAAGGAAACTCGTACCTGCGCTGCTCCATCAACGGCGTAGTGTCCCGGCCCAAGCTGGTTGTCCTGGACAACGACGTGCACCTCTTCTCCATGGTGAGCCCCCCCCCCGAAGAAAAACTCAGCTGGTGTTTGTTACATCCATAATTGCAACTCCCTCAACTGTACTGAGCTGCTAATTGTTCTTCGATGCTCTTAACCCTTGGTTCTCAAGGTTTGGGAGGTCCCCGTTGCAAAGCTTTGCATCAGTGTTTGGTTTGATTGACACAATGCAGAAGGTGTATCTGCTTACTGTGCTCTCGCTGTCGCCCCCTGCAGGAGGGCAGTTTCACGGTCACTGTGCCCGTGCCCAAATTCCTGGCGGGAGTGAGCGGTTCGGGGTCACAGGGCGGGGCGTTGGCTCCCATGACGGGGACGATAGAGAAGGTAACCCCGCCTCTGGGATGATGACGCTGGGTGGGCTCGCATTACAGGCGTGGTACCAGAACTGTGTAAATGACTCTGGTGCTCATATGATGAGACTGACTGACGCATCTCCCACAGGTTCTGGTGAAGGCGGGTGATAAAGTGCAGGTGGGAGACGCCCTGATGGTGATGATTGCCATGAAAATGGAGGTGAGTGCGTTGCCTCCCTACACCGACTCTGCCCCGCTCCCAACCATAGCCTTTTTCTTTTCTACTTTATCATGATATTTATTTAAAGATGATTATTGACTGAATCTGGTGTTTTATTGCTGGAACCCGCACCTGTCCTCTGGTAAGATTAGGGAATGTCTATCCTGGACCTTCCAGGACCAGAGCCAGGGACTCCTGCCTTAGACTTTTTTTAAATTTAGTTTATTTGACAGGGACAATGCTCAACAAATATATTGTGCCAGATATAGCTCAGAGCTAATTGTCATTGTTGACACTGGAAAAGCATTTAATCGCTCAACAACCTGTTTTACAGAGTCTGTACTTTTCTCATTTCCCCATTTACAGCACACTATCAGGGCCCCGAAAGCAGGCATCATCAAAAAGGTCTTCTTCAAAGAGGGCTCCCAGGCCAACCGGCATGCAGCGCTCGTGGAGCTGGAGGAAGAGGAGGCCAGCGAAGAATAACTCCACATGAATGACATTCAGACTGACTGTAGGAATAGTTTAATGCTGTGGATAGTACAGATGTTAGAAGCGTAGATAGCTTTTTGTGCGAGACGGAACGCTACGACTACCATTATTCTTGGTTGCCTGGGAGATTTGAGTCTGTCACCTTCATTTTATCTCCCTCAAACAATAATTCGTTGTAATATTCTATAATCTTGGACTAATTAAAGTGAAGGTCTTTGTATGGAGTTCAGTATTTTTCTTTTTCTCTTATTTCAGGTTTACTGGTTCCCTCTACCTTTGTGTGTTTAGTTGCGGTTTCCATGGTAACCCCATGCTGCCCTTTATACCTCCTTTTCTGTTCTAATATTCCTCTCCCTGCCTTGTGCCTCATTTTTTCCTGCTGTGTTGTTAAGGCAGGAAAGTGACTGATTTTGGTCAGTGTGGAGTCTCTTCCCCAGCCCCCCCTCCTCGGCTGAAATGGAGGCTGTGGGATTTGTGACGCACGCTCCAATCCTGGGCTCCTGAGACCGCACTGAGCTTGCTCCAACATACTTTAGCACACTTGACCTCCAGGCTAGGGAGCCTTTATAAGCCACATTAGAAACAAACCAGCAGTGATCAAAATCAAACTCAATTCATTGCATTGAAATCATGTGTCCTGATGCTTTCTGTGTAAAAGAACACACTGAACTTCTGTTGCATAGGTCAATTTTTCCCCCCTAATATTGGATAGAAAGAAAATGTGATTAGGTGGAGAAAGTAAAATGTCAGAGAAATTCGGCTGACACTCCTGACTTTGTGGGGATTGCGATGCCTTAATGCACTTATTGTTATACTTACTGTAGACGTTCCTTCATTGAGCATTTTGTCTTTTCCTTACTGATATTCTTTTGTGTACTGAGCCCTTGTACAGCTCTACCTTTTTTTCATACAAATGACAGGTTGAACAGTGAGCATTTTCTGTTTTATATTTGATGAACCCGATGTTCTGGTATGTTTAATAAAGAGATCTTTTAACTTAAAACACAACTTTGGGGAGAAATTCTTTCATGTGTCAAAGTACTCATGTCAGCTTCAATTTATTTTCTATAGCGCTTTTTAGAGAGAACTGTCACAAAGAGTTTCACTGTTTGAGTAAACCTCATTTTCATTCTCATTGCCTTGCACACATGCAAATGATCACGGGATTATTTATAAAATTTATTATTTGTGTTGCACAGTAACCATATAGCAACATGAATTTTGTGAGTTATTTGCAATAGTGGTCTGGTTCCTCAGTTGTCATGGCAATTCCTCAAGAGCAAGCCAAATTTGCAGGATGCAGGTAAATGGAGGAGTCATGTGACTGATGGCATCCCTGTATACCCCGGTGAGCACAATGACTCGGGCTGTCATAGCTGGCTGGTTTATGTGCCATTGTTCATAGTTCCTTCACCCTGAATTTTATGACATCTTAACGAGTCTGCCGCTCCGCATCCCAATGCTTAAGATGATTTTGGGGGGTGGAGGGGTGCACAGGTCCTCAGCGTAGCAGTGGGTCCTGTACTTCCAGGGGAATGGTTTTGGGCCATGAGGGAGGTCAGCACACGTAGGGGGTGGGAGTACGGCAGGCCAGTGCTGCACTTTTGATTTGGGCAGGGATTCCAGTGCTGTCCTTTCAGAAGGTGATTTCGGTCCTGTCCTCTCAGAAGATGATACCAGTCCTGTCATTTTGGGAGGTGATTCCAGTCCTGTCGTTTCGGGAGGTGATTCCAGTCCTGTCGGTTCGGCAGGTGATGCCAGTCCTGTCGGTTCGGCAGGTGATGCCAGTCCTGTCGATTCGGGAGGTGATTCCAGTCCTGTCCTGACCCTGATGAGTGTGCTTAGGGAGACTTCTGAACTTTTTCGGTGTTGCTCTTCTGCAGGAGAGCAACAGGACAAAGTGCCCTCACCCTTGGCCTGCAGGACGTGTCCAGGGGCTGATTCTGGCTCGGCACACGCTTTGGACCCTGACCCGTGACCATCTGGTTGAGCCCATTTCCCCCACAAGTGACCGGACAAAGAAGGGTCATAACCAAGGTCCCCCGCCCCAGGACCACATGCTTGTGTGTAAGGTCGGACCTCAAACTCCACCCCCCTGCTCGGCGAGATACAGCGTTCCACAGGAGAGCACAGAGTTCCAGAATCTGTAGTAGCTGGACCTCCACCAGGCGCGATAAGATCGCCGTTCTCATCCTCCGGGCCACAGTTCGCCAGCTCTGCTGCCGTGCTTCCTGGTAGATCCCCGCGTACACACCAGCCCTTTGTGTCCACTCCGCCATGATGCCCAATCACAGCTCCACTCTCTCGGCTCCCCATCATAGAGCACCCTTCTGTCTGCCGGCCAACCAGAGTGGATGAAGCCGAGTCAGTGTACAAAGCATGGCCTGTTTTCATGACTGGGTGAGGCTGTGACACTTTCTGTCCCTGTGAGGGGTCTTTAGGCTGTGACTCTTTCTGTCCCTGTGAGGGGTCTTTAGGCTGTGACTCTTTTTCTATCTTTAAGTGGTCTTTAGGCAGTGACTCCTTCTCTCTCTGTGAGCGGTCTTTAGGCTGTGACTCTCTCTCACTCTCTGAGTGGTCTTTAGGCTGTGACTCTTTCTCTCTCTGTGAGGGGTATTTAGGCTGTGACTCTTTTTCTATCTTTAAGTGGTCTTTAGGCAGTGACTCCTCTCTCTGTGAGCGGTCTTTAGGCTGTGACTCTTTCTCTATCTGTGAGGGGTCCTTAGACTGTGACTCTTTCTCTCTCTGTGAGTGGTATTTAGGCTGTGACTCTTTCTCTCTCTGTGAGGGGTCTTTAGACTGTGACTCTTTCTCTCTCTGTGAGGGGTCTTTTGGCTGTGACTCTTTCTCTCTCTGTGAGCAGTCTTTAGGCTGTGACTCTTTCTCACTCTCTGAGTGGTCTTTAGGCTGTGACTCTTTCTCTATCTGTGAGAGGTCTTTAGGCTGTGACTCTTTCTCTATCTGTGAGGGGTCTTTTGGCTGTGACTCTTTCTTTCTCTGTGAGCGGTATTTAGCCTGTGACTCTTTCTCTCTTTGTGAAAGGTCTTTAGACTGTGACTTTTTCTCTATCTGTGAGGGGACTTTAGGCTGTGACTCTTTCTCTCTCTGTGAGGGGTCTTTAGCCTGTGACTCTTTCTCTATTTGTGAGGGGTCTTTTGGCTGTGACTCTTTCTCTCTCTGTGAGAAGTCTTTAGCCTGTGACTTTTTCTCTATCTGTGAGAGGTCTTTAGACTGTGACTCTTTCTCTATCTGTGAGAGGTCTTTAGCCTGTGACTCTTTCTCTATTTGTGAGGGGACTTTAGGCTGTGACTCTTTCTCTCTCTGTGAGAGGTCTTTAGCCTGTGACTCTTTCTCTATTTGTGACGGGACTTTAGGCTGTGACTCTTTCTCTCTCTGTGAGCGGTCTTTAGCCTGTGACTTTTTCTCTATCTGTGAGAGGTCTTTAGTATGTGACTTTTTCTCTATCTGTGAGAGGTCCTTAGACTGTGACTCTTTCTCTCTCTGTGAGCGGTCTTTGGCCTGTGACTTTTTCTCTATCTGTGAGAGGTCTTTAGCCTGTGACTTTTTCTCTATCTGTGAGAGGTCTTTAGCCTGTGACTTTTTCTCTATCTGTGAGAGGTCCTTAGACTGTGACTCTTTCTCTCTCTGTGAGCGGTCTTTAGCCTGTGACTTTTTCTCTATCTGTGAGAGGTCCTTAGACTGTGACTCTTTCTCTCTCTGTGAGGGGTCTTTAGCCTGAGGTAGGCAGAGCTTTGTGGTGATTGGCCTCTCCAGGGGAGGGGGGCGGAGCCTGTGCAGATTGTCTCTTAGGCCCAGTTTGGTGAACCGGGACCTCAGGAGCTGGAAGCGGGAAGGGTGTGGCTGGGAAGGAGGATCTGTCCCCTTGCACCTCCCCCTCCGCATTTTCCTCCTCTGCCGCCCACTGTCCTGCCAGCTGGCCACGCCCTGCTCCAGGAGCGCGGTGTAGTTGAGGAGGGTGTTGATCTCGTCATTTGCGCGCTTGCAGGACAGCCGTTTTACTGCCTGCCAGAGACCGGCAGAGAATTCACCGGAACTTACGGGGTCATCGGTGGAACTTACGGGGTCATCGCCCAGTTGTGGCCTAAGAAACAATGGAGATGTGAGAAAATCTGCAATCATTCTTTTAGGAAGACTGAATGAATGTTTTTTATGTGATGCAGCTGGGTGGATGTTTTCATGAACGCGCAACTCAAATATTACCTTTCCTGATTAGCAGCACTGTACAGAGCCTCTGCTAACCTCTCCATCAGGTCCTTCAGTCCCAGGTTGAGCAGGAAGGTGCTGGGGACCCCCAAACTGCCATAGAGAAGACCATACAGGCACCCTGCCATACAGCCTGTCTGCTCACTGTCACCTGCGGTAAACAGTGTCACAGGCTTACATGTGTATATGTCTTTGCATATGTGTATGTGTGTGTGCGTGTGTGAGTGTGTGCATATGTGTGTATGTGTGTGGGTGTGCGAGTGTGTATATGTGTGTGTGTGTGTGTGGGCTCGTGTGCGTGTGCGTGTTTGTGTGTGCGTGCGTGTGAGTGTGTGAGTGTGTGCGTGTGTGTGTAATGTCATCCCAGTGTCACAGGCTTACATGTGTATATGTATGTGCATATGTGTGTGTGTGAATGCTGCCAGTGAGTTAGTGACATCACATTATTAACAGTTACTGGAGGGTAACAGAATTAGCTCTACTCAAATGCACATTAGATGAACTACCTTAGTTCTAGTTTGAAATGAGGCCTGTTGATTGGTAATGCCATCCCTGTTGATTGGCATCCTGCCTGTTATTTGTTAATATTTGAAAACTACCAAAAATGCCACCTGATGCCACCCCTGATGTGTGGTGCCCCCGTACCTCCATGGCACATGGCCCACTGACAGAGCTCTGTCCAGTCCCCTGCCGCTCCGAGCAGAGCGTCGTACACCATCAGCGTGAGCTCCACCCCCTTCTGTTTCCCAGGAGAAGCAGTGCACCAGTGCCTGTACAGCTGTCACAGGAGAATGGGGTCAGGGTTCAAGGTTCGGGGTCAGGGTTCAAGGTTCAGGTTCAGGTTTGTGGAGGAGAGACCTTAGTGAACGAGAGACTTGTGGATTGACTAGTGCTTTCATTATGTGTAATACGCTGTATAAAGGTGCTTCCAGAGTGTTGAAAACAGGGAACAGACACGTACGCGGATGGACAGTGTCCTTTCATAGCCGAATGTACTCAAAGCGTGCTCAAAGCGTACCAACCCCCCTTTGTAGATAACATTTCCCATCATTTTTGCGGGCAAATTGCAAACATTAATGGTGTCATTAATGGAAGCAGATTACGGTATATGAAGTTGCACTTCATATAAGTATATGTTGCACTTCATATACACTTCATATACACAGGCGAAACGACAGCTCCACGCGGACACAAAAACCAACTGCTGCGCGGTCTACCGAGGCGGACGGCTGCCCAGGGTCCACGATGATGCCATTTAGGTCTGCGCTGACCCTGTGGACATCCGTCCGCATTCTTTTTTTGGCGACTAGGAAATGGCCTTAAGAGAGCGTTCCTGTAGAAATATTTGATTCAATTGCATACTGGCAGGTGAAATCAATAGGCTTCAAACCGACAGAGGGAAGGTACCTTATTTCTTTCACTTGAGTCGTAGTTTTCAGGGAAGAAGGGATCGTCACAGCCCTCTCTGTCAATCTTCCTTTGCTGAAGGTAAAGCTGCCATTTTGTTTCAAAGTAGAACCAGTTTTCACTGTAATCTAGGAGAGAACACAAAGGAATGGGAAATACTCGCATAGACTTTAAGCAGACCGCCATAATCACACTTGTGAAATAAGATAAGTAATCATTGTAAGGCATCAATCAGCCCCAGTAATGACACCATTCGATTCTATTTCAGTACGGTCAGTTCAGTAAATTAACTGATTATTGATTATTGTTTAATAGATTCAATTAATAAATAATTTCCAAAATGCCCCATGATGGAAGCCCCCCCAATTTGTTGAATTTCAGTTAATTTCCTGAATTGGCCACACTGAACAGGAAATTACCCCCAACTCTACATGCATAACTACACTATTCACACGTACACTGCCTGGCCAAAAAAAAAGTCGCCGTTGCACCCATCATGCATAGTGCCCACTGTACAAGCCTCTGGAGGCAGTGTTATGATCTGGGGTTGCTTCAATTTGTCAGGTCTAGGCTCAGCAACGTTATGCAGCAATAAAATTAAGTCAGCTGAGTAGGTGAATGTACTGAATGACCAGGTTATCCCATCAATGGGCATAATCCAGGACGACAATGCCAAGATTCATCGGGCTCAAATTGTGGTTTGAGTGGTTCAGGGAGCATGAGGAATAATTTTCACACATGAATTGGCCACCAGAGTCCAGACCTTAACCCCATTGAAAGTCTTTGGGATGTGCTGGAAAAGACTTTACGGAGTGGTTCGACTCTCCTGTCGTCAATACAAGATCTCGGCCAAAAATTAATGCAACTCTGGATGGAAATAAATGTTGTGACGTTGCATAAGGTTGTTGAAACAATGCCACGACGAATGCGCGCCGTAATCAAAGTTAAAGGCGGTCCAACGAAATATTAGAGTATGCAACTTTTTTTTTGGCCAGGCAGTGTATATTAGCACATTACTCACACACATTACTACCACAAGGAAATCTGGCTTGTGTGGAGGTTAAATTTGCTCTGTGACTAGTCCGGTACTTGTTATGCAACGCAGCGGGTGCCTCCACGCCGCTGGTCAGCCAGCTTACATCACCGCTATTCCGGCTATTCTTACCGGTAAAGAAGTCTATTTTCCTCTGGCAGTACTGCTCGGCGATAGGCAGCGCTCCCAGCATGAGTCTACCCCACTGGGAGACTGGCTTCCCCTGTACGGCGTATGAGGAAAACAGTGCCATGCAGAGGCATCCAAGGAATCCTGCCAAACAACATCCCAAATGCATCCATCCAGCACCCTTCCATATTATTCCCAGAAGGGGGCTGTGTGATAGTCCACTGAGAACTGAGCCTAACTGCAAACTCAATAGTGGCAGCTACTCCCTTATGGAAATGTAATATACTGCAGTATATTTTAAATATATTGTGAAGATCATTTTGATATATTTACAATATACTGCAGCATATTCTTTTTCCATAGGGGCTAGTCATTATTTGCGTGGTGTTATGAAGTATTGGTAGCCTTAAAAAACACATATTTGTTCAGCTACCACACTTATCAAGTCATACTGGTTTTTATATATTTTTATATTATAAAATTATATACTTTCGGAAATTTGTTTTAGTTGCTTGTTGAAAGGGTGCTGCAAACCTCGAAGCTCAAAAGACTAGTTCCTCAAGCACTGCTCATAACTGCTTTTTTTAGATTATTATATGCTTTATTCTTGTACATTACAGGTATATGAGCATTTTATGAGTATGGGAAAAGATGTATACTCCACTTTTTGTTACCTGTGGGGTAGGTGTGTGTCATACGGCCACATTCGACGCTGGCGTGGATGAGATCCATAACGTGTTCGGGCTGAGGAAAACGCATTCCTATGCACAAGCCCCTTACCGCAGAGCTAACCTTGGGATCTGAAACAGAGACAGTCAGCTGGCCATGTTCGCTAAAAATGGCATAATTGCTCACTCTTACCTGGCTCAAAGCCAAATTCATGCACTTACATCAAAACATTTTTAAAATGAACAATGAAGGGAGCGAATGGGGCTGGGTATTACGTAGTTCTCTCCTGGCTTCAAATGGAGCTCCACCTGCTGTTCTCGCGTTCATTTAGCACTGCTATAAATACAGCTACTGTTTATCAAAGGACAGGACAGTTGCCTGGGGTCTATAACTAAAGCACCACCCTGACGAAGAATTCAAGCCCACTGACAGTCGTGAGTTTATAACAGGAACCCACAAACAGCAAATGAAATACTCAGAAACAAGGGGACAGTATTTTTGAGGGCAAACATATGATGGAGTGAACAGCTCCTTGTCTGAATAAAACACGTCACCTGTTCCGGTCTTTGTAGCATGACGCTCATCTTCATCGCTGCTTTGATATTTCTCCACCGCTATGAGGTACCGTTTGGCCGCCTCTTTGTAAAATGTGTACTGACATTTCATGCCTACAATTAGACCACAATGTCAGATAAAGTTGGAAAGATAACCACTGAACACATGGAATCGTTCTCACTGCACGATACGTGTGTACGTGTGTCTGTATGACTGTCCTTGTTTTTGATAACTGATGAAGGCCAGGGTGGCTGAAACATCATGTTTTTAACAAAAAATTTGTGTTTTCAAATACAAGATTCAATATTTGTCATATTTGTCGCATAAACAAATGGACAGAAGTAAATATAAAAGGTTTTACTCTGCAATATGAAAGGTTACACATTTTGAAAGCCTGTAATATGGGACACATCAAATCCAAATACAGCAAGATCCCCTTGGGTCTGAGGACAGAGTAAATCTCTCAATGGTGTTGTGATGTTGTCCCAATGTAAGGACCTTTTCTGGAGCGTTGCAGAAACGTTGTGGGAACGTTGTGGAACTGACCTGCCAGAAGAGCTTGGGCAGTGGCAATGTGCATCAGGATGTCCAGGGGAACCCTTCGCTTCTCCACCCTCTCCAGCGCCTTCTCCAGACCCTCCCACACCTCCTCCGGCTGAGCAGGGCACCTCCAGCGGCCCTGCCTGGCGCCGTGGTGCCCCAGCCTGCTCCCCGCCTCCAAGAGTACCATACCTGCGTGGTAGCGTTCCATTACTGCAGGCACTGAACTGGCATCCGGCTCACAGAGTCACGGGATTTCAATTCGCAGGGGAGTCAGGGGGGAAATATGCTCACACACAGGCTCCACCGTGCTCACCGGTACATCGGTGAATTGCCATAATTGGCTGCCACACTGAAATAGCATTACATAGCCGTATCATGACTCCCGAAACATTCCATCTGGCTTACCTTACTGTACATGCTGATCTCGTTCACTATGTGTATTATGGCACAATGCTGTTAGTGTTAGCACAATATGGGACTTGTTTCAAGATTTCACTGCCATCTAAAGTTAAAGTATTTCAAATGTGTATTTGATAGAACTCAAGAGAACAACTGGACAGGACTCAAGTTTAACGTGTCTTTCTATTAGTTTGTTCAAATTTGTATCTGACCCATGTTCCCATGTGAAAAAAAGTATACTAAGGTGTATTTCAGCATACTTGAAGCCTAGTTAAAGTTTATATTATAATTATAATTCAAGTACGCCCAAGTGTACTATTTTTTCATATGGGTTGCCTTGGGGCATTATCGTATATGAAAGGCAATTTGGGGTAAACAGAAGATTGAGAGAATCCTGAGCCCCCATCCACCCCCCATGGATAAATACCGCCAGTTTGTAATAACCAGAGCTGAATTCACGGTCATTAATTTCCACTTCAACAAGCTTGTCATGCTATAATTACAAAATATCACAAGAAACATTCGCATGTCATCTGGGGTATGAATAATAATTCTTCATTTTCAATCTCACTTTCTCACCCCCCATCATTGATGACAAACGTTGAGACTGTTTTGACAGGCTTCATTGTGTCTGGCGTTACAACGGCTCACATAGCTGTTCAACCAGCCAACCAATCCAGAGAAAGCTGCCATGACGAGATAAGAACACTACACCGATTGCAATTTATCTCATTACTCTTGTGTGCTTCTGAGTAATTGCAAGAAATATTTACCTCATCTTCCGCTATCAACATCTAACTGTGATCATTTTTATAGGAAATGTGTATGTGCTTTCTATTCTACATGACAATCACAACTTAATGTCACTCTCTGCTATTGAAAAGAGTACTGGCACATTTTCATAAAAAATTTTAATAATAGGGGAATCAATATAAAAATTTTTTTTTAAGCTTTCATCATATATGTATGTGCATGTCTGTTATATACAACTTGGCCAATCGGCTGAAGGCTGCAGTGTCTTCCAAAGGGGTAACTAAAAATGGGCATGATGAAAAGTCACATGATTGCTAAACCTCGAATCCCTAATGATCTCAGATTGATCAAGTGCACAGACACGGGTATCAGGTGGCACTGCTGAAAACAACCAACCTCACCGCCAGCTGCCTCACACCTCAAGTCAAACATGATCCCCCCAAATGCCCTTCAGGCCAGTACAACACAAACCAGCTTTCATAAGAAAGTTTGTCGCATCACAAGTGAACATTGCTAGGGTTTCAAATGGCTGGAGACTGAGTTAAGACTGGAATCATCATGTCATGGTTACAAGACTGGCATAGAACCAATTACTTTCCAGTTATCAGCTAAACTCTACACTGCTCAGGGCTCCACTATTCATTTTCCGACAATTTGAGAAATGTTATGCAATCCAAATTATGTACTTCACCATATGAACACACACGTACACATTAAGCATGCATGTTTTATAAGTAATTTCTATTAATTTATCTTAATTAATGCTCTAGGTAGTTGTCATAGTAACCTTAGAAATGATTGCGCTACCTTGTCAACCGTAACATAAAGGCCTGTTGACTCAATGCTTCATGGAAGCATATTATTATTGGCAATAGAAAAATAAAAAAAATGTAGTTATGGAAAAGGGTGTCCCCCAAGGTTCTACTTTGGGTCCTCTCCTTTTCTCTATTTTTATTAATGATCTCCCGCAAATTTGTTCTGACTGTCATGTCCATTTATATGCTGATGATACTGTTATTTATACATCTAATTCTGATATATCACAAATTCAAAGTTCATTGCAATCAGATTTTGATGTATTGCAAAACTGGTTTCATAACAACAAACTTTTATTGAACAAAAAGAAGTCCTGTTGTATGCTGTTTGGTACTAGGTATAACCTCACTCATACATGTAATGACCTGCGTATTAATTTTTATGATGGGTCACCACTTGAGAAAATTGATGTCTTCAAATATCTGGGTGTCTGGTTCGATCCGGAACTTTCCTTTAGGCCCCATATTGATTTTGTTATTAAAAAAATAAATTGCAGTCTGAGCTCACTATATCGTTCAATAAATTGCTTCACTTTTCAGGTAAGAAAAATAATTGTTTCTCAGTTAGTACTACCTATACTTGATTGATTATGCAGATATTGTTTATCAGAACACCTCTGAATCTCATCTGCGTCCTCTAAATGTAGTGTATAATAGTCTGTGCAGATTTGCATTGAGGTGCCCGTATCGTACCCACCATTGCTTTATGTACGAATCGCTTAACTGGCTATCGCTAAATTTTCACTGGCTGCAATTTATTTTTAAATGTATTTTTTTTAACTATCCTTCTTATCTAAAACAAAAAAGTTCCATACAGATCCTCATATACACTTAGACATGCTCAATATCCCTCTTTTTTTTTCTTCTTTTTTTGTTCCTAAAATGTTTTGTTCCTAAAATTTCTAAAGAAATTGGATGTCTGGCCTTTAAATTCAAAGCCGCATCTGACTGGAATAGCCTGCCCAACTCTCTCCAATCCATTTCTTCACTTCATATTTTTAGGACATCACTTTTTGCTCATCTTAAAAGTACTTGTTCTTGTTTCTAATTGTGTTTAATTCTTTATAAAGGGTTTGTGGGGTGTGGGTGGGATGGGGGTTGTGAGTGTGTGGGTGCCGTACTTGTATGTGTCTATGTGTACCTGTAATTTTCTTTTGGTTTGTTGTATTGTAGATGTATTTGTGTTTCAAGGACCCCCTTGAAAACAAGATGATTAATCTCAAGGGGTTTAATCCTTCAATAAAGTTCAATAATAATAGTTGTACCTGTAACCTGTCCTACACCGCTACTGTAGTTCAGTATGAATATGACGGCTGGTTTGTCGGAGCGCCTACCTCTGCGCATGCGCGGGAAGGAGTAGCTGGTGGAGGAGAGAGGAGCGGAAGAGTCTGTCAATTATAAACATGGTGAGTGAAATTACACTTTGTTTTTGTTTTCTATTTTTTCTCCCTCACCTAGAAAAAAAAAACTATTTCGTGGCCACACCGTCTCAAACACAAACAGTGTGTTGAGCGAGCTGTTTTGTAGATTAGCTAAACTGGAGCTTTAATCTTGTACCGGTTTCAATTGATTGTTGGAAAAGCGATGTCCCCGCTGCGCACTGCACTGGAGAGCGGATACGTGCGCAATCGAGGGCCGTGGATTCAAGAGGCCTGTGTGCGCTTTGCGTTACAAGCTACCACAACACAGATTGATGGATATAAACAGTTTCATAAACATCACTGCAAACGTGTGGCATAAAAACTAGCCCACTATATAGCTATAACTAGCTGTCTAGGAAGCCAACTGTGCTTATGCTGGACTAACGTTAATGTTTACAGCAATTAATTTAGCTAACAGCAACTAGTTTTCTAGATAACGTTAGACTAAGGTTACCTAGATAATGTTCAGTCGCTTTTTCGCCTTGTAACAACATTTGTTAACTTACTAGCTAACATTAGATAAGTCACCATTAATTAAAATGCTAGTGGACTGATTAAGAAATGTAGTTTAATGTAGCTAACGCTACGTTAATTGTACATTAATGTAACGTTACGCTTGCTATACTTGCTAAATAAAGAGCATGGGCTTCAATACAATCGCATCTTGTTCGCTGGCAAATAATATGATGTAACAAACACGTTAGTAACGTTACAGGTAAAGTAGCTAACGTTACTTAGCATGCTAGCTAATTTACCTGACCAGGGAAATAATGCTTAACGTTAGTTATTCGTCTAGTTAACGTTACCAGATACTTCTGTTAATAGTTATCGGATACTTCTGTTAATAGTTATAAGTTTAAGAAAGTAGATGCATTTGATTGATAGTTTGTGTGGTTACAAGCACAAGATGTCAAGATAAAGCATATTGGGCAAGTGCAATCAGAAACAAAACGTGACCAACGTTGCACTCGTAGTCAGCTCGGACAGAAAGTGGCAGTTTAACATTTTTACTCTTGTTATGGAGCTTGCTGTTTTGTCGTTCCACTTGGAATTAGAATTTAGCCTCTTTCTACCGCGAATGATGAGAAAACGAAATGTTAACATTGCGTATTCTCACAAGCAAGCTGGGTTTGTTTCCTTTTTAGGATCTTCTAAAGCGTTTGCTAGTTTTTTTTCACAGTGGATAGGCCTTTTTAAAGTAAGGAGATGGGTTAGTTTTTTCCCCATGAAAAATCCAGTGTTATTTTTACACTACCACCATAGCTAGATAAAGGGCGTATTTGCGCAGATGATATTTGAAAGCTTTGTGTTTCCAGGCTAGCTAACGCATTTGTCTTTCCACAGAACAAGCTGAAGTCCTCACAGAAAGATAAAGTGCGCCAGTTTATGCTCTTCACACAGTCTAGCGAAAAGACTGCAGTGAGCTGCCTGTCACACAATGACTGGAAATTAGACGTGGCCACAGACAATTTCTTCCAAAATCCAGAGCTCTACATTCGCGAAAGCCTAAAGGGAGTTTTGGACAGAAAAAAGTTGGACCTGCTCTACAACAGATACAGAGGCAAGTACTCTACAGTTTACATAGTTTCTTTTTAGTGCAATTGAAGAAAATGTTGTTGTGCTACTGTTCATGGTTTCCCTAAGTACAGGTTGCACTTATTCAACCGTCAGAATGGTCCTTTTAAACAATTAAATATGCTGCTTGACGTTTTACAAAATACATGATAAAGCTACACACATTTAAAAGGTAAACGCTTTACCTCAGATGCTACCCATCTGAAATTCCTGTCTTAACATTATAAGGTATACAGTGGTGAAGTCCAAGGACTTTTTTAATGTTGACTCATGAATAGGGTTGTAAATTACAATCGCGATGATAAGAATTTCAGTTGATTATATACAGGTTGCAGTTCAGAATCTAAAGACTAATGTAAGGAAGTGTCTCAGAACTTCTTGCGTACATAGTGTTAAGTGTCGTCAGATTGTAACCCCAACATTAAGGCAATATTACCCCATTTCTCTCAGCCATAGAACTGAGATGTTGCAAAGCACACACGTCCACCATTCACCCAGAATGTCATGACTGTTTGGAAATTTCATTGCAGACCCTCAAGATGACAACAAAATTGGGATAGACGGGGTGCAGCAGTTCTGTGATGACCTTGGGCTGGACCCGGCCAGTATTAGTGTTCTGCTCATAGCTTGGAAGTTTCGGGCCGCTACGCAGTGCGAGTTTTCCAAGCAGGAGTTCATGGAGGGAATGACGGAGCAGGGGTGAGTGTGTAGTCCTCCTGCTTCACACACGCTTAGCACCAGTATTTAACTGTGGATGTGTTCATGACTAATGCATGGCACTGCACATCGCTCAACGCATGACATAACGCATTAGGTTCCTGTCTGTTTCTGCCATACACTGTGTACCTTTTGCAGTCTGCTTAAGGCTGGTGTCTTTTCAGTCGCAAATGTTTACTTTGCACCAAATTTTTCTTATTTTGTTGAAAGGGTAATGTTTATTGAACTAATGAGAGATGACACTTGTTGCGTGATTGTGTAGTCAGCCCAACTCTCACAGACATTGACATGTGTGATTGAGTGTACATTATTAATACTTGTTTATTTTATTTCTATTTAGCTTAATCTCTAGCATTGCAAGAGTCATGGAGTCAATTGTAGCAATTTGTAGTTTGAAGATTTCCAATTGAAGCCTTTATTTTTGAAAATGTACAGAAGTTAACATTTTCAAGTGAGAACTCACAAGAATGTACCTGTGCTCTCTGACATTGTAAGAGTGTCTCCTAGATGAATGTAATGAAGTGTCCTGTAACTCGGCCTTCTGTCTTTTCCAAGGTGCGACACCATAGAGAAACTGAAAGCGCAGTTGCCAAAAATGGACCAGGAGTTAAAAGACCAAGGGAAGTTTAAGGACTTCTATCAGTTTACATTTAACTTTGCAAAGAATCCTGGACAGAAAGGTTTAGGTTTGTATTTCTTTATCTGCTTTGGCTACACTCTTAATTTGTGTGTGTAGTTTCAAGGTCTGTCATACTGTTATTATCATTGTACTATCTGAGTGTTTGTGTTTTCATCAGTCTTTTCTGTTTGCAGATTTAGAAATGGCAATTGCTTATTGGAATTTAGTACTTGCAGGAAGATTCAAATTCCTAGACCTGTGGAACCAGTTTTTATTGGTGAGTTTGTCCTTCACACATACTGGTGTCTTCTGGCATTCTCCATCCATTTTATTGTTGTTTAAATTGAATCGGGTGAAGAATTTAAGGTGGATTCCTGCGATAATGCCAGTTAAAATCCTGCCAGTTAAAATCCAGCCTTGACTCTTTCTTTTGTGTGTGAATGTGGGCCTCCTCTCAGTACTCAGGTTTCCTTACAACATGCGCTGTTACTTGGCAACTCTGAATTACCGTGCTTGTGTGCAAGTGTTTTTGTGTGTATGTGTTTTTGTGTGTGTGTTTTTGTGTGTATGTGTTTTTGTGTGTATACATGTTGGTTACCATTCTCATTGCAGGTGTGGTCACACTTTGTCCTTGTAAGGTTTGGCTGTGGTTCACTGTAACCCTCTGAACCAAAGGATGATATTGTTACTAAGAACAGATGTATGTTTTTTTTGACCACACCAAATATGCTTAAAAGTAGAAACTCCATTTTCTTTTTTACGTACAACCCAACTTATGTGAATTTTCTGTTCTAGTATGTTCAGTGCCCTCACGATCCCTACCCAATGTTTTTGTTTGCACAAGCAAGTGCAATATTATATACTAGGTAAATGCCTGTCTATTGTTACCCACTGTAAACACCCCTGTTGTGAGATAATGTACAGCATTGTAATATTCAAATTTGATGTGATTTGCTTCCTGTTGACCTCCACAGGAACATCATAAACGATCGATACCGAAAGACACATGGAACCTCCTGCTAGACTTTAGTACAATGATTACCGATGACATGTCCAATTATGATGAGGAAGGTAAGTTGGGTAATGTAGTTCCTGGAGTTCAGGAGGTTTGGTTTGGCTGGTTTGGCTTCACACAGTCAAAGGCCTGCATGCTCGTCTGTGGGGTACTAAGAGCGTAGTTGATACAAAAAACATTGTGATTTGAAAACTATTCTCAGCTGGATTTTAACCCTTTCTCCTTTGTTAGGAGCATGGCCGGTCCTCATCGACGACTTCGTAGAATTTGCGCGACCGAAAATCGGTACAAAGAGTACAACGGTGTAAGGGTCACTGCTGGGAAGAGCGCGCGTAATTCTGTACGAGCAGCAGAAGCAGCGGTGGACGGAACACTGAGCCGGACTGAGCGACAGGTCACGCCAGGTGGAGACTGCACAGCAGACCCTCTAAACGCATATCCCGCCTCCTCTCGCCGGTTTGGGGCTTCTTTAGCACAGCCTTCCTGCTCTGGGCAACTGAAACTCAGTCAACATTCTGGACCATCCTTTGTGTGTTTTTTATTTTTATTTTTTATTTTTAAAACCAGTGTTGGGCGATGTTGGCGGCATAGCGGCTAGCATAGCAGTATCTGTGTTATTTACATGAAGCACAACTGCATCTTAACCCAGCCAACCAGGACCCACGGATGAATGTCATGCCGGAAATCTATTCTTATTTTTTAGTGCATTCCTGCTTTGGTATTTCTTCCATAGTTTTAATTTTTAAAAATGAAAGAAAAGATAGATATATATATTTGAAGTGTATATGTGTGTATATACATTTATGTATATAATGTATATATAAATGTGTATCTATATACACACATTTGAGTGGCAGACCAGTACAAAGCATTCATTGTAGCAACTTTTGTTATGAACATCTTTGTTCCGTTTTGACACAAAAAATAAAGTTTGGTTTCGTAATGAATGCTTTCATTTGGCTAAAACTGATTCCATTTATTGCTCTGTCAGTAGTTATTTGTGCTTGTCTGACACTTGTCTTACGATTTTCTGTCAAAGGGTTTTGTAACTGAAGCTGCGATCATGTGTTTTTATTTTGTTTATTTTGGTTTGTACAAATGAGAATTTGGAATTTGTACCTTTTTAGAATATTTGCTTTTGCTAAAGATGAGGAAAATACGGTTCCTGTTGTGATTGTGTATGGTTCCTTGGTGCCGCCTGCTGTCTATTGCATTGAAATGCCAAATGCTGAATTGGAATAGTATTGTAATGACCACTCTGATTGGATAAACCACCTCTCCAATGGAAACACACTCCAGTGCTGTGGAGGTTCAGGGCTGAAGGCCTGGGTGCTAACAGGAAGCTGTCAAGCACCTGCATATTCCAGAAAAACAATAAATCGTCTTAAAAAGTTTTTTTTCAGGTTGTACAAAAGAAACCAAGGACTTTTGATGTTGAAGGAATCCTTACTGTAAGACAAGAGGATGTCCATTGGGAAAAGTGAGCTGGACCGGTCCAGATTAACCCACTTGTTTCATTGTTAGTTATTTTTATGTTTATGTATAAAGGGGATTGTCGTCACAGTACAAAATGGGTATGGTTGCAGATGGTTCATTTAACCTGTGCTTCATGTGGAGAAGGGTGGTGGAAAACATCCCAATGTGCGTGCTTGCCTACCAACTGCAGAATGAGTGATTGGACTGTGCAGAATGAGTGACTGGACTGTGCAGAATGAGTGATTGGACTGTGCAGAATGAGTGACGACTGTGCAGAATGAGTGATTGGTCTGCAGAATAAGTGACTGGACTGTGCAGAATGAGTGACTGGACTGTGCAGAATGAGTGACTGGACTGTGCAGAATGAGTGATTGGACTGTGCAGAATGAGTGACTGGACTGTGCAGAATGAGTGATTGGACTGTGCAGAATGAGTGACTGGACTGTGCAGAATGAGTGATTGAGTGATTGGACTGCAGAATGAGTGACTGGACTGTGCAGAATGAGTGATTGAGTGATTGGACTGTGCAGAATGAGTGACTGGACTGTGCAGAATGAGTGATTGAGTGATTGGACTGTGCAGAATGAGTGACTGGACTGCAGAATGAGTGAGTGGACTGTGCAGAATGAGTGGACTGTGCAGAATGAGGGACTGGACTGCAGAATGAGTGATTGGACTGCAGAATGAGGGACTGGACTACCATTATGTACAAATGCTCTCTCAGAACAGAGCATCCAGGAGGACGTCTTTAAGATGATAGCTGTGTACAATCACCCCTGCTGTTATGGACTCAAAGTTGTTCATGTTGGTGATTTGGTGGGAGTAGACCACTCCCACTAAAGCTGCTTCTTGAAGGTTTGTTCTGTGTGCTTTTTTGACTGCAGAGAAGATATGAACTTTAGGTGTATGATTTCCTTCTATTGTGTGGAAAAAAAGGATTGTAAAATTCACTTTTATTCATACTTAAAAACAGAAAAAAAGTCCTTGTGCTTGCCTGTGAGGTATGTGTGGTCCAGAATTTCTGAGACAGCCCCCATGTTCACAGTCTACACTTACTGAGCTGTATGTCCTACAAGTAATTAGAGTGGTACTGCATTGTTATAATTACTATGTAATTATATAAAAAAATAAACCGATTGAAGCTTGAATTTCAGGAGAAAGTGACGTTATTCTCACAGCCTAAAGTGTGAAGGTTGCGGTTCTTTTCATATGCAGCAGCAGCAGGGTTGTGAAGGGGAGCCAATGAGCTTCTACTGCTGATGTCACTGAGAATATACATTACATGGCCATAAGTATCCAGACACCCCTTGGTCTGGCTGTTTCACGGTTCGGGCTAGGCCCAAATCAGTGCTACAGTATACAATGACATTCTAGAAGATTCTGTGCTTTCAACTTTTTGACAACAGTTTGGGGAATGTTCTTTCCTGTTTCAGCATGACAATGCCCCCATGCACAAAGCAAGGTTCATACAGAAATGGTTTGTCGAGATCGGCGTGGAAGAACTTGACTGGCCTGTGCAGAGCCCTGACCTCAACCACATTGGACACCTTTGGGATCAATCAGAAAACAGGCCAAAGTGCCCAACATCAGTGCCCAACCTCACGAATGATCTGCCTGAATGGAAGCAAATCCCTGCAGCATTGACCAAAACATCTAGTGGAAAGCCTTCCCAGGATGGTGGAGGTTGTTATAGCACCAAAGGGTGGACCGACTGCATATTAATGGCCATGATTTTGGAATGAAATGTTGACGAGCAGGTGTCCATATTCCATTGACCAGGTAGTGTACCTGCCTGTGTACAGGAGGGTACAGCATTATCCCCACAGGTAATATGCTGGAGTGAATTTTGGGGCAGTACATTGCATTTTTTCTGCACAGTAAATTACAATAAGGAATTTTCAAAAACCTATTTTTCAAGTTTTTTTATTCCGTAAATAAATTGTTCTCATATACATAAGCAATAAAACAGCTTCACTGACAGAATACAATTAACAGACTTAATTTTGAGATTTACTGAAAATGATAAACAGAAACCAAGAATAATTTTAAAAAGTTGATACTACATGAGATGGTGTCCGAGGTCCAGGCAGATTCTTATTGCTAATAATCAATATCACAATTAAACATCCCTTCTGTAAATATGGCAGAGCCATAAGGAGTCCGTGGAAGTTAAGATAATTTGCATCTCCTGGGAGTGAAACTGTTTAACATATGCAACTAATTTCAATGGTGAATATAAAATGACAAAACTCAACTAAATAAAGTACCTTTTTGAAAATGACCAGTTCTTTGGACTTTCAACTTACTTTAGTTTACTATTAGTCTACATTGTAACTTTGAAACCTGTCTTGGGACTGACAGGCCGGTCACTCTTAGATCAGCAGTGGAACTTAGATCTTTTCATTTGGAAGCCAAAAACTGGTAAACCGTCCCAAATGATAGAGCAGCACCTTCACCCTAAACCACAGTGCAATTTAACTGCATATTAAACTGTGACCACAGTTCAACATGCACTGATATTCGTCGCTGTGTCAACGGTGGCCACTTTAAAACGGTTGTCTCTGTACCCAGCCAATCACCCTCCTAGACGGGCTTTAGCTTCTCCCTGAACGGTGCCTTCTGGAACCTTCCAGATCCAACCAAGAGAACAGAAAACACCGCTCACTGACCCTCCTCAATCACAGGATGGGTTGGTGGCCCTTACTTCAGATGAACACACACACACACACACGCACGCACGCACACAGTGAACAAGTGGTTAGTAACAGAACAAAATACACACAGCAACCACATAAAATGCTAATTAAACGGTGACAAACAATGAATGAGAAAATAAAACAATGTGATGTGAGATAACAAAAACAAAACCAAAGGGGAAAAACCTGTGCAAGTCACATTCAAAACAGTAACTAAGACTCGTATGTGAACTGTCCTTCCGTCGCATCGTCTAAAATGAGACTGACATCTAAAGTTCAGCAACAAGTTCCAACAAAGCACCAGACTTGAGTGCCGATGTCTCTGAGCTCCCACATCTTCATACCTTAAAAATCAGGTACATTAAAAATTGAGAATATGGCTTTAAAAAGGACCCCGTGTTTTCCTCAGGAAAGTTGGTGGACCTTCAAAACAGTCAATGGGAAAAGCAGCAGTAACTAACAGAGCAAACTAGACTGGATCAACTCAAGTCTGTCACGTCCGGCAAACTGATACCGAGCTCTCGTCTTTGGTGCCATATCATACCCTTTTGTTACAGAGAAAGCGGTGAATGATACTGGTGTTCTGGAAAATCCTTCACATTATTCCTGGGAATTTAGTCTGGCAACACTAGAGGAAGTTTGGAAAACTGATCACAGCCTCCACTGGAACTGCTTTAGCAGTGAGTGGACTCCACTGGTGAGAGAGTCAAGATGCTCCGGTCGTTTGAATAGAAGGGGTCCAGGTCACTCCACGATCTAAAAGCAGCAAACAAACAAGGGACAAGAGGTTTTGGCACCTGGGAAATAAGTGTGGATTTATGCCTGACTCGCTCTCATTCTCTCTCTCTCTCTCTCTCTCTCTCTAGGCTGCCTACAACCTGCATCACTGCAGCCTGAGTAGTAGTGGACCAATGGCACGAGGCCTATGCCCCATGTGTGCTGCTGTGGGAGGGGCCCCCTACTACATAATAACCAGCAGTACAGACTAACACAAGGTGAAATTAAAAGAAAAGGAGGAATGGGGAGATGCTAGCTGTTAGCACAGAGTGATGAAACATGGAAAATGGATGACGTGGACACGTATGATCCATACTTCTCACCTGCTTCTACACATGTACATCCATGTGCACTTGAGTTTGTGTACTGAATTTCTGTTTCCTCTACACACTGCCAGCTAAATGCAACTGATCCTAATCACAAAAATATAATTTCCTGTGTTGTTTATATACACACATCATATATAAACAAATTCTAACTACAGCTTTTTAGAAAAATACAACAGAAAATATATGGTTTTATTTAATATAATATCTAATCACTTGACAAACATTTAATATATCTATCTAAAGGTAGAAAATCTATATCTATCTATATCTATATATCTATATCTATATATATATATATATAGTTGTTTTTAAACAGAGCATTATTTTTAATAGCCCTTGGAAAAAAAGACATCTTTCAAAGGTGGAAAGGCAGCAGTGCCATGTTAAATACTGTATCACCACCAGGGGGCGCTTCTGTCGGTTTGCACTCCCTCCACTGCACTGGTCAGCCTCCCAATTACACTTCCTATCCAAATCTATCACGTTCAAACAGAATTCATGCATATGTTTGTGATTATCAACAATAAATATGATATTTTCTTTTGTTCTCTGTGGATGAAGTGTCCCGTTTCCTCCAAGAATTTGCATTGCAAACTAAAGTGAAGTCTTACATATTTAGATTATCTTTCAGACAACCGTTTTAAGACCTTTCACACTCTGCAACGTGCATTCATTTAAAACTCGTTTCCCAGGGAAACGCTGAATCGTTACATTTGTGAAACGGTCAACGCACAATAGGATCTCCCTTGTCACTCGTCCTGAAAAACCTTTGAGAGACACAGAACAGTATATGTAGCACACGACATGTCCATTCCCTTGTCAAAAACGACAAATGCAGACTAAATATATCTGCACACCTTTGAGATGGTGGAATAATGCATTATATTACCTTGACTGGCCAAAAAACTTGTGAAAAATATCTCAAAAGGAGAGAGAGATAGGCCTATAGGACTATAAAGAAGGACCCGTGAACAGTTATTAAAAACACACACAGGACGTCTGATCACTCAGCATATAAAATACTATAGGCAGGCAGCCCCCATGCAAATGACAGACTTTCTTTCCTAAAGCACCTATAAACGCTTCAAGTTTAAATTGAAAAAAAACGTAATATTCCTGGGACGGGTGCGTTTCTATCGTTTTTTAAAATTTTTTCATTTATCCCCACTCGGCGTGATCCTGTATCTCAACTGCGGAAATCTCCGGAAGCATCGGCATCTAAAACGATGAACCCAGAAGAAAACCTTCTACTGTTCTGTGCCGGGGCGTGATTCCCCTCCCCTCCTAAAGGTGGCAGTGTTCTAGCATTAAGACCAGAGCGCGTTTTCATTAATCTCTGACATGATTATCCCCCAGTCCTGGAGTACCAGCGCAGGTAAGATGGACATTTGACAGGGGACTACGAGGAAAAGGCATGCCGTCATTCCGTCTCCATAGAAACATGACAACGTTACTTTGGCAAGTCAGAAACTAGGGACAGAAAAACTAGCGAGGAATGCTACGTCCTTAACTGGAAGGAAAATCAGTCCCAGATGTGCAAAAGGTTTGCTTGTTCTGAGTAAAGATCATTAAACGAGGATATACTTTTTTTTGGAAGAATAAATGTTTTACATTTTGTTTCTTTTCATACGGAAGACGGCACCAATAAAAACTTTTGTGGACTGGAAGGCTAACACATGGGATCAGCAAAGCAGGCTAGTCATTCAGGTTACGATATGCATGAAACCTTCTGCAGACCTCCCATAGACGCCAGAGCCAATCAGCTGTTGAGATTACAGAGCCAATCAGCCATTGATATTACAGAGCCAATCAGCCACGGAGATTACACACAGAGAATGCTCAGCATCGCCAGACTGCTGCAGAAAACAAACAAAGTTATAACGACGCTGCAGGTGTGTGCTGGAAAGGCAATGTACCCGAGGCACCCTCAGAAATCACAAATACAATATTATTTGCATACGTAATAAAAATCGGTTTTCTGGGAACAGGCCAGTGAAACGCCACAACTTGACCCTCCTGTGGTTTCATCCCTCTCTAATAGACCATTGGCAGTCAGACAGCCCAGGAGGCGGGGCCTGAGATGCAGTCAGACAGCCCAGGAGGCGGGGCCCTGAGATTCCTCTGGCTCCCCCTGCAGTCTCAGAGCGGTAGCGCGGCCGACTCATAGGAGACGTGGCGGCAGCACAGGCTGTGAAGGGAAATGTCGCACCTGCGGACGCGGGCGGGGTCACAGCGGCTCATCACTCGGTCCACCAGCCGGCCCAGCCGCGCCCCCCCACTCTCCCCCTCTGAGAAACAGCACATCGAGTCCAAACAGCCGACGCCCTGCTGGGCTTCAATAACCTAGAGAGCGAGAGAGAGGGGAGAGGGAGAGGGACAGGGGAAGAGAGGGAGAGAGGGAGGAGGGAGAGAGGGAGGGGGGGAGAGAGGGAGGAGAGGGAGAGAGGGGGAGGAGAGGGAGAGAGGGGGAGGAGAGGGAGAGGGGAGAGATGGGGAGGGGGGGGGCAGGAGAGGGAGAGAGAGAGACAGAGGGGGGGGGGGGCAGGAGAGGGAGAGCGGAAGAGAGGGAGAGAGGGAGGGGGGAGAGGGAGAGAGGGAGGGGGGAGAGAGAGAGACAGAGAGGGGGGGTTGAGGGCGAGAGAAAAAAGGGTAAAGGGAGGGCGAAAGAGAACATGGTAGAGAGAGGAAAAAGGAGAGAGAAAGAGGGAGAGAGCGGGGGGCAAAGTGAAACAGTAGATTAGCATCAGCACACAGGCAGACCCGCCCTGAAGGAAACAGTGATCAGTGTCACATTTCCAGGGAGGGCAGAGTGAAAAGGGGAGGGGCATGCATGGGCTCTGATGCATAAAATAATATTAATAATAATATTGCAGCAGTAACAGATGTTAACGGTGCGGTGCTCTGGACCTGAGCCGAGCCCCGCCCGACTAACACCTCACATCTCTGAACCGCGAGGCAGAACTGCGCGTGAGCTGCATGCCTCTTTCCATAACCTTAAAACATGAGTGGGAAACGGAAAGGGAAACGGAAAAGAAAACGATGAGGATGGAGAAAGATAAGACGATGCAGTGAGTCGCGTAAGACGATGCAGTGAGTCGCGTAAACCGAGCCAAAAGTCGATTCTTCCGCCCGACGCTGGTCTGGTCTTTTACAGCCAAGGCTTCATTTCCCTGATTAAGCGCTGAGCTGTGTGCTCCCACAGAAACCCCCCCCCCCCGTACAACATAATCTTTCAGACTGAGGTTGCACACACACTTGCACACTCAGTAAAAGTGAACTAGAAACTCAATATTGCGCATAATGCATTTCTTGCAATAAAAATAAATACCTTAAAGTGTCATCGCACCAGCCAAAACAATTCCAAAATGTTTATTTACATAGCTAAGGAGGCATTCAGTATTCAAGCTAAATCAATGCTACTCATTTAAAAGCTTAGTCATTGGACGATACATAACAAACATGTACAATACAGACAATCACATTCTATTCCACTGCATTACATTAACACTACTATTACTACTAGTATTGTGGGTTGTGGGGACTGGAGTGTGCTGTCTCTGGCTGTGGGTTATGGGGGACCGGAGTGTGCTGTCTCTGGCTGTGGGTTGTGGGGACCGGAGTGTGCTCTGTCTCTGGCTGTGGGTTGTGGGGACCGGAGTGTGCTCTGTCTCTGGCTGTGGGTTGTGGGGACCGGAGTGTGCTCTGTCTCTGGCTGTGGGTTGTGGGGGACCGGAGTGTGCTCTGTCTCTGGCTGTGGGTTGTGGGGACCGGAGTGTGCTGTCTGGCTGTCGGGACCGGAGTGTGCTCAGTCTCTGGCTGAGGATTGTGGGGACCGGAGTGTGCTCTGTCTCTGGCTGAGGATTGTGGGGACCGGAGTGTGCTCTGTCTCTGGCTGAGGATTGTGGGGGACCGGAGTGTGCTCTGTCTCTGGGCTGTGGGGACCGGAGTGTGCTCTGTCTCTGGGCTGTGGGGACCGGAGTGTGCTCTGTCTCTGGGCTGTGGGGACCGGAGTGTGCTCTGTCTCTGGGCTGTGGGGACCGGAGTGTGCTCTGTCTCTGGGCTGTGGGGACCAGAGTGTGCTCTGTCTCTGGGCTGTGGGGACCAGAGTGTGCTCTGTCTCTGGCTTGTGAGATGACAGGATGTGGAAGACAGGAGCCTGGTTTTCACCCGATACAGGTATGCACAGATCTCTCATATTTAAACAGGCAAGTGTCAGGCTCTCTGCCTGAGTCTGACAGATTAGCCGGGTGGGGGGGGGGGGGGGGCTGCAGTCAGATCGGGAAGGGACAGGTCTATCTAACCGCAAACTGCAGGAACCTGCATTGCATCACACCTGCTGGTGTTTTCCGCCGTACTGAGTAGAACCTTCACCCTCCCGGTTCAGCTCGTTCTGACGCACTGCATGAGAGCCTAGAACCACGGTATCCTTCACTAGAACACATAAACCCACCGCTGGGCCTGTACCTGGGGGGTGAATAAAGCATAAATCTTTACGCTCGTGCTCTTATGTGCAGGTTTAATTTTCCTCCTGAGGCAAAGGTCACAGTCAATCGGAGAGCAGATTTCAAGGACACAGGATACCGTACATCATTTAATCAAGATGTCCCATGTGTGCGTGTGTGTGTGTGCGTGTGTGTGTGTGCACGTGTGTGCTTGTGTGTGTGCGCGTGTGTGCGTGCATGTGCGTGTGTGTGTGTGTGCATGTGTGCGTGTGTGTGTGCGCGTGTGTGCACGTGTGTGCGTGCGCCTGTGTGCATGTGCGTGTGTGTGCATGTGTGTGCGCCTGTGTGCATGTGCGTGTGTGCATGTGTGTGTGCGCGTGTGTGTGCGTGCGTGCGTGTGTGCATGTGTGTGTGTGCATGTGTGCGTGTGTGTGTGTGTGCATGTGTGCGTGTGTGCATGTGTGCATGTGTGCGTGTGTGTGTGTGCGCATGTGTGCGTGCGTGTGTGTGCATGTGTGTGCATGTGTGTGTGTGCATGTGGTGTGCGTGTGTGTGTGCGTGTGTGTGTGTGCGTGTGTGTGTGTATGTGTGCGTGTGTGTGTGCATGTGTGTGTGTGTGTGTGTGTGTGTGCGCCTGTGGGCATGTGCGTGTGTGACTCTGAGCAGGGCTTAACACCATCTACACTGCTGCACACATTAAATACATTTCAAACAATTAACAGAGTTTAAAAAAGACAACGCTTGAAATTAGTCAACAGAAAAAAAGTCACAAGCCTTAAGGCATATGTAGCAGATAGCAAGACTAGTTCAGAACACTAGTAGTAAGATGTCAAAGTCATTTCGGCACTTAAACAACAAAAAAAATGGAGGGAATGTGAATAATACAAAAGAATTATGAAATCGCGTTTCAAGGTTTTTAAAAGGTTTGTTTCGGGGGTTCCAAGATGCCCTGTAATGTCAAGAAACTTTGATTGCAAAGCGAATTGAACTTTGTAAATGTGTTTTACATTCATGAGGTAGCAGATGAGAACTAAAAGAGAAAAAGTAGTTGGATAAAAGAGCTCTTTATTCAAAAGAAGGAGGCAAAAAAATAAAGCACAAAAATAATTCTGACTATATATATATATATATACATAATTGATGTAATGTGGTATAACATGTTATGTATTAGTGTTTTATGTAGTCATTCACTTCTGAAATGCATAACCACAACACAGGCTAAAGAAGCTAGCCCTAAGGCTAAGCTTACATCTCATGAATTACATTTCGTTTGATGGGAGAAATTAAACATGCATGCGATGGGATCGTTATGCTCAAGCGCCGCTGTTTTTGGTTTAAATTTCATCAGAAGATTCCTGGGATTTTCAGAAACACAGTCCCCCCCCCCCCCCATATAAAAAGCTTGGTTTCCACACGGTCAATGTATATGACAACAGATGCATATGAAATAAACAGTGTGGAGGAGTAAACATGCAAACCGATTTCATGCTCAGTACACACCCGATTTAAAGCTAAAAACTGGATTAACTCACTCTCCACTGCTCTGTAATGGTATATACAGGTGTGTTTACCATCTGTCTGTCTGTCTGTCGGAGACAATAGGGGGAAAATTAAACCCATTGTGACCTTGGGATTTGCCGCTTTACCCCGGCAAGTTTGTCGAACACGGTCTTCCTCCCAAAAACTAACGAAAAACTCATCATCATCATCATCTCTAGCAGTGACTTTGGCAGGTAACCAACCAGGTTGTGTTACATTGAAAAAGGAAATGTGTCTGGTAAAATGTTGAAAATGGCTGGTGATTTTCAAAATCCACAAGCCACTTTGGCCAGTGGGTGAAAAAGTTAATTTCATGCCCTGGAAACCACCCAGGTCAAACGACAACTGGATGCCAGTACAAACAATGATAATCTTTTAATGGGGTTTAAAAGCAAACTATGATCCTACATCCCACTCAGCGTGCTTTGAGCGCTTACTGTAAGGTTATTTAGCTGATGTCACATCCCTGCCGCACAGATCTGAACCGAGCATGCTCAGAAGTACCACTGCCACCTACAAACTGAAGAGATGACTAAGCAGTAGAGGGGTTAATAAATGTCTTAATAAAGGAGCCCTAAACTAAGGCTCTTTAGGAGAGGATACCTCACCGCACCATCAAAACTACTCAACACCAAGCTGCTCAGTGCACCAAACCCCCCGCGTTGGACTGTCCCATCTGCTGTCGGCTACGTACAAATATGGCCGCCCTGCACTCAAGACTGCCAAGAAAGAACTGCACTCTGGGAAGCAAAATCTTTCACAGAGTTGCTGTGAGCATATGCCGCAAAATTAGCACATATTACACTGACAGCAGTGTTTTCAAACAACCAGGAGGTTCTTCTGCTAGCGAGGCTAACTATACAACTCCATAATTACAGTTTGTACATGTTATAAGCAAAGGATTTGGGGAAACCTTTTAAATGTTAAATGCTAGACAATTAGCACAGTTAGTATAATATTACATATAATAGATGGCACCAGAGGTACACTACTGACTGACTACCCTCTGAATCGTAAACCTAGTGCTCACATACAAGATTACAACAGTAATTTATTGTAGTAGTTTATTGATTCTGCTTTAAATAAACTAGAGATAATTATTTGACTGTATTCACACAGTAGATAGGGTTGTGTATGCGCTTATGTTTAATGTAATGCTGGTCATGGTGAGTATTCACAGTAAATAGGGTTGTGTACGCGCTTATGTTTAATGTAATGCTGGTCATGGTGAGTATACACACAGTAGATAGGGTTGTGTACGTGCTTATGTTTAATGTAATGCTGGTCATGGTGAGTATACACACAGTAGATAGGGTTGTGTACGCGCTTATGTTTAATGTAATGCTGGTCATGGTGAGTATACACACAGTAGATAGGGTTGTGTACGCGCTTATGTTTAATGTAATGCTGGTCAAGGTGAGTATACACACAGTAGATAGGGTTGTGTACGTGCTTATGTTTAACGTAATGCTGGTCAAGGTGAGTATACACACAGTAGATAGGGTTGTGCACGCGCTTATGTTTAACGTAATGCTGGTCAAGGTGAGTATACACACAGTAGATAGGGTTGTGTACGTGCTTATGTTTAATGTAATGCTGGTCAAGGTGAGTATACACACAGTAGATAGGGTTGTGCACGCGCTTATGTTTAATGTAATGCTGGTCATGGTGAGTATACACACAGTAGATAGGGTTGTGTACGTGCTTATGTTTAATGTAATGCTGGTCAAGGTGAGTATACACACAGTAGATAGGGTTGTGCACGCGCTTATGTTTAATGTAATGCTGGTCAAGGTGAGTATACACACAGTAGATAGGGTTGTGTACTTGCTTATGTTTAACGTAATGCTGGTCATGGTGAGTATTCCTATCTGGTGCTGAGGTCTGAGCTGAATGCATCCTTAAGAAAATACTAAAGCAGGGAATTCTAAACTAAGCCATCTTCTCTGTTATTCTTGCTTTGTCCTTCTAAATATAGAATTATTCCCCATCATTTAAAAGACTAAAATTGATGAATTCCCAGATTGCTTTTTTAATTTTCTTAGTTTTAAAAACCAAAAACAGCAAGGCTTAGTCATAAAAGTATAAAAAGTTGTCTCAGAGAGACAGACAGGCGTAGCAAAAATGAACAAATGTAGGATCATCAGAAGAGGTTAAGCCATAAGGCACTGTACATGACACAAGAACATGAGGGGAGAGGGGGAGGAGGGGTGCACAACATTTAGGACAGAGGACCAAACACGCCAGCATTTCCCCATGGAAGCCCCCCCGGTCCCTGTCTAGTCTGTAGGTTGGGCTGTTGTACCGTGCTGTGATAGGTGGGGATGGGGGAGGGGGGTTATGGGGGGTAGTTGTGCATCAGAGGGTGATGGGAGGCTGCTGATGGACACACAGGCCCAGTCTGGGAGCTCTACCTAGGCCTGGGGAGGGGGGGGGAGCTAGCAGGCTCCAATAGTCCTCCCCTCGTCTCCTGCGTTCAGCAGAGTCATATTCTGAGCTGAATGTACTCTTATCCCTCTTCCATCTGGAAGCACAAAAGACTGGTGAGCCTCCCGAATGCAAACGTAACTCCAAAACCGCCAAAAAATGTGAGCTAAGGCTGGGCGATATACTCGTTTGAATATTATTTGAGCGCAATAACGGTCATCGCCACCACGTGGCGTATTGCCTTTCTTTCCATAATTTTTTCATTGATAACACCTGTTGCGGTAGTAAACATCCAAACTTCAGAACGTGAAATGCTTCCGGAAAAAAACATAACCACTGATATCTATTGGACATTGATAAGACAGCCAATCAGCAGCAAGGCCCTGCAGCTTCCATGTGATTGACAAGAACACATCACATGATCACATGGAAGCCGTACACCCTTCCTGCTGGCTGGCTCAACATCCAATCGATATCGGAGGAGTTTTTTTCCCCCCGGAAGCATTTCACGTTGCCTCTGAAGTTCGGATGTTTACTACCACATCAGGTATTATTAATGAAAAAAAAAACAGACAGAAAGGCAGTACATCACATGGGGACAACCTTGATCATTATCAAACGAGTATATAGCCCAGCCCTAACGTGAGCAGGCTACGCTCACGCAGGCCCGAGCGCGCTCACGCGGGTCGCAGAAAGCCTCTCAGGCTACTGTGGTAGCTCCGCCCCGCGGTCACGCTGCACGTGGGACCGAAGGGTTATGAAACCGGACCACCGCGGTTGCGGTACAATCCTCCGGTTACATAATTTAATAAACCCAATGAGACGTTTCATTAGAAGCGGGTTGTTTGATTTGGCATGTCGGGAAAATCAAAGCAATTAGAGAAATTAGAAATATGACCAGTCCCTGGAAATGGCGGAATATCGTTACGTTGAAACACAAACTCAGAGGACAGCACAAGAGGCTTTCTGAGAACAGCTTCACTGCAAAAAAAATTAAATAAAAAATTTAATAATAATCCACAAGCATTCTTTAAAAAAATGCAGTCTGGATTTTAAATCAAGTACACATTCATCATCACGTATCAACTGGAAGGATTTATCAAGTACCTTCCTTACTGTGAATACAAACATGCAGCTTTGCCACTCGATAGGCTGCAGCAGAGCTCCACATGCAGCGATCGGCCTCCATGCGCCATGCAGCAGTAACGTAACGGACAGGCGGAACCAGCATGCGTTGCCGAGCGATGCAAGCAGGCTAGTCTATGACAGGGGCCAGGGGTGTACAGGATCGACCCAATGCGTCCTGCTAAGGGGGGGGTGGGTGTACAGGACCGACCCACTGCGTCATGCTAAGCGGGGGGGTGGGTGTACAGGACCGACCCAATGCGTCGTGCTCAGGGGGGGGTGGGTGTACAGGACCGACCCAATGTGTCGTGCTAAGGGGGGGTGGGTGTACAGGACCGACCCAATGCGTCGTGCTTAGGGGGGTGGGTGTACAGGACCGACCCAATGTGTCGTGCTCAGGGGGGGTGGGTGTACAGGACCGACCCAATGTGTCGTGCTAAGGGGGGGTGGGTGTACAGGACCGACCCAATGCGTCGTGCTTAGGGGGGTGGGTGTACAGGACCGACCCAATGCATCGTGCTCAGGGGGGTGGGTGTACAGGACCGACCCAATGCGTCGTGCTCAGGGGGGTGGGTCTACAGGACCGACCCACTGCGTCATGCTCAGGGGGGGTGGGCGTACAGGACCGACCTAATGCGTCGTGCTCAGGGGGGTGGGCGTACTGAGACTTGGCTAGCATGCAGGCCCTTTAGCCCATGTCTGTCCATCCATCCGTCCGTCTGTCCGTCCGTCCAACCCCAAACTGCTGGTTAGTTTGTCCTGCTCATGCACACGGGCTGGGGTGGGGGAGGGGGAGGGGGAGGAAGACTCTCCTACTCTACCTAATTTTCCCCAGCTGATTTTTGGCCCGGGTTAGGGGCTGCAGGGCGATGAAGTCATCCCCTATAGCCACTCTGTTGGAGTACATCTACAGCAACACACAGGAGATCAGCAAGAAACAAGAAAGACATACACTGGTCAGATATGCACACACACACACACACACACACAGACACACAGACAGACAGACAGACAGACAGACAGACAGACAGACAGACAGACAGACAGACAGACAGACATATTCACACACACACACACACACACACACACACACACACACACACACAGACAAACAGACATATTCACACACACACACACACACACACACACACACACACACACACACACACACACACACACACACACACACACACAGACAGACAGACAGACAGACATATACACACACACACACACACACACACACGCACGCATGCACAGAAAGAGCCTGTCTCAGACGACAGAAGAGCCAGAAGACAGAAGCAGAAGAGGCACTGGCCCGTTCCCTTCAGCGGAGCCAACGGTGCATTTCAGGACAAAGCCACCACCTCCCCAAATCACGCCATCCAACACATACCTCCCAGCTGCCATAAGGGCACTGAAATTATAAAAATTATTTCAGTGATTGTGTTAACTTAAAAAAAAAAACTAAAAAAAAACTGATTATGTCATCCATCTTTTTAAACTCAGTGACAATGCTATGAAGTCGGCAAAGGGCTCCCTATAATTGGATGTCTTCCTTCATAATTACAACCACTTTTACCTTATCCTTTACTTTATTCTGTTTCTCATTCACAGAAAACAGCCAGTTTATAATGAAGACACTCACATTTTTTAAAATGCAGCTCAACACAAAGACTCAATCTGCACACCATTCTGCTCAATGGAGAATGTTAACCTCTGAAGTGAGGCCTGAACACGCTTTAGTGCTTCTGTTAGCTGACATGCTAAGACAAGCAGAGAATCTGAAGCAATTTGATTTAGATAAACCTCATTTGTTCAATGTAATTTACTCAATCCAGATCCCCCGCATGGAGGCCAGAGGCCTTGAGGAGGATTAAAAAGCTTTTCTCTTGTATCTACATCCACTCTCCCCTCCATCTAGTACTAAAAACACTGTGGGGGTGGGGCCTTGTCAATTAAGATTAAAATTCCCATCCCCCAAAAATAGCCAGAGAAAGGAAGGAATGAGGAAAGCGCGGGACGTCAGTGAGCATCAGCTCGAGCGCTGGAGGCGAGGAGAAGAGTCTAGGTGTGTGTGTATGCAGCTAAGATGGGCGTAGTGCACCCTCCAGTCCTGCAGGGGGCACCAGGTGTGCAGCCATGCTGTGAGGGGTGAGAGGGGCGACGGTGCCGAGGCTGATGTCCACGGCGCTTAGACATTTGTGTTAAAAGAGCCCAGTTACCAGTGATCCCCGACGCAGGGGGGCGTGGGGTTAAAGGTCCAGGGGGAGGGGCCCAGTGGCGGACGGCACTTGCCTGGGATTTCTGCGTGCTGGTTGGCTGCAGGTGCCTGTACAGCACCTTTTTGATGACGTCGGGGAACAGGCAGCTCAGCACGATGATGATGATGGCGAACCAAGCTGAGCCGCTGGACAGCAACTGGACAAAGACGAAGTACATATCCTGTGTGTGGAGGAAGGGCCTGTAGAGAGAGAGGAGGGAGAGAGGGGGAGAGAGGGGGAGGAAGGAGGAGAGAAAGAGATAGGGGGAGAGGGAGTGAGAGGGGGGAGAGAGAACAGGAAATAGGACGTTTGCTTCTCCTTAACATTTACACCTTTGTAAACAGCCTCACTTGAAGACCCACCGTTTTTAGCCAGTAACAAAACACGGAAATGTAACAGATAAGCATTGTCTCGAATTTTGCAGCATAACAAAATGTGGAAAAAATATTCCATAATGACACTTGTTTCACGGCAGTTTGCTCTCCTGCCGTATCTGACTGAGCCCCATAGAGCCCATACATACTCCGGACAATTCCAC
Organism: Synaphobranchus kaupii; assembly: GCA_029718625.1. Lineage (NCBI taxonomy): Eukaryota > Metazoa > Chordata > Actinopteri > Anguilliformes > Synaphobranchidae > Synaphobranchus > Synaphobranchus kaupii. Next base: position 70,330 of record JAINUF010000061.1, on the reverse strand, counting down.
AGTGTATTTGGGGGGGAATGAGAAGGGATTTCAGGAGATTACCAGATGATTCCTCCATAAAACAGGGAGAAGATGAAGTAGAAGGCGATGGAACCCCACGTGACAAAATGATTCATCCACGTCCAGAAATGTGTCTCCAGAGCCAGCTGTGGACAAAGGAGAACACGTCACCCACACGAAAGTGTGCAAGGGTGCAAAACAGTCGCAAAAATCTTCACCATCGAGTGTTGAGCGCAGAATGACTCGTCATTTCATTGTCATGTTTACAACCCATTCTTCTGTTCAACCGACAGGCATCTTCATTCGCATGTAACTGTTTTCTGTTCCTGAAAGACGGATTACTGTGGATTAGCTTACCTTCAGTGTCACTGTAATGACCATCACAGTGAAAACCAATGTGCCAAACGTCCAGTTTCCAAACATCTAAAACAGGGTGGGGGGAAAAAAACTTGGGTAAAGATCCAAGAACGCAAACATTCCACCTGCATTTTGAGCTGCATTTCAGCACGCTTACAAAATAAGTGCTCACATTTCAGTACGTTTATAGAGTAAGTACTCACATTTCAGTACGCTTATAGAGTAAGTGCACACATTTCAGTACGCTTATAGAGTAAGTGCTCACATTTCAGTACGCTTATAGAGTAAGTGCACACATTTCAGTACGCTTATAGAGTAAGTGCTCACATTTCAGTACGCTTATAGAGTAAGTGCTCACATTTCAGTACGCTTATAGAGTAAGTGCTCACATTTCAGTACGCTTATAGAGTAAGTGCTCACATTTCAGCACGCTTATGAAATAAGTGCTCGCATTTCAGTACGCTTATAGAGTAAGTGCTCACATTTCAGCACGCTTATAGAGTAAGTGCTCACATTTCAGTACGCTTATAGAGTAAGTGCTCACATTTCAGTACGCTTATAGAGTAAGTGCTCACATTTCAGTACGCTTATAGAGTAAGTGCTCACATTTCAGCACGCTTATGAAATAAGTGCTCGCATTTCAGCACGCTTATGAAATAAGTGCTCGCATTTCAGTAGGCTTATAGCAGGGGTGGGCAACTCCAGGCCTCGTGGGCCGGTGTGTATGCATGTTTTTACTGCCACCAGTTACCACGGCTCAATCAGCTAATTAGTCATACACACAATCACCGATTCACTCGTAAATTACAGAACGATAAAACGCTACAATACACGCATACCGGCACAAGAACACTCATCAGCTGCTGTTCATATCGCGGATATGTAGATTAAAATATAAGATAATGTAAACGATTGGGCTAATTAAATAATTGTTAACTGGTTGCAGCAAAAACCTGCATACACACCGGCCCGCAAGGCCTGGAGTTGCCCATCCCTGTCTTATAGAGTAAGTTCTCACATTTCAGTGCGCTTATAGAGTAAGTGCTCACATTTCAGTACGTTTATAGAGTAAGTGCGCGCATTTCAGTACGCTTATAGAGTAAGTTCTCACATTTCAGTACGTTTATAGAGTAAGTGCTCACATTTCAGCACGCTTATAGAGTAAGTTCTCACATTTCAGTACGTTTATAGAGTAAGTGCGCGCATTTCAGTGCGCTTATAGAGTAAGTGCTCACATTTCAGTACGTTTATAGAGTAAGTGCGCGCATTTCAGTACGCTTATAGAGTAAGTTCTCACATTTCAGTACGCTTATTGAGTAAGTGCTCACATTTCAGCACGCTTATAGAGTAAGTGCTCACATTTCAGTACGCTTATAGAGTAAGTGCTCACATTTCAGTACGTTTATAGAGTAAGTGCGCGCATTTCAGTACGCTTATAGAGTAAGTGCTCACATTTCAGTATGCTTATATTGTAAGTGCTCACATTTCAGCACGCGTATGGAATATATTTCGGTACGCTTACAGAATAACTTCACATTTCGGTACGGTTGCAGAATAAGTGTTCACTCGCGTGAAACAGAGCATTGTTAAAAGATGTCTTTGAAGGGTAACAAAGCACGCTGGTTTAGCTAGACCCTGACCCCTTTTGAAATTTGAAAAATGCCAAAATCTTGGCGTGACAAGGTAATAATATAGGGGCTGAGCTCCAGGTATCAAACCGTGCACGCCCAGTCTGTGATTGGCCAGAAACTTCATCCAAGGGACTATCAAGCTAACAATAAAAAATATACCAAAAATAGGTTACTATAACATACTAGAATATTCAAAAAGCTAAACTGTAAGCTAGCTATATATATAATGCTCACTCTCCCGCGCTCCTATCTCCTCTCCGTCTACGCAGATCAACCACCAAACTATATAGAAAACAGTGAGATTCGCTTTTATAGCTGGGGCATAGCCCGCCCTCGCTCCAGAACTTCAGGGCGTAGCTGTACAGGTTTCAATTTAGTCACCGGGAGGTGACTCGTATCACATGACCTGGATGAAGTTTCTGGCCAATCACAGACTGGACGTGCAGTTCCTAAAGTTTTACCACTAGAGACACTTTTGAGCCAGATCCTTTGGGTTTATGCTGTTTTGCACTGACTGCAGTAAAATGTCAAGATTTGGACCAGGATCAATCAGTAACACTTAGAAAAAACAAAAAAACAAACAAATGTATCAGTTCTCATCTAAAATAAGAGGTTTTAGTGCTTTGTTACCCTTTAATTCAGTACCATTTATTGGGAACAGAAACAAAGCCGTTCGTCCTCGAAGGTGGAGAGCAGGACGAGTAGCATTCTAAACTGACCGACCGACTTTCACAGAAAGCTGTAACACCCCCGCCTCCCCATGAGTGAACACGGTAAGACAGGTTAAGAGCTCTATAACAGGATGGAACGAAATGGAGAGCCAGGCGACAGCAGGTTGTTAGGCGACTGCCGTGAGAGAGCATGCACCAAATATAATCCAGTCAACTCTTACCAGCTGTCTGTTAGCTTTCAAAATCTGGAGACATGCAGAGCATGAAGAGAGGGAGGGAGGAAAAAAGAGGGGTGAAGGAAGAGGCGAGAAAGAGAAGGGCGACACCGTGAGAGAGCTTGCACACTTTTCTTTTTTATACACAGGGACTCAACAACAATGAGAAACCCCCAGGGGACCCCAAAGAATAGAGGGGGGGCAGCAGCCTGAGGGGAGGGAGGGGAGGGACTTCAAATAAAAAGGGAGACCACACTACTGTTGTCTGTCCAGAACAGAGATGGGTGATCCCAGTCCTTATGCACCCTGTACTGTCTCAGGTTACATTTACCTTTAAATTCAATAAATACTTGCACCTGGTGAGGCAAGATTCTATTCAAAATAAAGACTTCAATTAAACAATTTAAAAAGGGAGGAAGAGGAAGGAGCAGCGAAGATCCTGTGGTCTCGCTCAGGACAGGAATCTCCCACCCCCCCGGCCTACACAAACACCCTGCCCTTCAATTACACCACACAATGTGCATCAAAATTCACGTAAACCAGCATCATTCTTTCCGGAAAAATATCCCCTCAACGTTCCCACCTACGAGTGGTAGGGACGTGACTTCCTCATTGATCAGGAAATGTTGGGTTTTCAGACCCTTAATGTCTGTGGTGCCAGTTGTGTTGGGTTTACTGCAGAACATCCGCTCTCAAACAGTGCAGAAGCTCTTAATAACTGTGTTTATGGCACACCCCAGTCCTCTACGTCTGGCCTGAAAAATCATAATTTCCTGATTAATCAGAGAAGATCTCGTCCCTGTTATAGATTATTCAGCAGCAGATATCAGTGAGAATTGGTGTGTGAATCTCAGTTATTGGCTGAAAGTGTGTTAGTTTGCAGGGCATGCCTGTTCACTCCCCTGCCTGAACCCAACCAAGCCAACAGCTCCTGTCAGTCACGGAACAGAGCAGCCAAACCCACAGTCAGATCAAATCAGAGCAAAGCAGAGAGAGAGCCCCCACGCCCTTTTCCCCGTATACACGCCCACGTGTCTCCCGAAAACTCACTGCTGTTCTGCTCTGTCATTCTGCCCCAGTATCCAGAGCTCAACCGGCCCAGTGAGAACCCTAGTGCACTGTGGGAAGTGTGACGTGTGGAGCATGCTCAGTGCGGCGAGCAGCAGGCTCCGCCCCCTCACCTGGCCGTTGCCCATGAGAGAGGTGTCCTCTCCCATCAGGATGTAGGAGCCGAAGAAAAAGATGAAGGCGTGGAAGAAACCAAGCAGGGTCCAGTACAGGAAGGTTTTAAAGGACAGGAGCGAGTTTTTACTGATGTCTCTGTCAGGGGGGAATACAGACGCCATTGCACACCGCGTGCGTTAAACTTACAATCAGTCAATCAATCAATCACACACATCCATAAACATACGTAAAAAAGTCGGTTCCTATCAAAGGGTCTTTTTTTAATGCTATTTCAATTCATTTTTAACTTTTTCTTGTTTATTTATACAAAATTTGGATGCCACACAAATGTACAGATGTTCATAGAATGAGCTTCCTGCCAAGCTGCGATGCTCACCGTTTGACTCGCATCACATGACCTGTTGTCAAGTGAGTCTCTGGTGCGATCAGAGTGTTTATGTGTGTGTGTGTGTGTGTGTGTGTGTGTGTGTGTGTGTGTGTGTGGTCTCTGCCTCCGTTTGAGACACTGAGGATGTGGAAATCCCCGGTTTGCAGTGGATGAAGAGAACACGCCTGTAGAAGCTGTAATTTACCTATAGAGCGCAGGTTTGTTCTGCAGCACGTGTGGATGGACCAGCTGTTCAAACAGGCTGTATACGAGGATGGGCAGAGACGTGAAGCAAATGTTGTACAGCGTCAGATACACACTGTCGTACAGCGTCTGTGGAGGGACAAGAACTGCATCAGATATACGCTGCCGTACAGACCATTTGAAGGTGCATCGCTTTTTCCTGGTTACAGGAAATATCCATATCCTCCTGGTCATAAAGAGCCAAATTGCCTTTGTCTACGTTAAAATTAACGGACCCAGGAAAGCTGTGAGCTTCTCCAGTTCTCGTTTTACAGGAAGTGGGCGAGAGCAGATTACCCAGGACAACACAAAGCCTTATGAACAAGACCCACGGTGATCGCACTCCCACAGAACAACAGTAAAATGCACACCAACACAAATATCTCACCACACTCACACACAAACAAGCGCAAGCACACATTCACACAGACGTGCCCCCAACACACACACACACACACACACACACACACACACACACACACACACACACACACACACACACACACACACACACACACACACACACACACACACGCACACTAAAAGACACACACACTGAAAGACACTTACTTGTTGTGAAAACAGACAGAAGAACTGGTATAAAAACTGGGGTGTGATGAAGCACACATTCTAAAAGAAAATAAAAAGTGATTTAGAACCTTGAATCTCATGAGTCAGAGCTGAAGCCCAAATTCAAACGCATGCAGATTGGCAGACACTCATTCACATACCCCTCCCCTCACTTACCTTGTAGAAAAAGTACTGTACAAGGGTTGCTATTCTAATATAGTAGAAATGGCCGTGGACCAGCAGTAATTTAGCCAGGAATTTAAACCTGGCAAATGCATAGTCACTGTTTCTCACTGCCTGTCGCCCCTCTTTACCCATGATACCTGGAAAGAAACCGGTAAGCCAGTGTTATTTCAACATCATAACAATGACGTCACTTTATCATGTAATATTTCACTTTTCAGTCCTGCATTATTTTTCTGCACTGATGATGTCACCATGAACAACACTTCAGCAGATGTCTGCAATCTGCATTCACTTTGAAATACAAAATCAATTAAAAATGAATAAGAGATTTTCTTTGTGCAGCATTGTTCTGAGTAATCAATAATAATAATAAAAAGAAGAAATTTACAAAGAAAACATAGAAATGTATTTAGGTGAGCACAATAACCCAGATAATATTTGTGACAGACTGACTGCCAAAATCCATGCAGTCATTCTGCAGCCGCAGTGCCAGCAATCTAAACGCAGAGCAGTCTGGAGTCCTGCCGTGATTGGATGATTTACCTGTGAATATCCGCCAAGATGTTGGGCAAGACTGTGATTGGCTACAGAGTAAAATCAATCGGCTGGGTGGCGCTACCACAAAAACCCCATCCCCAGTGGTTAAGTATCCAGGGCAGGGAGAGGAAACGGGGCGATCACTCGAACCACTCGAATTTCCGGGATGGGAGATTGGGTGAGTAAGGACCCCGACAGCGCCACTCCCACTACGAGCCAGCGGATGTGCGCCTCCTTTCTCCTCCTCGCCTCCTTTAAAACGGAGCAGCTGGCCATGAAAAGAGCGATTGAGCATCCGTGCCATCCTCACTCGAGAGCCAGCATGAGGCTCTTCTCTCCCGCTGCTCAAACTGCAGGCTCTCCTCTCCCGCTGCTCAGACATCATAATTTTAGGCGCGGCCAGAGTCCAGACTGCCCCCCCCCCCCCCCACCCCGCTGGCCAGCGGACCGGCGCACAGTAGAGCATGCAGCTGATGTGAGCATGGGCGTTTCACAGCTCACCTATACCGACATGAGCCTCCTGGATCATGCTAACATCGTTAGCGCCGTCCCCGATCGCCAACGTGATCGGCTTCTCCGGGGAAGTCTTAAACAGTCGCACCACCTGCCAAACGAGCAGGATTAAGTTTAATCAGCTCTCCTGGGCTACTGGGAGTTCACTGCATCCTTTCAGATTATGAAGGAAAAGGAGGGGGGAGAGGGGAGAGGGGAGGGGGGGAGGGGGGAGGGGGGGAGAGGGGAGAGGGGAGAGGGGAGGGGGGAGGGGTGTGGGTGGGGGCCATACCTTTGCCTTCTGCAGGGGTGCCATACGGCAGCAGAGCACGGCAGAGCAGTTCCTGCACACCTCCATGAACAGCTTCTCGTGTTCCCTGAGCGCCAACGACAGGCTGGCTCCATCGACCACCAACCCGTGCTGGATCACATGATCCTCCTTTATTCTGCCGGGAGACACAGAGCGTTCACTACAGCTCTGGTGTGGGGAGACACAGAGCGCGCTCAGTACAGCTCTGGACTGGGGAGACACAGAGCGCGCTCAGCACAGCTCTGGGCTGGGGAGACACAGAGCGCGCTCAGTACAGCTCTGGGCTGGGGAGACACAGAGCGCGCTCAGTACAGCTCTGGACTGGGGAGACACAGAGCGCGCTCAGTACAGCTCTGGGCTGGGGAGACACAGAGCGCGCTCAGTACAGCTCTGTACTGGGGAGACACAGATCTTGTCGGACTGTCAGAGACAGCTTTACTTTAATACATTCATTAAAACCACTAATAACACCTCATTATACACAATAACTAACTCATGATTCACAGCTACTGATTTACAAAACACAGTTGAAGTCAGTAGAATGGACACCTCTTGGTACTGATATAGGAAATAAACCTCATTTTCATGTCAAACAGGGTCATTTGTCATTTGTGTGCTGTTCCTTTCATGCTGCCAGGCAACCGTCTGCATGGCAACCCAAACAGCGCTACACTGAGTCCTTCTGGCAGTTTCAGAAAAACAATGCGATCCGCAGCGAAACATAAACCCCTCTCTCGTTGCGAGTGTCCACTCAGGGACAGCCCTGCTGGGGTGAGGTGCGGTTGCGTCGACCCGGTTGAAACGCAATGAAGACTCGGGGTCAATAAAGATCCATGGTAATTTTGTAGTAGAGGTGTCAACTCCTGTGTGCTGGCTAAACAAAACTGGCTTCCTTGTTCTGGTGGCCTGATCATTTCCTCACATCTGATTGGTCCAGCCCCAATAATCCAGGTGAGGTCATTTAACTGTGCAATCAACAGCTTTAATTGATCAATTAGAGTGGCAATGAAAGGCAACAGACCCTGAGGCTCTCCAGGACCAGGGTTGGGGATCCCATGGTTACAGAGAGGCGGGGCGGGCGGGGGCGGAGCTTACCTCCTGGCCAGCCTGCCGAGCTGCTCCGCACACTCGTTGTCAGATCTCTGCTGCAGGAGCTCCAGGATGTTCATGGTTCTGTGGAAGTGGCCGCAGGACAGGCTGACGCTGATCGCCGTCTCGTGCTTGTCCCCCGTCAGCACCCACACTTTAATCCCGGCCAGCCTCAGCGCCTCGATCGTCTCCTGCACCTTTTCCTGCAGCCTGAACACAGTGACCACGTCCAGTTAGCGCGACTGCACCCCGTTAGCATGACAGCGCATGGTTAACATGACAATGTCCAGTTAGCGTAACAGCGCATGGTTAACATGACAATGTCCAGTTAGCGTAACAGCGCATGGTTAACATGACAATGTCCAGTTAGCGTAACAGCGCATGGTTAACGTAACAGCGCATGGTTAGCATGTCCGCGGATGGTTAGCAGGTCATTGACCGCGCCTGGTTTGCGTGACCATTGACACATTACATTACATTACAGGCATTTAGCAGACGCTCTTATCCAGAGCGACTTACACAACTTCTTATTACATTTATCCATTCATACAGCTGGATATATACTGAAGCAATTCAGGTTAAGTACCTTGCTCAAGGGTACAACGGCAGTGTCCGGCTGGGAATCGAACCTGCAACCTTTCAGTTACAAGTCCTGTTCCTTAACCATTATACTACACTGCCGCTCCCAATCGGGGTGACAGTGTTCTGCCCAACTGAAGCACATGGGGTGAAAATGTGGGTCTCTGCTTTCCCTCAACAAGCACAGATTTGAGCGACGTGTTGCGTAACAAATCCAAATTATCCTAGCGAAGCACACACTGTTTAGACAAGCAGGGAAGCAAATGTAAAGTTATGCAAAATAAGCCAAGTGCGCAAAATAAGCCAAGAGAGGAGGCAGTGAGATGTGCGTTTTAGACGAGAAGCCAGACACTATGAAGATGAGATTTCAGCAGCGTTGCTCTGTAGAGCCGCCACCCTTCTCCTCCCAGGGGGAAATTAATTAGGCACGCACAAGGAGTGTTAGCAGATGGTGTTTGTGGATTCATTTGTCACTGAAACACAAACTGCTTTCACATTCTGAGGCCAGTCAATCTGGCTGGTCCCTTTCTCAGTCCCTGGGGCGGGCAGTGGTCCTGAATTCACTGCGCTGGTCTGGCTCCAGGGGGCGCAGGACAGGTTTGGCTTAAACACCATGGCTGTGTCCGAATACAACCCCTACACCCTTTTGAGGGCGCATTTTTGAGTCCACTTCGTCAAAAAGCTTTTGAGTGGGTGACTTTCTCACAAATGGGGGCACTTAAAATACCAGGACGAACCACTTATTTCCGGGGTTTTGTTGAGGGAATTCAGGAATTATGGTACAAGAGGCTGGGTGAGCCAGTGGGCGGGGCAGGGTGAGCCAGTGGGCGGGGCAGGGTGAGCCAGTGGGTGGGGCAGGATGAGCCTGCTCGGTTCGGGGGGCTGAAGGATGGGACGGGCCGCAGAGCCCCCCCCCCGCCACCACCACCGCCCTGCATTTTAAAATGATAAAAATCTAATCATCAAAATGCCATGCTGGACTAATGCAGAGAGGCAGCAGTAACCATGGCGACAAGGTGGATCATTCCCACTGTCCAAGCAGGCGAGCGGTCAGAGTGAGGATGCACAGCAGGATGCAAACAGGTCTGTCAGGGTCAGGTGGGCTTTGGGGTTCAGTGGGGCAAAATAATGCTGGTTTGGGGTTCAGTGGGGTAAAAGAATGCTGGTGTGGGGTTTAGTGAGTTAAAATCATGCTGGTTTGGGGGTTTAGTGGGTTAAAAGCATGCTGGTTTGGGGGTTTAGTGGGGTAAAAGAATGCTGGTTTGGGGTTTAGTGGGGTAAAAGCATGCTGGTTTGCAGTTCAGGGGTGTAAAATAATGCTGGTTTGGAGTTTAGTGGGGTAAAGGAATGCTGGTTTGGGGTTTAGTGGGGTAAGAGCATTCTTGTTTGGGGATCAGTAGGGTAAAAGCATGCTGGTTTCTGGGGCTCGTGGGGGTAAATCTTGCAGGACGTACTTATCCTCCACGCCGGTGGCGCCCAGCAGGTGCAGGTCCCTCTCGATGAAGGCGAAGACCTCGGCCAGCCGCTCCTCCCGCTGCTGTAGAGCCGTGCGCGCCTCATGGAGCCGCCGGTCCACCTCCTCATACTCCTGCACGCTGAAGTGCCTGCAGGCCACCACCAGGGTGCGCAGTCCTTTCTGGGAGCGGAGAAACAGGCCGCGTCAGGCCTGAACACACAGGAGCCCAACCGTAGCTCAATGTACAGGAGCACAGCCGTAGCTCAACACACAGGAGCACAGCCGTAGCTCAACACACAGGAGCACAGCCGTAGCTCAACACACAGCAGCACAGCCGTAGCTCAACACACAGGAGCACAGCCGTAGCTCAACACACAGGAGCACAGCCGTAGCTCAACACACAGGAGCACAGCCGTAAATCAACACACAGCAGCACAGCCGTAGCTCAACACACAGGAGCACAGCCGTAGCTCAACACACAGCAGCACAGCCGTAGCTCAACACACAGCAGCACAGCCGTAGCTCAACACACAGCAGCACAGCCGTAGCTCAACACACAGGAGCACAGCCGTAGCTCAACACACAGCAGCACAGCCGTAGCTCAACACACAGCAGCACAGCCGTAGCTCAACACACAGCAGCACAGCCGTAGCTCAACACACAGGAGCACAGCCGTAGCTCAACACACAGCAGCACAGCCGTAGCTCAACACACAGCAGCACAGCCGTAGCTCAACACACAGAGGCTGGCCTTAAACCTACTGCATCGCGGGGAAACTCACAAATGAAAAACAAATCCCATTTTACCCCCCTTTCCTTTAAAGATCCAATATCCTGCTTCACTAACTGCAATCCACCAAGTGAGATTTATCACTTCTGAAAAGGTTACTGCCCCCAACCCCCCAGAGTAACCAGCAAAACTAATCTCTGTTCTCTCCCCCTCAACACACATACACGTGCACATACACAGACACACATACATACATACACACACAGGAAACTGAGTGAGAGACAGAGCATGCAAATACACACACAAACGGCAACAGTCAATCAATACTTTTTTCAGGGAGTCCGATAATGTGCATGCTGAAGATACTAACTACAATAATTTACTTGCTTGGCTTTGTGTGTGTCTGTGTGTGCGTGTGTGGGTGTGTCTGTGTGTGTGCACGCGCGCATGTGACATTCCAAGATGCGAAAGCGTCTTTGTCAGGGTTGTGTGAATTGATTGCAGATGAACACTATTTTGTACAGAGCTATGAAAGAGGAGGCAGTGAGTCTCCACAGCAGCAGAGCAGCAGGGGCAGAGCGGCGGGTAGTAGGGGTAGGGCTGGTAGCGGGGGTAGGGCAGCGGGTAGCGGGGGCAGGGCGGGTGGCAGCGCTCTTACCAGTGCAAACTCATCCACATGGACTCTGGTCTTCTCGATCTCCCCACTCTTAGCGTAAGGCAGCACGGAGGATTCCGCTCCCTTGGTAAACAGAATCTTCTCCCCTGCAATCGACAGATGTTTCTGGATGAGTAAAGCGTTATAGGAAAGTACGTCGCAGAACAAACCAAGGAAAGACACTCACCTGAGGGAGCCTGCAGTATAACGCTCATTCTTCTCCTGTTCGCATCAAACTCTAAAACATGGAGCAGTTCATACCTGCAAGACAGGAGAGGCATCATGCTTTTGCATGTACAACTCCCAATGTACCTCCTAGCCTCAAGTTATCTAGTGTGTAGGATTATGTTCGTTTCACAAGAGTTCCAAAAATTACAAAATAACATCAAATGCACAGTAGATCCATCTATGCATGTACAGTATATTTAGGCATGTGTATCTGTACAGGATGACAAATCATTTTAAGGTTTTATTTTTCAGACCTTTCTTGCACTGCAAAATGAGTGATTGCTGGTATTCTGCAGTGAGGCACAAGAACTACAGGCAAGAAATGCAAACCGACAGACCGTCGTACTGAATCTTCCCCATTTGTGTCTCATCAACTCACTCTTCCATTGAAAATACACTCTGAGGACACGGCGTAATCGCAAGCCTGACACATATTTTCATAAATATCAAGCTCAACAGATGTCAGAGCTGGTTAAATGTGGCCCAGAGGGACTGGCTAAAACAATAACAACTAATATTGATGATTAAAAGTATTTAAAAACCTGTATATTTTTGTTTTAAATAGGAGAGTTTAAACGTCGAGCTCTAATGCGATTTCAGAGCAGCACCACAAACTGACATGGCATGCTAACGTGCTAAATCGAAGCTCTCCAGTCAACCATAGCTTAGTGAGCGTGACAAGAGTTACAGCGCTCGTTCTGAGGGAGACAGGGTCTCGAAACACACTTTGGTTCCTGCTGCGCAGAAATATTCACTAATGTTTTAAAAAAATATATGATACACTCGCATGCTGTACTGAGGAGCCTTGGTTACTGTTGTTAGTGGAATTTAAAATATATATATTTTTCCTGATCTTAAATTCAGGGTTTATAGCACACTTTTGCCCTAGAGCTACAGAAAATAGACGTGTGATTACAGTAGGGACGCCAACACTCCCCCGCTCACGTACTGGACACAACACAGCTAAAGTGAACAGATTCTATACTGGTGGTATTGAGGTAGTGTGTTATGTGCAAAGCTTTTCATTTTATACAAACATTTTTAATCCTGGCTTTTTATTGAATTAGTTAAACTCGTGGCCCATGGCAACCATACAGCAACCCAAATTTAGGGCATTATTCCTCAAAGCTCATATGGGACAGGCCACTTTTGTCTGAAAAATAGGACATCCCAGATAACACATTAACAGCTACTGCGGGACTGCGTTTGTGTCCAAACTAGTGTTGTCACGATACCAAAATTTTGACTTCGATACCGATACCAGGTTTAGTATCATGATACTCGATACTGAAACGGTACTTGAAACTGAAACGATACTGATTCGATACTCTGTACCTCTACTGAAATGACCTTAACCCTATTTACTTTGGCCCTTCAGAGGCAATTTCCTCCTGGTTTCTACTAGTTTTATTTAAATGTCAATATCTAAAAAAATATTCCCTGCACATCCATAGTTTTAAGTTTGAACTGAAGAAGAAGCTGTATCATTCAGAAATGTGCTACAGAATACATTTATTTCAGAATAGTCACATACAGTATATATATAATAACCATAACATACGTCGCCTAATGTATTTAAATACGTTCTAAACCGAAAGTGCATCAGGTACTGCAGTGTTTCCCCTAGATTTTTTTTCAGGCCGGGTGGTAGGCCCCTCGAAACTACCAGTGTTGTTGGGCGTACGGTGTCATCAAACGCGCCTGCGGGGCCGAGGTAGTATCATCGCGCAGGTCGGGGGTACGGAGAGTCGTCGCACACATGGGGAGGGTGTTGGTAACAAAGTGGTGCATTTCTCCATTCTGAGCTAAAATAACATTTGCTCACAAAGGCTTTTGGTAAATAAATATCAATCTTTTCAGCACTGTAGAGCTGCTTTTGAGACTCCTCCATAGTGCTGATCCATAATCAGTCCTTAAAAACAGGTAGAATCAAACTCCTGCCTCTGCAGTATTAGCTTTTACTCTACACTAAAATGTAAGAGTTCTGGTCAGATAGAGAAACGGACGAAAGTGCGCCATTTTGCGTAGAGGCGGAAACTATAATTACACCCTCATAATATCAGCGCTGCCATGGAAAATTTTAATTAGGCCAAACGGAAACCGAAGCTGTTTTGGCAAGGGTTTTTCCAGATGCTATTTTGCTCATTCCCGCATTCTGCGGTAAGGGAAATATTGCAGCTACATAAAAAAAAAAAGTAAATTTTAAGATTATATAAAAAAAAAAATATATAATTGTTTTTGTTTTTTTCATTAAAATTATTTATTTTCCCTCTTGTCCAAGCCGGGCGGTACCTACGTGAGTTTCCGCCCGGCCAAGATAATGGTAGGGGAAACACTGTACTGTATATAGTACAGTAAGCAAGGGAAAACGGCGAATACTCATTTGTACAACGTTTTAAAAAATATATTATTGTTTCTATACGTGACATGATAAAATACGACGACAGTCTATCGGGGTTATTTTCAGTGATTATACCATCATTTTTCAAGTCCAACTATCGTTAAATCCTTTACTTTGTGCTCACCTAAATTCTCCGTGGAAGTAAGGCGTTAGTTTAGTAGGTAACGTAAAGTAGCCTATAGCTCTGCCGGCCAAAAACAATATCGCGCGTGTGAAAAAATCAGACTCGTAGTATTGTTAGCTAACGTTCACATTTCATCCTCTCAATTAGTAATGCAGACACATAACAGCAGAGCACACATTTGACCTAAAAGTACCGAACGTCGGAAAATTCTAATACCGAACCGTTTTTTTTTTTTAAGTATCGAAAAAGTACCGACGTTTCGGTGTACCGTGCAACACTAGTCCAAACTGTGTGAACGTGCAAAAGAAACCGTAAACTCTTACGTTTCTGATCTTCCAAATGTTTTAACTTCCATTTTTTCTCCATTATTTCCCAGGAAGGTTACCCCCAACCTACAGAGAGAGAAACACACTTAAACAGCACGTCACACTAACAATACACGTTTAGTTTGTGACGCTTCAAAAGCATCCTGTTCATTCAGTCATACGGTCACACAATTTAACACTGCATTAATTCAGTCATACTCACACACTTCAACCCCACGTTCATTGAGTCATACTGTCACACTTTAACAGCACATTAATTCAGTCATACCCACACACTTTACCACCACGTTCATTGAGTCATACTGTCACACTTTAACAGCACATTAATTCAGTCATACCCACACACTTCACCAGCACGTTCATTGAGTCATACAGTCAAACACTTACACAGCACATTAATTCAGTCATACCCACACACTTCACCAGCACGTTCATTGAGTCATACATTCACATACTTTAACAGCACATTAATTCAGTCATACCCACACACTTCACCAGCACGTTCATTGAGTCACACTGTCACACTTTAACAGCACATTAATTCAGTCATACCCACACACTTCACCAGCACGTTCATTGAGTCATACATTCACATACTTTAACAGCACATTAAGTCAAAGTCAGAGTGAGGGCTGGATTCAGGAGTGGTGAGTTGATTTATTGGCTGCGTGTTCGGAGCTTAAAACTGAGCTTACAGCTTATTCAGGAGAGACTCTGTGAGAAGCGATAATATGAGGCGCGGAGAAATCGCAGCGTCAGCTTTCAGTGTTCAATAAACGTGGGAGAAATTGCCAATTTATACCCGCCGGGAGGCTGCAAATCTAAAATCAAAAAGGTAGCTGACGCTCTGCCAGGCAAACTTAATGCTCAGGCATTCCTCCCAATAAATAATGGGTCCCCCCAGGAATACCAGCTCTACCTGCAGCCAGTTTCACTGACACAGGCTGCAGATGAGGCTCCTATAGCCTGATAACATTACGAGCGCGATTCCTGACTCATCTATCCGTAAAACTTGTTTTTCCCTCTTCTTACATTCACATTTATACGTATACTCATATTTATTTTTATCGTTCTTTTTATTCTCTGCCTCAATGTTCATTTGTTCTTTGTTTTCTAGAGTGCTTTCAACACAACGTACAAAAACAAATCCAAATCCTGCTTCAAAGACCATGTAACGTGTGCGAGAAAAATACAAACATTAACACAGCTTTTTAAGTGAAGTTTATTATTTAATGTTAGAATAATTACACTAAGGCACTCATGGCTTCATTAACATGCCATATCCACCATCGTGTATTATCACTTTAAAAACACCGACAGGTTTCAGCATACTAGTCTTCATCAGGGTATGTGTACTATTACTTGTAGTAGTAACAGTGGATAGTGCTATTAGCAGTAGTAGTAACATTGTTATTATCACTAGTAATAGTAGCTGTACTAGTAGTAGCTGTAGTAGTATTGTTATTGTTATTACTGGAAGCAGCACTTTTTATTATCATTTAGCAGCCCACCTCTTCATGGCTTCCACCAAAGCCTTCTCATCTGGTGAGGAGGCGTAGTACTCCATCTGGATGGAGATGCCGTTGGCGTGACTGAAGGGGCCGGCGGGGCTGTCTGTCTGATCGTAGCTGATCTGCACCGTGTGGCAGAGCGAGACGGCCTTCAGGAACAGCTCCTCCTCTCTGCTCTGCACAGACAGGAAGGGGTTAAAGCCAGGCAGGCACGCTTGCGACACAAACGCACGCAGCAAAGAAAAGACCAAGAATCTCCTAAGAATGGGTCTTAACGTCACTTGTGGTTTGTGGGCTGAAATTTGGAGTTTTACAGCAGGTGAGGAGGGAGAACGGTTACCAGCTGAGGAACTGAGCCATCGGGGAAATCGTCAGTCATGCCTTCGGGGACGAGCTTGCCGTTGATTTCCTGGTATTTGATGCCATTTATAGAGCACTCTCTAAACTGCATCTCGTTCTCCGTAAGTGTGCCCGTTTTGTCAGTGAAGACGTACTCCACCTGGACACCAGCAGAGGAAACCACTGTCAGCCCCGACTACACTCAGACCACAAGGAGAAAAAATGTCAACAGAAGAAAAATGAGCACACACACACACACACACACACACACACACACACACACACACACACACACACACACACACACACACACACACACACACACACACACACACACACACACACACACACACACACACACACACACACACACACACACACACACACACCTGACCCAGCTCCTCGTTGAGGTCAGACGTGTTGACCTGGGCCTTCTGATCGCTCTCTTCATGATACAGATCCAGGTCCCATCCGATGAAGAAGGACCCCAGGAACTTCTGCATCTCCACGGTAACGTAGAGCGAAATGGGAATGATGAAGTTGTACAACACCAGGAACGCCAGAAAATCCGAGATGAACTTGAGAATCTGTGGGGGTGGAGGATAAGAGGAAGAAGACTTCAGGCCCAACCTGACCCCCGAACGGAAAGAGAAATTTGGGCGGATCCATCCAGTTCCCAGTGATTGATGGGCTATGTGAGGTTTCCAGGCAGGAGAGCCGGTGAGAGACGCATATGTTCTTAATCTCCGTCACAATATTCATCAGCTGGGGAACGCGTGCAGGCGCGTGGCCCAGAGGCAGCCGGAGCGCCGTTTATCAAAAACACGCCACCTCGCTCTCACCCTCATTTAAATTAAGCCGCTCTGGTTAAACACTGCACACAGCATACTTATTTTCACATACTCTCCATTTATACACCGTGATATTTACTGAAGCAATTCTGTGTAAGCATTTAAGCCAAGTATGATAACATCAGTAGTCAAATTCAAGTTAAGTATGCTGTCGTAAGGAATCAAACCGGCAACCTTTAAGTTGTTATCCCAGTTCTCCAACCGTTGTACCACAGTCGCCAACATTCTATCCCACCGAAGTGTTCAAAGACATATAGGCATTTAGCAGACATGCAATGGGTACAAGGGTACAATGGCTGTGCCCCAGCTGGGAATCGAACATGCAGCCATTATACTACACTGCTGGCCTATGAACCTGAAAACAGACAGACAGACAGACCTGGCTGCTGTTCCTCTCCTGCTCAGTTTTCTGGTTGTAGAAGGGCTCGTTCCATTGGCCCTCGGCCTGCCAGGCATACTTCAGGATGGTGCTGAGGATGGCCTCGAACAGCAGGATGCCCAGGTATATGATCAGAAAGGTGTTCATGGATCTGAACCAGGAAAAGAAACACACACAGTTTAAAGCACTGAGGCTACCACGCTTCGAGAAACAAAAGGCACAAAATAATCACAAAACTGTAAACCACAGATTTTTTACACTCACCAGATGCTCAGCTCCCTATTCTTAACATAAAAAGTTTTGTCTTTCTCCCCACTTTGATGCAGCCTCCGAAAATGTATTAAAGGGGCGTGACCGAGGACAAAAGCGTGGCAATGGGCGCTCTGTACTGTAATAAAGCACTGGAAACTACCGTTACCAACCGGACCCTCCCACAGTTCATAAGCAGAGAGGATGTAAGGAGTATAGGAGTTGAGTATCTGGTGTCTGTACAGAATCTGCGCTGTAAGTGCTGCCGTCTCCAGTCAGACACACACTTCTCCACCGCTGATCTCTTCTGGGATTTGCACTTGTAGTTCAGCGCCATCTTGGACTCCATCCCTGTGTAAACCGCCACACCTGGAGAAACCAACGGAAACGCGTTACTGTGGAAACGGCAACCGATGGAAACACGTTGTAAAGAAAGAGCGTGGCGACAACGGTCTGTTCACCCGCATCATAGAATATTCAGAGAATATGATGACATCACCAAAAAAACTAAACACAGACACATTTACATTCATTTAGAAAGAATGGCTTAGAAATTCGATGGATTGTACGATCTAAAACTCAAATAGTAGGCTTTTATGATCCAAAACTCAGTCCCCCATATTGTAAGCTTGTGTGATCCAACACTCAAACAATCCCCCATATTGTATAATCAATACCCAAAAAAGGATGAAACTTGAGTAGATTGTGGGGGGGGGGAAAAAAATAAAAAAACTTACCAAAAATTTCTTTGGTGTTTTTCAATCTTGCTCCCCGGAGTAGGAGGTTTTCTGGCCCCAGAGGTCTAATGAGACAACAGCAGCAAATTACACACCTCCATGAAGCCCTACTAGGCCTGGAGCCTGAGCCTGAACTCAAGGCCCCAACTTCACCAAGTCTGCATTAAGGGACAGGAGGCTCCGGAGGAGAGTTAGCACCAAGCTCCTCAGGGTGTTCATAAACAGAACTCATGCTAATGTCACCCGATCACCAGTATTAGTGTGGTAAGCTAGTCTCGGACAAATGCCCCACCCCCAACCACCCTCCCGTCCAAAACCCAATCCGTCTCACCTTACAATCTCCTCCCCAAGCTGTGTCACCGTTATTCGACCAACAAACCTGGCGACAGAGATAGAGAAGTTTCTGCTGAGCAAGGAGAACTGAAAAACTGCCGCAGACTCTGAATATAAAACAGGCAACCCGATCTGGTGTCCCGTGCGTATGGGGGGGGGGGGGGAAATCGATGCCCCTCCGGGTGATGGATGGCCGGGGGAGGCGGGGGTACCTGTACAGGTCTGCTTCGGGCTGCTGGCATTCCACCACCGCCAGGAGAGCCTCCAGCTGGGACACGGACTGCGACACGGCTGTCTCCGGGACTGCAAAGTGGGTCTGCGGCAAGGGCGGGGGAGAAAAAGACTGGGGTTTTGGCAGGGAAAACAGCCGTGGGGGACTTCGAGGATCGAACGTGGCGACCCGAGTCCAAAATCAAAACCTATCAGGCCATTGGCCACTCAGCACTGCGGCGTTTCTCGGACCTCCTGCGGTGGACAACGTGCGGCTCGATTCCCCCCGTCCTTTCTGACACAGAGTTGAGTTCACGTTTAGGTACATAGCAGATGCTCCGCCACACTGACCAGCATCCCAGCACATTCCATTCTGAACGCTGTTCATTCACAGTGAGGCATTCAGCAGCTCTTACCTATAGCCACTTACAGTAGACGTTTACATGGCAGGTGTTCAGGCATGCCTGTTGACGGTAGGCCTTATTTGATCATAACGTTGCCTATGTCCATCTCTTCTGGTGTTTGCTGGCCCTGTGAATGCACTCTTGCTAAAAGCACCCGCCAAATGACTAAATTGTAAACCAAACACATTCAGCAAATCCATTAGGATATTTTACTGAAGCGGTTCAGATTAAATACAGTGCTCATGGGCGCAACGGCAGCGCACCACCTGACATTAAAAGAGCGGAGGTGTTTGGTTCAAACGTCCACCCCGTTTGCAGGACAGGGGGAGAGAGAGAGAGAGAGCTAAACCCAAGAATGTCATTAGGTAGAAATAGTTATAACATAACCATATAACCTCCAGCAAAACACTGATCCATAGACTGTGAAATTAAGAAAAATTAATACAAAATGAAACAATAGTTTTTTTTTAAAGAGGCAGTTGTGACGTCTCTGTGGGTTTAAAACATCAACCTTGAGATTGGTCTCTCCGTCCAGACTGGCTGTGGTGATGTGGCACGTTCCCTCTGTTCGGTCGGACGATAAGAGGACCAGATCTGCCGGGAACGTCTCATCTTTGGCGACTCTCACTATGTCCCCGACCTGGAGGGAGAGAAACGGCCTCTCAGAATCGCTACGTCGCCCTCAGTCGGATCTATCCAACCAAACAGCCCATTAAAACACCCGTCTGCTCCATCTATTCAGTCACAGACAGAACAGCAGGGTAATACTCCATCCTTTCAACCACACAGAGAGAACAGCAGTGATTCTCCATCTTTTCAGCCACACAGAGAGAACAGCAGGGGGATTCCCCATCTTTTCAGCCACACAGAGAGAACAGCAGGGGGATTCTCCATCTTTTCAGCCACACAGAGAGAACAGCAGGGGGACTCTCCATCTTTTCAGCCAGAGAGAGAGAACAGCAGGGGGATTCCCCATCTTTTCAGCCACACAGAGAGAACAGCAGGGGGATTCTCCATCTTTTCAGCCACAGAGAGAACAGCATGGTAATACTCCATCTATGAATGTCTGCATTGCAGCCAATTTTTCTCTGTGTAAAATAAGTCCGCAGACATTTAGAAATGTGTATTTGATGATTATCAGCTGGGTATTAACGCATACGTGAATGTGATCTACATCTTGTGTTGTATATTGTGATGGAATCATTTAGAACATTATAACAACATGCATTTTCGCTGTTAAAATGTAGCTCAGTGTAGATTTCATAAAGGCAAAACAGAGCAGAAACTTAAATATAGCCAGAGTGACTGCAATGAATTTATACTCAAATGTGACATTGCATTGGTGCAGTAAAAAATAGATCGGGGATGGGCAACTCCAGGCCTCGCGGGCCACTGTGTATGCAGGTTTAACTCCAGGCCTCAGGGGCCACTGTGTATGCAGGTTTAACTCCAGGCCTCGCGGGCCACTGTGTATGCAGGTTTAACTCCAGGCCTCAGGGGCCACTGTGTATGCAGGTTTAACTCCAGGCCTCAGGGGCCACTGTGTATGCAGGTTTAACTCCAGGCCTCGCGGGCCGGTGTGTACGCAGGTTTAACTCCAGGCCTCGCGGGCCACTGTGTATGCAGGTTTTTGCTGCCACCGGTTACCCTGCCTCAATCAGCTAAATAGTCATATACACCAACACCGATTCACTCTTAAATTAGACCACAATAAATCGCTACAATACATGCAGACAGGCACAAGAACAATTCAGAAAAAAATTAAATCCCCCCCTCCCCCTATTTTCCCAGTATGGTCCTTTAGCACTGGCATAGCCATGATTTAGCCTCACATTAATCTTATGGCCTTCTCCTACATAAGCAAAACATAAAGATATAAACATACTGTAAACACAACAAGGAATATAAACAGTCTTTCTTAAAAATACCGTCTCTTCGGTCAGACCCCCCCCCCCCCCACCCACACACAATTAGAATAAAGAGTGACAGGGCTCAGGTAATAGTGGAATATCCATTTAACATTTCACAGGGCCTGCAGAGCAAACAAGGCAGCGTTGAGAATGTAGTGGCTGATGTTTGCTCTTCGAATGACACATAGGCTCCACATTCCTCTCCCTCAGACACACACCCACGTCACACTTAGAGGTCGCAAAGTGTGTGTGCGCGTGTGAAACCACCTCTCCATCAGACACAGACACACACACACGCCACACTTAGAGGTCACAAAGTGTGTGTGTGTGCGTGTGAAACCACACCTCTCCATGAGACACACATACGTCACAGTCAGAGGTCACACGTGTGTGTGTGTGTGTGTGTGTGTGTGTGTGTGTGTGTGTGTGTTTGTGCGTGCGTGGTTGTGTGAAGCCGCACCTCTTCCTCAACATTTTTAATCCTGATTGACAACCCTACAAGCCAATAAGAATTAAGAAGCCCTTAGAATTTTTGGGATTGTAAAAATTTCAGGAAAAAAAAAGTATAAATAACATATTAAACTAGCTGCAAGGTTGGGTATTGACGGCTAAAAGCTGAAACAGACTGCGGTTTGGCTTGGGCGTGGTCACACACTCACTCTGATGTTCTTGGACCGGGTTTGGACCAGGCTGCCGCTGCGCACCACGAACACAGGAGCCCCGTTGACCTCGTTATCGGCCTTGTGCCGAAGCCAATCCTCGTAGCCCTGCAGAGAGGGAGACAGCGCGACAGCGCCCGCCCGTACCTGTTATTCACTGGGCTGGAAGCAGAGTGTAAGGGTTAGGAGACCGGGCTAGAACCCAAGACGTCGCAGGTTCAATTCTCAGATGAGACGCTGTCCTTGTACATGTGAATGTAATGAGATCCTAAGCATGACTCACTTTCTGCCGACTGAGGCGTTTACCAATTTCGTTTTAAAAACATTCACTCAAATGTATTTAAATGTAATGTTTTTTTAAAAACTTTTTTTTTTTTTTAACCCAAGTTCTGACATGTCTCCCATTCTAAACGACTTGAATCCAAAATGATTTTATTTATTTTAATCCAAAATCCTGTGTTGTGAATCTACTGGTGTTCCCTTGCTTTAGGTCTTCCTATGTTTGCTTGCTTTCTTGGAGCTTTCCTTTATATTTTACTTTACTGTACAACATTTTAGGCCAAACTTACAAAAAGTATTATTATTATTATTATCTTTATTGATTTTTAAATTTTAAATTTTTATTAATGCTATAGCTTACGATTCTGCTACACTGCAGAGAATATTCCCACTGTGTACGTTCTGCTCATATATAATCGGTCAATAAAAAGTTAAACGATTGGCAGGTGGCCTTGTTCTCTTTCACTTCTCCCTCAGAGTGGAAGCAGGTGGCCATGCAAAGCAGTGACTGGCGGCATAAGCAGGCATGACGGTGACATCACTTCAGCAGCTCAGTTCTGGTGGGCGGACCTGGCGCGGACACCGCAACAGGAAGGAGCACACGCTCGCCGCTCACCTGCTTTATGGCCGTTACCGTGATGACAAAGAACAAAGGAAGTCCACTGGTTACGGGGGAGGTGGGGGTGTCTATCATGAGCTGAAAAAGGAAGTGAGAGTTCCAGTCAACATCGCTGTCATGCCGTCGTATAAACTCAATAAAGACACGGACAAGTCTATGCCTATTGCCTTAGGAAAAGACAACAGGCCATAGATGAACTTTTCCTTGTTTCTGTAATCACATTAAATAAATGCCTAACATTAGACACACAGGGGAAATCAGTGTTACAGCATTCCTGCAGTGCTCATAATGAGCTCTGTTCTCCTTCAACCTCAAGCTGCAGGCTTCTACAGCCATAAGAAACTCAGAGATCCACATCCTCACCCGCAGTCTCACATCCATAAGAAACTCAGAGATCCACAACATCACCCGCAGAGTCTCACATCCATAAGAAACTCAGAGATCCACATCATCAACTACTGGGTCTCATATCCATAATAAAGAGACTCAGAGATCCACATCACACACAGAGTCTCACATCCATAACTCAGAAATCCACATAATCACCCAGTCTCACATCCATAAGAAAGAGACTCAGAGATCCACATCACGCACACACATCAATAAGATACTGAGAGATCCACACCATCAGCCACTGAGTCTCACATCCATAAGAAACTCAAGAGATCCACATCGTCACCCGCCATGTACCACTGATTCACTCTGTCCCTGGCAGTAGAGACTGCACCCACCTGCACGAGGAATATTATGAGAAAGTAGAAATTGGCTATCCTTCGGAACTGCTCAAATAAATTCTTGGGGACAAAATTCCAGACGGTGTACTGTGGAGGGGAAAAAAGAAAAACAGGTGAGTGGAGGAAGTGAGAGTGGTACTATTGGAGACCGGAACAGTTCAGTTAATAAACATCAGATCACTCGCATCACCGTTTGTTTGATTTAAGGCCTCTTGTTGGCACTCCTGGCCGGTTAAGCAGTAAACGCACCTGTACGTTTGAGTGCCGCAGACACAGTTTCCAGCCTTACCTTGGAAGATATAATCCTGTTGTCAGCAAACTTCTGAGGGACATAATGACCGTGCTGGGGAAACCGGTTCGCTATGTACACTGTTCTGGTGTCACTCTGATGAGGCGGGTCAAAGTCCTGCAAGTGAGAAAGAATCCAACGCTCAATAAATACATGCATCTTTATGTACCGTCTTCCTTAACCCTTAACTTCCTTAACTGAACATTCTAATGCTGATGTAACAATCACTACTGCTAATTGAAAGCAATGGAGTTCTAGAACACTGAATTCCAAAAAAAAAAAAAACCTCCTCTTCAAAGGGTTAAATTGAGGAGGGTGTGCACAAGCATGCATGTCCTGCAGGATAAGAACAGCTTTTCATTCTGCATACCGTCAGCTGAGCTGCGCAGTGTCTGCGCAACAGGACTGCGCAGCTCAAACGGGCAGATCACAGCCACACCACCATTAAGTGCTACTACCTGGAAACCCATCCTACCTGGCACAGCCGGGATTTAGCCTGACATTAACCTTACGGCCTTCTACTACATAAGCACAACAAAAACGTATAAACAAACACAACAGGGATACAAACAAATGTCTGATAAGACATTCCCACCTAAAGGCCAGTCCAGAGCAGCCGAGACAATACTGGCCAGTTTTCTGAAAAGATCTTAAGGACGTCGAGTTAGACTAGGCGGTCCAAATAAATGGTTAAACAATCCAATGACCGTCTCTATGACAAAGAGCCTGCACGTATGCCAAATGCTAGCCAATACTATGCTAATATCTTTCCTTAAACTCCGGGCTCAAGATTTGACATATTGAATCTGGCAGATGCCAGTGGCTGACGGCAGATGTTCACACGAATCAAATCTCCTAAAATCTTTCTGAAACAGTGCCGTCAGTCGATGGCTGAACTAGCCTTAACTGTTCACGAATGCCCTAATGCCCGTTTAGCATTATATGACTGACACAGAGAGGGCCGCTGCATTGTCACATTTCAAAGCGGGCAGGACCGCACACATCCCGCACTTTTACAACCAGCATGAGTAAAGTTTTGTATTTTGTAAGTGCAATTTGTCGGATTTCTTAATTCTGGAAACACTGCTCTGTTTAATTAGAGCCTGCAATTTTACCAGGATTGCGTTCACCCGTTACCTCACAACTCTTCAGCATCATAAGCCCATGCTCAATCACATTCACTCCTGGGTTGAATGCCAAGCGATAACTGTTTCAGGAGTTAAAACATTTCTTTCCACGTAGGTGTCATAATTGTGCAAACGCCAAACGGTTAAAAAAGAAACTTGTTTTCATGTGCAAACAACACACCACTCTTACAGAACTGTGGCACACGCATCTTTCCAACTTTGCCGTTACATTGTCACATAGGCAGCGGGGCTGTGAGGTACATCCAACGCTTTCCCGAAACATTCCCGCGCAGCACAGGACTAACAGGACTGAGTTAAACCATTTCCCGGAGGTTAAGGATCAACTGCCATTAGGAAAGATGCACGTAGGTGTGAAGGAGGCACGTCAAATAACAAAACTATATTATGTGACAAACAGAAAGAACCACACAGTCTGTGTCGGGAGATATGAAATCAAATCAAAAAAATCTAATTCATTTGCACAGTGCATTTTACAAACATTTGTTACAATACAGCTTACAGCGTGCTAAACCCCCACGAGAGCAAGCCTAGGACGACGGAGGCGAGGAAAACTCGCCGGGTGGGACAGATAGGAAGAAACGATGGGAGGAGCCACCACACTCAGTGGGGGGAAGCCCATCCTCCTCTGGCTGATCCACTGACAGCTACACGCAGCCAGACACCCCCCAGTCTCTTTAAGATTTCGGGGATGTCATTAACCCATTAGTACTGAGACTGTTTTTAAGATGACGAACCTCCCCAGACTGAGAGATTACACTCAGACTGCCCTTTTCAAAGGCTCAGCTTTATTCCTTTTTATTTATTAAGACAATCAATCCAACACCACTCTAACAGTTAGCTGTGTGAGCCTTCTTGTCCACACGGTTCTGCACTGGATGAGTGATGAAATTGCATTAAGGGGATCACAGTTGTAGTGAGTAAATCCACTTCCACCCGAATTGAGACTTATTTACGATGCCTGTTATGCCTGAGGAAATATGACATGCCAGCTATGATTTATAGCCACAGGTTGGCTGGAGGGGATGTTTATCATGTAAGCCAAATAAGGAGACAGGGATTTTTTTCCATGTTGCTTTTCCTTGAAATAATGTTGGTCTAAAACACAATTTAAGCACTGGAGAACAATCTTATCAATCAATCCCATTATACAAACAAAACAAGTATATTTCCAGCAGCAACAACATTCCTGTTGTTTCCATATAATCTCAGTGCTGTGGCTATTGGCTACATACAAACGCACACCTTTAGCATACGCGGCTTAGTCAACTATTGGCAAAGGGATATGGAAAGATCATGTCCAAGCGTGGAGGGACTGCCATTCAACAAGCCAAACCAAAGCACCGAGGCCACGTCATCAAACCCTGATGGGAACACATGCTTTCAATTACTGCTGTTTGACTGGCTTTCTGTGTGTGTGTGTGTGTGTGTGAGAGAGAGCGAGAAAGATAGTGTATGTGTGAGAGACAGAGAGAGACACTGTGTGTGCGTGTGCGTGTGTCTGTGAGGAAAAAGAATGTGAGTGTGTGTGAGAGGAGAGAGATTGTGTGTGTGTGTGTGTGTGTGTGTGTGTGTGTGTGTGTGTGTGTGTGTGTGTGTGTGTGTGTGTGTGTGTGTGTGTGTGTGTGTGTGTGTGTGTGTGTGTGTGTGTGTGTGTGTGTGTGTGAGTGTGTGTGTGTGTGTGCGTGTGAGTGTGTGAGAGACAGAGAGAGAGAGAAAGCGTGTGCATATGTATAATCAGGGAGTGTCAGATTACCCAGTATCCTTCAGTTTACTACAAAAAAACCCAGGACTTGTCACAAGAAATAACATACCTGTTGTGATAAGAAACTCTCTAGATTGTTATATTTATCTGAACAAAAACATCTCCGATGTAAAAAAAAAAGCCAAGTTACTCACGCATAGCCTACAGAACGCTGTCTATAAGTCCTTAATTCCAACTTGCAAAAACTAGGCCTGCCTTTAAAAGTATTGAATGTGGCCATTTATCGTAGCTCACACTAAATAAACTAGGTCTATTCCAAAGCAATGCTATCCAAACTTTCCTAAATTATATAATGCAACTTGGCCCTGTGTTTCTTCATCTTAGCATATGAAGAGATTGTGCCTCATGGAACAACATATGATTTCAATTAATGTTTTTAACAGTTGATGAATAATGACACTCCAGAAAGGATATGGTTATACTTTGTTGGCAAGTTTACTTTAGAAAATGTACAGGTTTTAAAATGTTAAGTGCTGCTACAGATTTCATTACAATTCACAAGCAGACATTTATATCAAGAACCATCATGTACAATAGAGAAAGGGGGGATGAATAAATAAATGCCGGTAAAAATAAGTTATATTTTTAAAATAGCGTACATATAGCATTTTTACAAACGTATCCAGACATGTTTGTGGGTCAGATGATGGCAAATAATAGTACTAATTTTCTTAACATAATAATAGTTATGATATTTGCGAACAGAATTTTGTGAACACAAGGATATCTATGCTCTGTAGGACCACACAAGATAGAAATACAAATATTCCAAATAAATAAATACATAATAATAATACATTTTATTCATTCTGTGCTTTTCATAGACCCAAAGCAGTGGATGCAGACAATTATTCAAACAAGCCCTATAGTGTAGTAATGTTTCTGTTTAATTTCTAAGTGCAACACATCTGAATCAGAGTATTTCCACTATAAAGTATTCTCATTTTGTAGTTTGATGTGGAACATACAGTTTTCATACAGACCACATTCTCTTGAGATGGTAAGATGAAGAAACACAGGGCCAAGTTGCATTATATAATTTAGGAAAGTTTGGATACCATTGCTTTGGAATAGAGCTAGTTTATTTAGTGTGAGCTACGATAAGCAATATTGTTAGTTGTAACTTGGCCACATTTTGATATCAACACTTTTAAAGGCAGGCCTAGTTTTTGCAAGTTGGAATTAAGGACTTATAGACAGCGCTCTGTAGGCTATGCGTGAGTAACTTGGCTTTTTTTTTTAACGTCTGAGACGATTTTGTTCAGATCACTTATTTTTGGTAGCTAATGATGAACAATGCATGAAGATAATGACATCGAGAGAGACATGCATACAGAATAGTACATGCATTCCAAATAAATGCATGCAGACATTTGCGTAACCATAACGCCCTCTACTGACGAGAATGATAACATTTCTCCTATTACCGATAGCCTACAATTACATTAAAAGAGTTTGTTGATGAGCTGTTTTTAATGTCTAATGAAATACAATGAACAGCACCACCTGAACTATGGATCATGAAGAAGCATGTAAATTAATTAACCAAGTCTATATGGAGACATGCATGCACAATAGGCTAGACGCAAACACATTGTAGCTGAAAGAAATACATACAGCCTAAAATGTGGAAATACAGTTGTAAAATAGGCGTATTAGTATTCTATAGAAATAACGTCAGGCTATTCAACACTGGCTTGTCGGATGCGTAACTCCAAGCTTCCATGTCTGGGCTACGAGCTGCCGAACTTCATCACAGCATAATACCTTCGCAGTTTTTTTCCCGGTAGTGTAGTCTAATGTTGTCTGCAGGAAATATTTTGGTACCGGACCATGTAGCTAGGTTTAGTTTAGTTTTCTGTAGTGCAATGGATGTATAAGTAGTAGTAGCCTAGCCTACCTGCTTCCTGACTAGCAGCTGACTGACGTTTCTCTGGCAAAACTAACGTTGGCTAACAAGCTTAATTGGACAGCGCATATTTCCCAGGAATCTTAGCCAGCAGGAAAACAATAGATAG
Source organism: Synaphobranchus kaupii (assembly GCA_029718625.1). Lineage (NCBI taxonomy): Eukaryota > Metazoa > Chordata > Actinopteri > Anguilliformes > Synaphobranchidae > Synaphobranchus > Synaphobranchus kaupii. Next base: position 41,548 of record JAINUF010000061.1, on the reverse strand, counting down.
GGTACTACTAAGAAAATACTACCAGAGTTTATTCTTATGATTATTATTATAATGAAAAGTCTTTGCAGTAAGATACATTGTCTGCAGTAGCGTAGACTAGAGCAATGTTCGGAGGCTATAGTAATTTTTTTAAGTGACTAACCATGAATCAGATATTTTTAGAGAATTGGAGGTTTATAAACCCGATCTCTCAAGGCATTGCAGATTATAGTAGGCTATCGTCAATTCTTAATGTATTATCGTAAATTCTTAATTTTCCTAGTAGTTAATTTTATGGTGACTGTGTTATGTGTGAAAAGGATAAACTGAACAACAGAGCTGAAGTGAACAAATGAATGAAGACACAATAAAGAAATGTTGGCTGAGGCGGGCGTTGAAGGTTCAGTTTCCACAGTGAGTCAGACATGACCGCGGCGCAATGGACAGCACGCTCCACACAGACGAATATTTTTGTCGGCATTTGTGTGAGATTAAAACATGCAGCCAATGGCATTTTTACATTAATGCAAGAACGCGATGTTAACCAGATGATATTCTGCGTTGAAACTTTTTTCTTTGCTTGACAAATGGCCATGGGATGCCTGTTCCCATAACGTTAGCTAGCCTATTGTACTGTCCTGTCGTGGTGTCCAGTGACTGAATTGTTTAACAGGCTACAAGTGAACAGTTAATATTGTAAACGTGTCTTTGCCTTTGCAATAAAAAAAAAACATTCTTGCATGAGAAAACCAGAACATGTGCACACTGTTTTGAGTCCAAAATGAAATTACACTTTAATATCAACAAGGCGAGGTACGAACCCACGTCTTTCGCAATACTACGGCTTGATGCTACCCAGAAGACCAAAGGGGTATAGTCACGTGATATAGGCCATTTGTCAGTGTCGGTCTGACTTTCACCATTTCGCTGTAGTACAAGTGAAATAGGCTACAAGTGAAACATTGAACAGTTAATACTGGAAACGTCTTTTGCCTTTTTTTCCGGTAGTGTAGAACTGTGTTGGTACCGGACAGCTAGGTTTAGTTTAGTTTTCTGTAGTGCAATGAATGTAGGCTATAAGGCATGTTGATTCGCTTCGTAGTAGCCTAGCTTGTATCTGCTTCCTGACTAGAAGCAGACTGACGTTTTTCTGGCAACAGTAACGTTGGCTAACAAGTGTAATTGGACAACGCATATTTCCCAGGAATCTTGGCCAGAAAGAAAACAATAGATACTACGAAGAAAGTACATACCAGAGATTATTCTTCTTCTTCTTATTATTATTATTAAGAGTGTTTGCAGTAAGCTACATTATCTGCAGAGTAGCGTAGACTAGAGCCACATTCGGAGGCTATTGTTTTTTTTGTTTTTTTTAATAGTGACTAACCATGAATCAGATATGTTTGGGGAATTGGCGGTTTATAAATCCGATGTCTTAAAGGATTGCAGCTTATAGGAGGCTATTATCAATTCTTAATGTAGGCTATTATCGTAAACTCTTAATTTTCCTAGTAGTTAATTTTATGGTGACATTGTGTTATGTGTGAAAAGGAAAAAGTGAACAGAGCTGAAGTGAAGAAATTAATCAGTAAAGAAATGTTGGCCGAGGCAAGGGTACGTTGAGGTTCGGTTTCCACAGTCAGTCAGTCATGACCGCAAGAGCAGAGCGTAACACCCTCCCCAAACCAGACAAGAGCCAGCGTCCGGTTTGGGGAGGGTGTGATATAGTACAAGTGAAATACAAGTGAAACATTGAACAGTTAATATTGGAAACCTCTTTTGCCTTTGCAATAAAAATATGTTAATGTGTTAATGTGAAAATAATAACAGTCTAATAAATGAAAAGTTTAACAGTTGCACATTGTTTTTGTGGAAAATAAGCATGTGCCCTGCTGGGCTCGAACCTACAATCCTGTGAGAGCCCGCAACTCTAGCCATTAGGCCACAGTAGCTTCTTGGAAAGCATGGAGCCATTAGCTATATTAACATTAAAAAACATTAGTATGAAGCGTTTTTATTGCGCGATAACCTTGATGAGCAGGTATACGGACCATACCCTCAAAGAATAATTCTCCCCATTGGATAACATCGCGACGGAGGCAGGCAGTTTAGCAGGAAAAATAGGAAGAAGAAGGAGAAAAATGGCAAAATAACCCAAGTTTGGGGCTTTTTTGTGTGGATGTGTGAAGTTGTATCTGAATGCTGTGTGGTTACATGAGGTCAGAGCATACAGAAGTTAATGTTTTTAAGGGCTGAGAGTCTATAGTCATTGTGGTTACTTCTGTAGGAAACCCTGAAAAGTGCCAAACTCTCGGTGCTGTATAGGTATGGGGCATGCCCCGCCAAGCTGTAACTTGGCGGATGGCATACCTGCCATCCCAATGTACAGCTCATTACGGTCTTACTGGTACTTCCAGTGAAACCGTTATGCTACCAGACATTAAAGCAAGGACACCTTTTGGACTACCTTGCGAGTCAAGTCAACTGACCTTTACATAAGAAACCTATACAGGACTGATAATGGAAGGCAGGGGAAAGGAGCAACCGACCTTTACAAAAGGTAGAAAAACCAATCACATCTCAGATACGAGCCACTTTGCGCTTCACTACTATAAATGTGACCTGGTCTCTGTAACGACCTGAAGGTGTGACTGCCCACTGAGTTAGTGCATTTATTGATTCACACTGAAATGTGAAGCAATTAACACCGCAAATGATCAAGCGACAAACGGCGCCAAAGTCGAGAGACTTTATAAACTCCTCAAAAAAAGTTCAGAAATTTGTGTTTGGTCGATCATATCTCTGTTGTCACTGTATTATTAGCATAGTATCTTATATCATTGGAAAGCCTGTTCATTTCCCTTTTCAATCCCGCCGAACAACTCAAAACAATCGAGTCAATATCAACAGGAGAATACACTGTTTGACATTGGCAGGGAAATTTGGCACATTTCACTTGGGACCCCACCCACATAATCAGCTGTGCTGCTCATCCCAAAAATGCATGATCCTTACAAATGGGACATCATTGTAAAGGGAAATGAACAGGCTTTCCAATGATATAAGATACAATGCTAATAATACAGTGACAACAGAGATGTGATCGACCAAACACAAATTTCCAAACTTTTTTTGAGGCGTTTATTTCAGACAGTAGCGATTCATTGGAAGGAAAAGGGTCTGATTACACAGCTGAAAACTCTGCTCAGTTGACAAGCAGAAGTCTTAAATTTTCTTTTTAATCCAGTAGAGGGGAGGGGGGGGGGGGGGGTGATAAAGTGAATATTCAATAAACACCTGTACTAACAGATCACAAATCACAGCAAAGCCAAGGTAAACTTTAAAAACTGCACAGGCCTAAATCTTCACTGAAACACATTTGCCACATTTGCAATAAATTCCAAATATTTGTAATCGTGCAAAATATTCCTTGCTTGAAAACAAAAAGCAGAAGTAAAGAGAAACAAACTTAGCCCTATGAAATACTGAATGTAATTGGGCTTAATTCAACCAGCCCCCCCCCCCCCCCCCCCCACACACACACCACACACACACACACACACACACACACACAACAAAGCACTCATTTACATCCTATAAATCACCTCTAATCTTTTGAAAGGGATTCTTAACAAAGTGATAAATCGTCTGAGCGCCTTTCATTGTAAATGATGTATCTGTCACTCCGGTTAGCCGCTACCGATTAAAAATGAATTTGGAACGAGGGGGACTGCGCTCTATTATAAGAGCTTCTGGGACCGGGCACAATCAGTGTGAGGTTAATGAGCCGGAGATAATGAGTGAGCAGGTAACGGCGGGTAACGGCGGCGGAGGAGGAGAAGGAGGAGGGAGCCCACCTCTCTCCTCCCCTCAGTCTGTGGCTGAAAGGTCAGCGCACATCCGCGAGGGCTGCCAGATCTCAGAGGAAATCAGTCAGTGTCAATCAAGCTCCCAACACATCGCAGAGCATTGCAGGGCACCGTGCAGCGATGCAGCGCATCGCAATACCACAAACAGCAACAGCACAGCGCATCGCAATACCACAAACAGCAACAGCGCAGCACATCGCAATACCACAAACAGCAACAGCACAGCGCATCGCAATACCACAAACAGCAACAGCGCAGCACATCGCAATACCACAAACAGCAACAGCACAGCGCATCGCAATACCACAAACAGCAACAGCGCAGCACATCGCAATACCACAAACAGCAACAGCGCAGTGCATTGCAATGCCAGACACAGCAACAGCGCAGCGCATCGCAATGCCAGACACAGCAACAGCGCAGTGCACTGCAATGCCAGACACAGCAACAGCGCAGTGCACTGCAATAAAGAAACTGCAATAAAGAAACAGCAACAGCGCAGTGCACTGCAATAAAGACACAGCAATAGCGCAGTGCACTGCAATAAAGACACAGCAACAGTGCAGTGCACTGCAACAAAGACACAGCAACAGCGCAGTGCACTGCAACAAAGACACAGCAACAGCGCAGTGCACTGCAATGCCAGACACAGCAACAGTGCAGTGCACTGCAATGCCAGATACAGCAACAGCACAGTGCACTGCAACAGACACAGCAACAGCGCAGTGCACTGCAATAGACACAGCAACAGCGCAGTGCACTGCAATAAAGACACAGCAACAGCGCAGTGCACTGCAATAAAGACACAGCAACAGCGCAGTGCACTGCAACAAAGACACAGCAACAGCGCAGTGCACTGCAACAAAGACACAGCAACAGCGCAGTGCACTGCAACAAAGACACAGCAACAGCGCAGTGCACTGCAACAAAGACACAGCAACAGCGCAGTGCACTGCAATGCCAGACACAGCAACAGCACAGTGCACTGCAATGCCAGACACAGCAACAGCACAGTGCACTGCAATGCCAGACACAGCAACAGCGCAGTGCACTGCAACAAAGACACAGCAACAGCGCAGTGCACTGCAATAAAGACACAGCAACAGCGCAGTGCACTGCAACAAAGACACAGCAACAGCGCAGTGCACTGCAACAAAGACACAGCAACAGCACAGTGCACTGCAATAAAGACACACAGTGCTGAACAGCCGAGACCGTTTCTGGACTTCAAAGAACAGACCACATCAGCAATCACACGTGAAGCTCACAGTAAGGCAGCAACCAGAGCGCAAGGTTTGGTCTGTGATGCTGTGTGCGTCAGAAAAACGCGCTGATGGGAAAAAACCTGTGAAAGATCTGAAGAACGCACTGATGGGAAAACACCTGTGAAAGATTAAACACCTGTGAAGGATCTGAGTCCCTTCCTGTCCAATCAGCACACAGGAGCAGCACATCACCTGATACTTACATTTACTGGACAGATAAATACAACTGCATGTTTACATATTGAATTCATAATGACCGGGGACGTGTATCTTGAGGCAGGATTACTAAGTTAGCTGGATAACTGCATTGAGTAAAACCCAGACTTCAGTCCATGTTCCAGATTTTGGAGGGTTCTAGGTTTCACTCAGTGCAATTATCCAGCTAATTTAGTAATCCTGCTTCAGATGGGTTGTATCATCAAAACATGACTGAACCAGCGACGCTACAAATTCAGGTAAAAATTTTAATTCAAAACAGTGTGTCACATGTGATCAAATGTAGCTGACAGTAAATGAACCACAATTAATTGAATCGGCTGATAACACAGTCATCTTCTGAGACCCACAGATACTGTACCTTCAAAAGTATGTTTAAGTGTGGAGCAATAGTCACTTAAAAGGCTCCTACTAAACCACACAGACCAAACCTGTTCAAAAGTGAAATAAACAGGCTGAGGTTTTGTAAGAAATGGAAAGGAGATGTGTCTTTATGGAGGATTTTACTGGTGGGACCCGAAGGTAAATAAAATGAGTTTACACTCCTGTACTTCTGCCTGCAAGCTGACCTTGTCAAAGTGGCTTATCTCGCCCATGCAAAAATCATACCACCTGCTGTACCGTTCTCTGTGGGCAAAGATGAAGGTTTCAAAATACAAGTGAAAATGAAGCCTCTCTCCTTCTCTCTCCCCCTCTTCCTCCCCCTCTCTCTGCAACTGACCTGTTCCCAAAGATACAACCAACCCAAAGCTGGATAACACCACTTAACTAGCATTTCAGTCATGACTCCAGGATGCAACTTCAACTCAAATCACATCACTAGCCCAGATACAAACAGAAGTGTTTCTGCAGCAATTCTTACAATAAGAGAGATAATTCTCTGGCTTAACCTCTTTTCAGACTTGGGACTATTGATGTATTGAGGCTAACGTTATCTATCCTTATCCTGATGCAGGTATTTTATCAAGAAAAAAATTATTTGCCTGAATCTCCCACGTGATATTTGGGGACATACATTAACAATGTATCACAACGTCAGAAAAGCCCCTTGCAAATGGCACAACCACTTTCATCTAATACCAAGCATCGTACATGGATACAGGGCATTGTTAAAAAAGCTCTCTCTCACACACACACACACACACACACACACACACACACACACACACACACACACACACACAGTTAAACAATACACCAGAAGAAATGCAAATAAAATTATATTTTAAATCTTCAAATAGTGATTAAACTTGCCCTTTCTAAACATAAGTACACGACGGTGTTACGAGTCTCAGTAATTGTTAATGCCAATTATTACATTACGACGTGTGTGTCAAGGTGATAAGCAACAATCAAGTTCGGATGGACGACGAATAATGAACTACACTGCATCACCTTCTGTTCAATACCTTCTGCTAACGTGGCTAATTAGCCAGCTATACGATAATTAGATGACATAACGGTTTCCTGAGTAATCTCCTGAATATTGGCCTATTTTGGAAATACATCTTAGTTATTAAATACTTAGCTAGTTATGATAGTTCAGTCAACTCCAGTTGTTAGTTCGCTGTATAGCCCCCATCAATCAAACGTTAGCTAGCTGGCTAGCAAACATTAGGCAACTTAGCTTGCTAGGTATTAGCAGGACACTGAACTAACATATTTAGTTAATTTAGCCAAGTCAGTTAGCGTTAGTTATGTTTTTTTTTTCTTTATCCCATAACGTTACTTTTAAATGTTTAAAAACACCGAACTCCTCGGGTGCCCAGTTAACAACTATCTAACATTAAGTTAACGTTAGTCTAGGTATAATTCATGTTTAGCTAGCTGGCGCTGAATGTTTGTTGACTTTAACTTATTATTAGGTACGTTAAGTGAAAGTTAGCTAACGTTAGCTAAATCTAACTAACATTAGACAAGCTTGATAGCTAAAGGTTTCCTGTTGCTGATTTGAGTAAACTATAGGGCAGTTGATGTAGCTAAGTTAGTGACTTATTCGGTAAGGTACGTTAACTAGGCGGTTAACTAATGTTAAAACCAACAGAAAAGTACCTAACGTTAACTTAGATGAATGCATCATCAACCTTAAGTTAACGCTAGCTGATCAATAACTTTTCCATCCAAGTTAGCAGACAGTAGCATCACTGAGCCACCGGTACAGCAGTTTAATTGTCTGACAGTGTTTATTTTACTCGACATTACGTTCCCCAGCAGAGATAGATAAATATATATTTTTATCAGGCAAAGCACGAACGTTAACTAAACACCATATAAACTAATGGGCCCGGCTAACACCCCTACAAGGCAGGCCAGTTAGCCGTATGCTAGCGTAGCTTCATTTGAGAACAGTAGGCTACGTTAGGCTTGTCGCCGCTGCTACGAAGCCAGACCTGGAGCTCTAGACCACTGCCCCCTCCCTTCTGATGCAGATACATGGTAACGTTAGCCACAGTAAAGCTAAATCAACCAACGATAGCAGGGGCTGCTTACCAGCTGCTGCCGGATCCACCGCAGCATCCTTGGGCGATTTCTTCGCTAACGTCAGCTAGCTACGCCAAACAAAACCACCCGAAACATAAATATATCCTGTCTGTAAACTACTCTTCCTGTGCGGATTCTAAAAACAACCCACAGGTTGCCTATGTGTCGCTTTAAAATGTATTTCCCCCCTTCATGACAGTGTGAGGAAAATCCCTCGGCTCTGTGTTGGCAGCTCCGCAGTCAGGCGCTCTCTGTACCACCTACTTCCCCCACTTTCTCTCCGTTTGCGTTTGGTCCTGCTACAGAGCGGGGGCGCTTCCTCCGCCCAGAGACCCTCCCCCTCCGCCCAGAGACCCTCCCCCACCGCCTCCGCCCCCCACACATCCAGGAAATGACGCCAATATACTAGCCTGGCGCTGCCAGTGGAGGCTTGGACCACAGAACTATATAAGAACTGGACAAAGAATGTAAAGGAACGCGGCTTGGGCCCGGGGGTAACACTTTTGGAGATGTCGTGACTAGACTTTTTGGAAATACCCCGCTTTTCGTGATGTGAATGGACTATGCTAGTCAGTTAAAGCTTTCCTCCAATTTACAAGTAGCCTATTTATATGTCGCATGTATAAAATAAATGTAATGCATTTACAATGTGATTTGTTTACCATTATAACAAGTTTTATTTAACATTTTGTACATATTCATTGAATAACTGCAGTGTGTTTTGTTGTCATTTTTTGTGAATCAGTGTGTTAGCTCAAAGATAGCATCCAGATCAAATATTTTGAACTTTAGTCTTTGACTTCAGTCCATAACTGGCCCAAATTCCAAGAGTTGTGCGACTGAACGAGGGGGTAATTTGGAACACGAGCATCTCTCTAGGAGGTGGATTTCAATTAAAACGGGACACAAAATGGTAAAATACTACTTGATCAAAATCAGAAGGCAGTATTCTTTATTATGAAGACTGGATGGCAATGGTACGGTAGCTCTTGCCATTACTTCAAGGATAAGCTATCGATGTAACAATAAATGGGATTGGTTCTAATGGTGGAAGGCCCTGCCCTCGCAGTCTGTGCCACTTGTTTTGTGACAACCGTACTGCCTTTAACCAATGATTTTTCTTTTGTTTTTCCAAGGCTACCTGTTTTTTTTTCCGTGGCCAAGCAACATTGTGAGAGAAAGCTCATTTTCTCCCTGACTGGGTTAATGCCCCTCTCACACGATCAAGTCTGTGATTTTCTTGGTCCACTCTGCCCAGCTGTCATGGACATTATAGTGTTTCTGATTTATGGCCCCCACCGGACACCCATGGCATGCACTGAAGGTTTAACAACATAAAACTGTTTTACGATTGGGTAGAAGATGATGAGCCTCTTGATTGGTTGATTCTACCTTCAGCCTCAGTAATTTGGATGTGCACATCGATGCTGCTGTGGACCTAGTGGGTTTTTCCTGGAAATTAAAACAAACAGCTGACCAGAGAGCCTTTTCCATTTCCAGGAATGTGGACGACAAGGGAGTTTAGGGGATACTGTACATCCAGCATCCACATGCTTCTGGTTCACCCTGAGCCATCTTCCAAAAAGGATGCCCATAAAACATATAACTAATTTTATTAATTTTGTTTTCTGGCAAAGCACCAGATGTTCAGCTACTAGCTTTCAACAGTAGGCTATAGTGTTGTGGCTTGGTAACTTTGCCTTAAAGTTAGAGTCCCTGGTTAAAACCCCAAGAAAGGTATTACTGTTGTACTGTTGAGTCTTCAGTAAATGCGTAAGCTACTGTATGTAACTCATCGCTGTTAAGTACAGATCAAATAATAACACCTGCATAAAATATTTAAGGTAATAAAAATGATTATAAATCAATTATTTATGCACTCTTGTCTTGGCTAGTTATTCTCTTCCTACACTGATCAGTAGATGATGCTGCCTCATCAAATATAAATTGGACATGTTGCATTCATTGATTTTATTGTAGATAGATATCATTCTACAGATAGAAACAGTGTCAAATAATGTCAATAACGACATTTCAATAACAACGGTCAATCTTAATCTTACTTTCTCCCCATATCATTTCATTTATGGCATTAAATGATACAACAGAGTAACAGGTATTCATGTGGTTCATTCTGTTGTTTGCAATCAGGTTTTTGGTGTACCGTTCTCTAAAAGACCATTGGCAAGGACTTTGACAAGGACAAGACAAGGACTTCAAATGTGTAAATTCCAGGAGATAACTACAAGAATCTGCTAGTGGTTACAGAATCACATAAAGGACACTAAAGGCCACTGTGCCATAATTCAGATGGAGATGAAAAATGTTGCCCCCAGCGTGTAATGACACAAAGAAAAGACTACAGGGAGCAAGGCTGGCATTGACCATACCAGCAGGTATAATCACAGACTCTTTAGACTCAATGGTCCTTCTGTCCTTTGCGTCTGAACTACAGGAGGGTACTGGTTGGTGAGAGGAATTCCTGCACTGATATATTACAGTACAGTACAATACTATTCAAGAAATGTATTCATTCAATTAATTTTAAGCATAGAAGACACATCATATTAGAATGTATTGGCTTTGACAGACAGTAGGGAGACCGCTTTCAGTGTTAAGAATACAGAGCAGAGTATCTGGTGATGGTAAATAATCTGTGGTATAATGACTCAAGCTATGGGTAGCAGTGATGACGATCTTGTCAAGACTGCTCGTGTGAGTGATGGTATTACTGTACCATTTAAGTGCAAAAAATTAAAAAATCCAAGCCAAAGCCACCGCTGACCCTCACGGTGCATTATGTAATGGTGCACACAGAATCCCGTGCTTGTGCGCAACACATGCCCAAAAGGTCAGGCTTGGGTAATCCTGGCGAATCAGGTTATGCAATCCAGTACATTCACAATAATGTCTCTGATCGTCTACCTTTTTCATCCTGGGTCGCAGGTCGCGCGGATAACCGCACATTTACCTGAGAGGGACCCACCCGTGCATAGATATAAAAACGTGGGTACCCGCCGTGACGGGATAGCCATCCTGACAGCAGCAGTAGTGTTTGGGAAGGAGAATTAACACTGCATTAATGGCCTGGTCAACCATGAACATGGCTACTGTTATAAGAGAGCTGTGGAATTAGTCTGCTAGGAGAGCGTGTTACAGTATTGCCCCCCCCGTTAGCCCACTTAATCCCAGTGAGCTACAGCTGTGGCCTGTGGGACGTTTCTGTGGATTATCCATTCTGAATTGTAGCTATTTTCTACTGGTAACCAGATGTCCTTATAGTAGATTAATTGGCAAACGGGACCGAGAAAAATACTTCCATATTCCCAACACGGGAATACTCTTACAGGTTATGGATGTTTCACTTGCTGTATCTAACTGTCAAGTAGATTAAACAGCAACAATGACAATGTGAACTGTTGTGGGAATGCCTTTTTTGCTTATTATAACATGATGTGGAAAATGAATATTAAAATCCAGTGTCTTTGCATCATGTATCATTTATATTATTCGCATGAGATTCAAACTCATTTTCTGATGAAAGGTTTTTGTTGCCATTTTGTCTGTGAAAAAGGAACTTTCCCCTGTTATGTCTAAAGGAATTTGAATCACATATCATTTTCTTAGTTATTTTTCCTGAGTAGTCATTTGCACCAAATGAAGACAGTGTGACCCAAGATGATGTCCAGCCTTTGGCAGAATTGCAATATTGATTTAATTCCAAAATTCCTTCTCCCGTTACATCCTCAGTGCTTGTGGACATGTTGACAGCGCATCATTGCCCTTTCTAATAGAATGGATGCTGGTGTTTTAACCTCTCTGCGACAGGATTCTGATCTCATGGGATATATTTCTGTTCAACTGTATAGGCAAATAAAGACAGGATTGTATATAGGTGACCTGGAGGGCATACTATGAAGCAGGATTATGGAGTTAGCTGGATAACTGTATTGAGTAAAACACGGAACCCTCCCAAATCTGGAACATGGTATCAAGTAAAAAGAGCTGTTCCGGAATTTACTCAGTGCAGTTATCCAGCTAACTCAGTAATGCGGTTTCGTAGTATACCCCCCCAGACGGTCAGGCAAGAAAGCTTGCCAAGCCTGTTCTATGAACCTCCCATTTTAAAATGTTGTGCAGTGTGATTAGCCAGCAACAAACATTTGCTAAGCCAATCAGAGAGCAGGACGGTGAGACTTGTAGATCATTTGAACTCCTGCTCGCAATGCTTTCATTGTTTGTTATCAATATTCAGAAATTAATGGAAGGAATCTATATACAGTATATACACTATGTATGTACAGTACATACAAATGAAACAGAATATTTCCCTGAAAATATTAAACTGTGATTACTATTTATTTAAATTTATTACATATTCCAAATAAACTAAAACTAATGTGCCATGTAAAACATTGATGGTATGTTCATGAATCCCAGCTGCTATGTTGGCCAATTGTTATTGTACTAATTTAACCTGCTTGTGATAGAGATCACCTGTCCTGTATCTTTAATAATGTGTTGCCTACTGCATTGTCTTTTTGCACTGAGGAAAGTCCCATGGACTGAAACGTTTGCTCTCACTTTTTGCACTTGTTACTTTATTTATTTTTTTGCACTTTGGCTCCTGCAATTTTCTAAGAGTATATAAAATATATTTTTCTAAATACTACAGTACCCAGTTTATAGACCTACGCACCTGGGTTAAGTAATTTCTTTGGACATTTAAATTAAAGGTGCGACTCTCCTATTGCTCTTACTTACAGTATACTGTATGCTCATGAATCAAGACATTTTGCCTAAAAACCTGGCATCTCCCCAGGAAGTTCAAACTTTGTCATCAATGGATCTTTCACAAAACAAATAAACCGAAAGCATACCTCAAAATCAACGATGAACTACTTACAGAAAACAAATATGAAGGTTTTGGAATGGCCATCTCTGTCCCCAGACTTGAATGTCATTGAATATCTGTGGGGGGATCTGAAACATGCAGTGCATGCAAGGACACCTACAAATATTTCTGAGTTCGAAGAGTAATGCTAGGAAGGATGGGACAAAATAGCAAAAGAAGGACTAGACAGACTTTTGGAGGCTGTTATAGATCTGCCAATGGACGTGTTCATAAGTGTTCAGAAGTACTAACTGACAGGGCGCCGAAACCTTTGTATGTGCCATGTTAAATGTTGTTTCTTATAATACGCAGTTAAAGCAAATATGGTAATTATACATTACATTTTGCAGAAATATCTCGCGTTTAAATTTGTATCATGTAGAGGTCTACTTCTGTTCATTTAGAGATTGATTGAAACAGACACTTTTTTGACCATAAATGCTTAGCCTTATCTTTAGTGTGGTAATCTGCTCCTGCCTCATTCTGTGGAATTAGAATTTACATCCATTTCAGCCTTGGGCTAGCCAGGAATGTAGACTGGAATGGATGGACGGAGTGAACTTGACTTCTTCTAAATATCAACATTTCAGTAAAAACTTAATCACAAACGCTTCAGTGCGGCCACGTCGAATGAAGACTCATATGAACATAAAACCAACTTGTAGAAGGGAGTTAGTGCAGCTATCAAGTGCCTGTGAATTGCTCGAGCATTAGAGAGGGGCAATATCAAATCAAAATGAGAATGTAAAAAAATGTGAAATTAATACACAGTGTGCCTTGTCTTGTTCAAAATTTTGCCTATAACCTGGTCTGGGCAGGAAAAAAAACAATGCTTATGCTTTTGACATGCATCAATCTTGATGTACAGTACTGCAATGGAAATTACAGATCATTTCATGAATGGATTGATATATTGTTCATGTGACTGGGTATGTGGGTTTATCAATAGATTCTCAGCTTCGATATCACTTTTTTTACTGCAACTTATATATATGTGTATATTGAATGATTATTAGATTCATTAGGAATCATGATATCTGTGAGTGCTCTGCAGGTTTAGATGAGTACAGATACAGTGCCCTCCACAATTATTGGCACCCGTGGTAAAGATTAGTAAAAAGGGTTATAAAAAATTAACTGTTTGGTGAATTAGCTTAATCTCACACTGAAAAAATGAGAAAAATCCAACCTTTAATCGAAGAAAATTTATTCTGAGAAAAAAAGATCCCTCATCAAGAAATAATTATTTTTAACAAAACCACGTGTGCCACAATTATTGACACCCCTGCATTTAATACTTTGTATAACCTCCCTTTGCCAATAAAACAACACGATAAAAAAAGTCTTCTCCCGTAACATCTAATAAGGTTGGAGAACACAGAGCAAGGAATCTGAGACCATTCCTCTTACAGAATCTCTCCAGATCATCCAGAGTCCTAGGTCCTCTCTTGTGCACTCTCCTCTTCAGCTCAGCCCACAGGTTTTCAATGGGGTTTAGGTCAGGGGACTGAGATGGCCATGGCAGAAGCTTGATATTGTGTTCATTTAACCATTTTTGTGTTGATTTGGATGTATGTTTTGGATCATTGTCCTGCTGGAAGATCCAACGACGACCCAGTTTTAGTTTCCTGGCAGAGGCAGTCAGATTCAGATAAAAAATTTCCTGGGTTCATGATGCCATGTACCCTAACAAGGTTCCCAGGGCCTTTGGAGGAAAAACAGCCCCACAACATCACGGAACCTCCACCATACTTAACAGTGGGGATCAGGTTATTTTCGGTATAGCCATCCTTCTTTTTACGCCAAACCCACCTTGAGTGTTGGTTACCGAAAAACTCAATTTTTGTATCATCTGATCACAGAACACGATTCCAGTCAAAGTTCCAGTAGCGTTTAGCAAACTCCAGGTGCTTACGTTTGTGGTGAAATGACAGGAAAGGCTTTTTTCTGGCATGCCTTCCAAATAATTTGTTGGCATGGAGGTGATGTCTAATGGTAGTTTTGGAGACTTGATGACCCCAAGATGCTACTTTCCTCTGTAATTCTCCAACAGTGATCCTTGGGGATTTTTTTGCCTCTCTTACCATCCTCCTCACTGTGCATGGGGGCAAAATAAACTTGGGTCCTCTTCCAGGCAAGTTTGTAACAGTTCCAGTTGCTTTGAACTTTTTAAGTATTGCCCTATCATACTTAACCCAACCTCCTCTGGTCAGCTCAGGTCTAGGGCTTAAAGACCAGCATGGTCAAAACAGCCAATGTCCATGATAATAGAATTTGCAGCAGCTAGATGACAGTCCAGATGTGGCGGCAATGATGGTGGGGAACCGGGCGCCGATGGCGGCGGGAGCAGCTGGCAGCGGTGGTGAGGAGGGAGGGGCAAGCGGCGACGGACATGAAGCCGGACAGCAACTCTCGAGATGCGGGGCATAAGCCCCGTCGGCAGAATGTAGAAAAAAGAGAGAGAGAGAAAACAGTTAGGGAAAGTGTAATAGAGTAGCAGGAGCAGCAACTGGGGGGGTGAGAGGGTTGGACAAGTGCCCCCGCCAGGAGTAATCTATGGCTGCATAGCTATGAAGACAGAGTTTGAGAAACCATGCAGTCATGAGAGGGAAAGAGCCAGCCCAGGAATATGGGGTCACAGCTGTTGACAGGTGACAGTAAGGAAAGGATGCCACCCCACATTACTCTATGGCTAAAGGCTTCTCTGGTCCTGTCTCCAGACTATAGCTCATTATAAGCCTGATCATAAAGGTGCGTTTTTAATCTAGACTTAAATATTGAGACTGTGTCTGATTCCCTTATAAATTTTGGCAGGCAGGCTGTTCCACAGTAGTGCCGCTCTGTAGGAGAAAGCTCTACCACCCGTCAAGTTTTTAGATATTGGGACTACTAGGTAGCCTGCGTCTTGGGAACAAAGTGATCTTTTCGGCTTATATGGTAAAAGCAGATTACATATATACACTGGCGCAAGTCCATTTAAAGCTTTAAAGGTCAGAAGCAAAACCTTAAAGCTATCCTAAACTTAATTGGTAGCCAATGAAGTGATGCTAGTACTGGGGTAATATGCTCATATTTCTTAGTTCTAGTTAAAATGCGAGCGGCTGCATTCTGCACAAGCTGGAGATTATTTAGCAAGGACTTAGGGCAGCCAGATAGCAGGGCATTGCAGTAATCTAGCCTAGATGTAACAAAAGCATGGATCAATGTCTCTGCGTCCCCTTCTGATAGAAAGTGCCTTATTTTAGCTATGTTCCTTAACTGAAAGAAAGCTACTCTAGATAGGTTTTTTATGTGCGCGCCAAATGTTAGATTTGGGTCTATAGTAACACCTAGGTCTTTCACAGCTGAGTTTGGAACAACTAAACAACCATCAAAATTTAAAGTAGATGTACCCAATTTCTCCCTTTGTTTTTTTGGACCTAAAATCAGCATTTCGGTGTTCTCTGAGTTTAGGAGCAGGAAATTGGAAAGCATCCAAGCTTTAATATCTGCAATACAAGCCTCTAATCGAGAAAGTGGTAGTGCCTCGCCGGGTTTCATGGAAATGTATATCTGCGTATCGTCTGCATAGCAGTGAAAATCTACCCCATGTGCCCGAATAATATCACCAAGGGGTAGCATATATAATGAAAAGAGTACTGGACCCAGCACTGATCCTTGTGGAATACCATATTTCATTACTGAGTAACTGGATACTTCTTCATTTAATTGAACAAACTGCTTCCTATTATATAAGTATGATCTGAACCATGCAAGAACTTGACCATTTAGTCCAACACAGCCCTGGAGTCTGTTCAGTAGAATCTCATGATCTATTGTATCAAAAGCTGCACTTAGGTCAAGGAGTACAAGAATAGACACAGAGTTTTGGTCGGCTGATAATAGTAAATCGTTAATAACTTTAACAAGTGCCGTTTCATTGCTATGGTAGGGTCTAAATCCTGACTGGAATATTTAATGTATATGGTTTGAGCTAAGGTATGCACCAAGTTGCTTTGCAACAGCTTTCTCTAATATTTTTGATAGAAATGGAAGATTTGAAATGGGTCTATAGTTTTCCAGTTTGTCAGATTCGAGGTTTGGTTTCTTCAGTAATGGCTTAATAACCGCCATTTTTAGTGGCTCTGGTACATATCCTGCTACTAAGGATGTGTTAATGATTTTTAACATATGCTGGCCTAGTATGGGGAAAAGTTCTTTAACTAATTTTGTAGGGATTGGGTCGAGTAGACAGGTAGTCGGTTTTGAGGACATAACCAGTTTAGACAGCTCCTCCATGTCAATTGGCGTAAAACAGTTTAGTGCCACTGTTGATACATCTTCTTGTGTTGACCAAGATCTGGGCTAACGGTAGATTTTCAGGTGAGTAGCTATTTTTTTTATAGCCATTCCCTGACTTATGAAGCTCAACGCACTTTTCCCTAATTTGATTTGTGTGTTCTCTTATCTTTCCCATATTGATGTATGAATAAGGGAATATGGCCTCTGTGTCACCTCGTATTTATACCCCAGCGAAGTCATGGATTACTGCTTGAAAGTTCCTAAACACTCTGATCAACTTTAAAAAGTAAAATATATATGGAAGAATTTTTAGGGGTGCCAATAATTGTGGCACATGTGGTTTTGTTAAAAATAATTATTTCTTGATGAGGGACTTATTATATTGAAGTTATGCAGTTTTTTTTATTTTATCATCAGTAAAACCATGAAAAGCATCATTAATTCAACGCAGTGTCTCACAGGAGCGCTCACAGTCTTCACATGAACCGGCTGAGGAAAAAAAGATCTCAGTCATAAATAATTAGCATGACTTAATTGTGACATTGAAGGTAATTTAATTGTGACTAATTCACCAAAAGGTGAATTTTTTTATAACCCTTTTTACTCATCTTTACCAGGGGTGCCAATAATTGTGGAGGGCTCTGTATCTGTGAGTGCACCGTAGGTTTAGATGTGTACAGATATCTGCGAATGTGCCGCATTTTTAGATGTGTACTGATATCTGTGAGTGTGCCGAAGTTTTAGATGTGCTTTATTTATGATGAATAGAGGGGCACTGGGGGTGTCTGTATAAGAGGGTGTTTGAGTTATGAGCTCCAGGCAAATGGTCTAATAGGCTGAAGTGTAATGTAAATCCCTCGTTATGGGACTCAGGCATGTGTGTGCCAGATTGCATTAATATCGATACTCATCTCTCTGCCTCATTGAACACAGGCTCGCAGAGCCCAGAAATTCCCCCACCACTCATTAAACCTGAAGGATGAATCAATACCAATTGATCCCCATCACCACAAGGGTCAGGGGCAGTTTGGTCTCTCTCATGTTTCCTTTAAAAAAAATAAAAAAAATAAAAAAAATAGAGTAACCTGGAGGATGGTGGGGTGCCTGTGGAACGCAGAATGTTCATGTGCATTGTTT
Source organism: Synaphobranchus kaupii (assembly GCA_029718625.1). Classification (NCBI taxonomy): domain Eukaryota; kingdom Metazoa; phylum Chordata; class Actinopteri; order Anguilliformes; family Synaphobranchidae; genus Synaphobranchus; species Synaphobranchus kaupii. Next base: position 23,426 of record JAINUF010000061.1, on the reverse strand, counting down.
AAAAAAAAGGTTTCTGAATGTAGCTTTGTGACAATGCAGGCAAAAAACATTCATGTGAAAATATGCTCTTTTATGAATAGACCTACCAAACACCTTAATATACCTGCTTGCGCACACCAATATATGCAGAACATTTACTACAGATTGTACATTTTACATAATGTACATTTTAAATTAATTTTATAATATTATTTTTATAGATTACAGTGAGCCAGTGTTTGCAGTTCTGTAGCCTACATAAGCTTGATTCTGCATTTGCTTTGCATGTGAAAGGGGAGCTTTGGGAAGAAAAATCTTTTCATCAATCTGTAGTAAAACCTAGTCATTGTGATGTTGTAATATGCAATATGGAAACTCACAAAGAGAAACCCTTTTCACATTGTTACTTCCATGAGTGTTCTTGTGTCTGACCCCCCCCCCCCCCCTCCCCCGAAGAAATAAACATTAATTAATTAATTCAGGCAAGTAATTACTTTGGGATGATAATGTGTATTTCTATCTAGGTAACAACTCACGCTACAACAAGCAACTTCTGTCCATCAAGAAAGGTGTTTTTTGGAGAGCGGCACGAGCAATCATGGCTGTTTAAGAGTTTAACACGGCTGTGATGGCAAAGCAGTAGATGGTGCTAGCGTACTTCCTCAACCCCCAGGTACCTAGCAGCCAGAACAATGCTTTTGAAATCCTCAGATATACATTCTGAAAAAGGTGAAATGTTATTTCAGTGCAAGACTCCTGGTCTCTTTTGAATTATTTCACAAACAGTGAATATAAAAATAGGAATATTATTATGTTCTATTATTAGTTATTATTATTATGCATTATTAAAGAAGATACATTTCCATCTTAAGAAGTGTCTCTTCCTAATGCCATTTCCCGGGCTTAGCGAGGTAACCGTTTCACGCATACAGTTAAGGATCTAAATGGATAGAATCCTTGTCAAAATCTCATAAATCTTCAAAGTGATTACAGGGTGGAGATCTTTTTTAGTGCCTGGTAATCCAAATGCAGTGTCTGTGGAGACACATAGTGGACAAACAGCAGAATGCGTCACAAATAACAAGGTTGAGAAAAACTATTCGCACAAGCATGCAATTGCCAGAGAAAGTTCATAAAGCCGTGTTCATTCCTGCCAACCAAAGAAAAACCGTAAGTGCAGCATTGTCCATTGGCCTTTTTGTGTTCAGGTAAAACTGTGTAATGACTGTTCATGCTGCGTAGTTTTGAGGTTTGCCTGAAAACACTTACATGATGTCTTAATTATGTTAATGATATAGTGCCACCTACTGGCATACTGTTATATAACACCAAAAGCTGTTGTCTTTGAACCAGAGGTGTCTTCAGTACAGCTCACTAAATGGCCAATACACTTTTACCAAAGCCAAGTGTTTCCTTTTACGATTTGGGCACAATCATTCTTTGAAAAATGGTTTTATCCAGGGGTTCTCAAACTCGGTTCCAATCACAACTAACTCCCAAATTGCAATGAGCTGTTAATTGTTCTTAATTAGACACTTTTAATGTCTATTAATGTCTTAAGGCCATATTATATCAGACATATCTCTGCACGAGAGATATACATCCTATATAAGAATAAATGTCCTATATTGTCAGAACAACTAATGCTTTCATTTTCTGCCATGTGCTATATGGGAAATATCTTTATAAAGGAGTTACATTTTAATTAGACTCATAAGTTGTGTTGTAATTACTGAAAGTGTGGACAGCTGGTTACTGAACCTAAAGCAAACACCCGCATTGTGTTAATATATGCTTAAAAGAAAGCAATTCTGAATGACATTAACCATCCGTTTTCAACCACTTTAATTTATCAAAAAATCTGGCTCTAATAAAACCCCAGTTTACACAGGGATTCCCTGGACAAAAACCCTTCTCCGATCATTGAGATGTGTCGGGCTTTGCACAGGCACCCATTTCTGAAGCCTTTGCCTTTAGTGGTGTTTTTCTTTTTTATCTGCAAAGAAAAACAAATTACGCAGCTCACCTGGACACATAAGCGCCTGTGGCATCCCGCAACTACAAAATGCCACAAATTCTCATCTATTATGCATGACCAAGCTGATTAACATTTCATCAGCTGGAGTGACAGCGAAAGAGTTTAACATGCTCCCTCGTATAAAAGCAGGGGCTCCCTAATTACTCGTAACAGGACCTTCTGACCTTCCCCGAGTCTCTCCCTGTTCCCTCCAATCAAACCAAATGCTTCCCTAATGAGAAGAGGCCAGAGCTGTTAACGCACCGTGCTTAGGAAAACTATCATTAGGTTGCCCATTCTCGCAAAAAAAAAAAAAAAAATGCAGTCATTAAAAAGAATAATTTATTGCAAATGAATGAATATAATTAACTGGCCTGCTGGTCTTAAACGGCAAGCCAGACATACATGCAGATCCGTGCATATTCCACAAGGCAGGGTTGATTCACTTTTTGTCCGAGTTTAAGAACACATGCTGCTCGCTGCTCGCTGCAAAGTGGTTCTGGCAACAGGCAAGGTCCTTATGATTCAGTCCAATTTAAAACTAACTGTAATTTAGAAAGCATTCTGGTAATGTCATGACTTGTTTAAACCTTGGGGAGTAAGGAGAGAGGAATGGGGAGGATTTGATATTGCACGCCAGTGAGATGTGATTGACAGTTTAAGAGAAGTTGTGAGGTGCCCCCCCCCCTCTCCCACCAGCCAGCTGTAATTTGGCCATGCTGTTGTTGAGAATATTATAGTTTGTTTTGGGCCATTTGGAGCAGGGGTAAAAGTTGTGAAATATTTCACACACACGTATTCTAAACCAGGGATCTCAAACTCAGATCCTGCATGGGTGGCCTTTGCTGGTTTTCAGTGTGTTTCAGCACGTAGGTGCTTAGTTTAAGTCACTGATGGGCTGTAGACAGGCCCACACACCTGGGGCCACATGTATAAACAGTGCTGAGCAGAAAAATGCCCTCAGAAAGCTGCGTAAGGGAGTTTCCATGCAGAAATTCAGATGTATAAAATAATACGTGCTGTGAGAATCTGTGTACCTCGGCACACGCTGGACACCACGCGTACCTCGGCACACGCTGGACACCACGCGTACCTCGGCACACGCTGGACACCACGCGTACCTCGGCACACGCTGGACACCACGCGTACCTCGGCACACGCTGGACACCACGCGTACCTCGGCACACGCTGGACACCACGCGTACCTCGGCACACGCTGGACACCACGCGTACCTCGGCACACGCTGGACACCACGCGTACGCAATGTTTGGAGTCAGTGTGATATGGCAACACCGTGATAGAAAGGCAGAGGGAGAAAATGCTAAACTTTGCATAAGCAGATTTCCGACTTTCCACAAAAACCAGCAGACCGTGGCCCTCCAGGACTGGAGTTTCAGATCTCTGTTCTTAAGTAATTTCGTGCATTATAAAACAGGAGTGTCCAGTCTCATCCGTGAAGGACTAATGTGGGTGCAGGTTTTTGTTTTCGCCCGGCCCGAGGGGCCATCTGATTCAACTAATGAACTAATCATGGTCTTCAATCAAGACCTTGACAGATAGAATAAAATGTCTTAGTGCAGGGCTAAAACAAAAACCTGCACCAGGGGTGGGGAACCTCATCTGCAAAGGGCCGGTGTGGGTGCAGGTTTTTGTTTTAGCCCAGCACTAATACACCTGATTCAACTAATTAACTAACCATGGTCTTCAATCAAGACTTTGATAAATAGAATCAGATGTCTTGCAGGGCTAAAACAAAAACCTACACCTACATCAGTGCTAATTAGATACTCCTTTTTCTGCATTTAGCAGATGTTATTATCCAGTGTAAAATCCAGGTTCAAAAAGTAGAAGTCCTCCACAGTATTTTGTTCCAATCACCTGGATTTGCTAATTAGCACAATTCTTCAGCCAGGAGGTCGAAGTAATTAGTGAAATCAGCTGGTCGAGTTCATGGGTGGAAGAAACACATGGCCGGAGTTTTACTTTCTGACCCCTGGATTTTACACCTCTGTCCAGAGCAACCTGAGTGTGTGCATGTGTGTGATAGAGGGATGGAGAAGTGTGTTATTGAGGGATAGAGGATTCTGTGTGATATCGGGACGGAGGTGACTGAGATAGAGGGATGGAGGAGTGTGTTATTGAGGGATAGAGGATTCTGTCTGATATTGGGACGGAGGTGACTGTGAGATAGAGGGATGGAGGAGTGTTTTATTGAGGGATAGAGGATTCTGTGTGATATCGGGACGGAGGTGACTGTGAGATAGAGGGATGGAGGAGTGTTTTATTGAGGGATAGAGGATTCTGTGTGATATCGGGACGGAGGTGACTGTGTGATAGAGGGATGGAGGAGTGTGTTATTAAGGGAGAGGAAGTGTGTGATGGAAGAGGACTGTGTGATGAGAGTGTGATAGAGGGATAGAGGGAGAGTGTGATAGAGGGATAGAGGGAGAGTGTGATAGAGGAATAGAGGGAGAGTGTGATAGAGGGAGAGTGTGATAGAGGAATAGAGGGAGAGTGTGATAGAGGGATAGAGGGAGAGTGTGATAGAGGGATAGTGTGATAGAGGGATAGAGGGAGAGTGTGATAGAGGGATAGAGGGAGAGTGTGATAGAGGGATAGAGGGAGTGTATGATAGAGGAATAGAGGGAGAGTGTGATAGAGGGATAGAGGGAGAGTGTGATAGAGGGATAGAGGGAGAGTGTGATAGAGGAATAGAGGGAGAGTGTGATAGAGGAATAGAGGGAGAGTGTGATAGAGGGATAGAGGGAGAGTGTGATAGAGGGATAGAGGGAGAGTGTAATAGAGGAATAGAGGGAGAGTGTGATAGAGGGATAGAGGGAGAGTGTGATAGAGGGATAGAGGGAGAGTGTAATAGGGGAATAGAGGGAAAGTGTGATAGAGGGATAGAGGGAGAGTGTAATAGAGGGAGAGAGTGATAGAGGGATAGAGGGAGAGTGTGATAGAGGAATAGAGTGATAGAGGGAGAGTGTGATAGAGGAATAGAGGGAGAGTGTGATAGAGGGATAGAGGGAGAGTGTAATAGAGGGAGAGAGTGATAGAGGGATAGAGGGAGAGTGTGATAGAGGAATAGAGTGATAGAGGGAGAGTGTGATAGAGGAATAGAGGGAGAGTGTGATAGAGGGATAGAGGGAGAGTGTAATAGAGGGATAGAGTGATAGAGAGTGTAATAGAGGGATAGAGGGAGAGTGTAATAGAGGGATAGAGAGTGTAATAGAGGGATAGAGGGAGAGTTTGATAGAGGGATAGAGGGAGAGTGTAATAGAGGGATAGAGGGAGAGTGTAATAGAGGGATAGAGTGATAGAGAGTGTAATAGAGGGATAGAGGGAGAGTGTGTTAGAGGGATAGAGGGAGAGTGTAATAGAGGGATAGAGGGAGAGTGTAATAGAGGGATAGAGTGATAGAGAGTGTAATAGAGGGATAGAGGGAGAGTTTGATAGAGGGATAGAGGGAGAGTGTAATAGAGGGATAGAGGGAGAGTGTAATAGAGGGATAGAGTGATAGAGAGTGTGATAGAGGGATAGAGGGAGAGTGTGATAGAGGGATAGAGGGAGAGTGTGATAGAGGGATAGAGGGAGAGTGTAATAGAGGGATAGAGGGAGAGTGTGATAGAGGGATAGAGTGAGAGTGTGATAGAGGGAGAGAGTGATAGAGGGATAGAGGGAGAGTGTGATAGAGGGATAGAGGGAGAGTGTAATAGAGGGATAGAGGGAGAGTGTGATAGAGGGATAGAGGGAGAGTGTGATAGAGGGATAGAGGGAGAGTGTAATAGAGGGATAGAGGGAGAGTGTGATAGAGGGATAGAGGGAGTGTGATAGAGGGATAGAGGGAGAGTGGGATAGAGGGATAGAGGGATAGAGGGAGAGTGTAATAGAGGGATAGAGGAATAGAGGGAGAGTGTGATAGAGGGATAGAGGGAGAGTGTGATAGAGGGAGAGTGTGATAGAGGGATAGAGGGAGAGTGTAATAGAGGGATAGAGGGAGAGTGTGATAGAGGGATAGAGGGAGAGTGTGATAGAGGGATAGAGTGATAGAGGGATAGAGGGAGAGTGTAATAGAGGGAGAGTGTAATAGAGGGATAGAGGGAGAGTGTAATAGAGGGATAGAGGGAGAGTGTGATAGAGGGATAGAGGGAGAGTGTGATAGAGGGATAGAGGGAGAGTGGGATAGAGGGATAGAGTGATAGAGGGATAGAGGGATAGAGGGAGAGTGTAATAGAGGGATAGAGGAATAGAGGGATAGAGGGAGAGTGTGATAGAGGGATAGAGGGAGAGTGTGATAGAGGGATAGAGGGAGAGTGTGATAGAGGGATAGAGGGAGAGTGTGATGGAAGGATAGTGTATGTAATAGGATGTGTGATGGAAAAGGACAGAGTGTGTTTTAGGTGTGTTTTGCTTTATTTGGCCAGGATTTCATTTCCAACCCGGCGTGTCTCAGCTTGCAAAGAGGAACCCAAACCTCACAAAACCAACATGGAGGGAAGCTCAGGGGAACAAACCGTGCTGGGGTCAGGTAAATGGCGCGTGACGCGACTGCTCTGCTGTAATTAGGGGAAGATGGAGTGCGGCCTGTCAAAGTTGCCTCTTATACACTGTCGGTTGAGTTGAACTGTTGAGCGCCGGATGGGAAAGGGGGTCCAGATGACAGGGGGACAGACTGTGCTCTCTCTCAGGTGAGGCCTAGTGCAGGCTCACCTCCTTTCGTGACCTTTGCACTGAAGCCACGAGGAAGCTCCTTCATAAAGCAAACGAAGCAAAAGGCCAATGCATTTGCATCAGGGCACTGGATGCTTTTTACTGACCCTGGCAGACTGCTAGCCTTCCTGTTCCTGTAAGTCTGATGATTCTTCGAAATGGCTGAAAGAGAAGAAGCAGAAAGACTGTGGGCGCCTGAATGAGCAGAAAGTATCGCTGGTACGCAAGGAGTCACGGACGTCCCACATCCCTTCCTCGCTTGGTAACACTTCACCCAATTAAGAAACACCCTGTGGAGCTGCTGGCCACAGTCAGCACTGCCATCATCCCAATTCAGTCCCATGCCGTGGGGCCCATCCACACACTGGAACAGTGGCTTAACATACCAGACTGGGGCCCATCCACACACTGGAACAGTGGCTTAACATACCAGACTGGGGCCCATCCACACACTGGAACAGGGCCTTAACATATACCAGATCATAGGGCCCATCCACACACAGGAACAGTGCCTTAACAGATACCAGACCTTGGGCCCCATCCACACACTGGAACAGTGCCTTAACAGATACCAGACCATGGGCCCATCCACACACTGGAACAGTGCCTTAACGGATACAGAATGAGCCTTAACAGGATGACCAGAAGGCTCAAACTGAACTTTCAACACCCCTCACACTGGAACCTCAGACTATTTCAGTCCTGTGACTTGTACAGTCGGTGATCCTTATTCAAACTCAGTCATGTAGGTTTTATAGTGCTGTCTTTGTACAGAGAAGCAGCTGTGTGTGACTGTTTAATCACAGAACTATGCGAACACTCTCTTTCTGGGTGACTTGTAGCAAACTGCAGTTGGCTTGTGTGGTGTGTGTGTGTGTGTGTGTGTGTGTGTCACAGGTGTGGTGGGGAAGGTCAAACAGCCAGCTCACAGGCTATTGTTCCTGTTGTGTTACAGATGGGTTTTTCCAGAGAAAAGTTCAATGCAATAAATCATTAATTCAAAGAAGAGCAGAATTTGATGTAATTTTCTGAAAATCTGTGGCAAACAACAATCCAATAAATGCACTGCTCTTGTGTACGTGTTTGTGATGGCAGGTGGAAGATAATAACCAATCCGTCCTTGCTGCTGCGACTATACGGCTACAGTTGAACTGTAGTACTGAAGGACTGAGTTTTATATTTTTTATGGGTTTGAATCCATATTTCAATGTGTAATTGCACATAAGTAATTTTTCAGGCACTAATGCCTAACGGCTATTCACAGAGCAGTGATACTGTACACATACGGTATGCATAAGGTTTGTTCTAGATAAACTTATTAGCAGTTGCATATTCTGTGTTACACGTATTTAACTAGAATTGCAGTATGCAGCTAGAAATCAAAAGGGAACACTTGAGCATATTCAGGAGTTCTGGCGCACGGGCTGTAATTATCATTTTGCTCAATTAAAAAGGGTTCTCTCTTTAGATCATTGCCAAGTGCCCGGAGTATAAACAAAGATGATGATAATCTGGGACAGACTTTTTAGAATCTCTCGCCGCTTTATTTGCCACAACTTGTCTTGTTGCCATCGCGACGAGGAAGCGGCGGAGGACGGAGGGTCACGGCAGACCTCCTGTGTGACTGTTAGTACCTGCATATGTCTTAATCCGCTCAATTTAGTGCTTTCTTTCTGCTTAAGCGGCAGCGAAGAATGCCAGGGAAGAGTCAGAACACACCTGTGGACCAGCCACCCCCGCGTCACGGCAACGGCTCCCTCCCACAACCACGCGTGTGGAGTCAACTAGGTTAGTCCGGAAAAAAGAAGAAGAAAAACATTTATGCTATGTTGAAATAGGTCCAGATCACTTTTTTTTTTACCCCCTCGCCCCCACAGGAAAACATTTTACGGATGTGTTTGTTCTGCAACATCCGCAACTTTTCTGTAACTTTTCGCCACCTATAAAAAATGACCCCCCCCCCCCCCGCACGCACGCGGAAGCCGAGAAAGAAAGTAGCAGCTTTGGACGGTCCCGGCAGCACGCATGTACACTATTCAAACATTAGCCTACATTTGCATGTATGTACATATCATCCGTATATGAGTTAATTTCCTATTTTTTAACATCTATACCACCTACAGAACAACCAACACCTCCACCATTTTGATTGCTGTTTATAGATTTTGGGAGGTATTTTGTAACAAGACAGATTTTAAAGTGTTGTTGTCCATTTCAGACCATGTGTAAAGTGACATCGGCCTAGCCTACTCACTCACCTACACGCACAGGACTCTTTGCTGAGCTTCGGCTAAAACAAGCCAAGACAGCGGCGAGAGATTCAAAGGGCCTCTCCCAGGCATGCTGTTTTTCTAGCATTAGCGGGATTAAAGGTGGATTTCCAAAGGCTCATTCCGACATGAGTTCTGTATCGCGCAGACTAAAACAATGGCGCGCTGCCATTTACACAGCGCAAATTATAGCCTGCAGTGTGACATTTTTGCAGGTTTCTTTTTTAAATCGATACACCTGTAAAGGGTTTAAGGGTGAATTTTCTTTCAGTGATGCCAATGCTAACTTGTCAACCCCTGGCTAGTCCAAGAGACTCTGGCTCTCGTTCAGGACTGGTGAGTCAATTCCTGAAGGCTAAATCACGTGTGGAGAGAAGAGCAGACCACCATGTTCGCTACAGATAGGCTACCGATGATAGGGGTTCTTTTCATCGCTGAATGTGATTATTTCTGGATTTTTAGGCTGTCAGGTGCCAACACACGTCTGTTTGATAGAGAAATAATTGTACTATTCCGGTAGGCTCTAATTTTGTTTTTAGAAGATGTGATCACACGATAATAATTCAGTTTTTTATTTAATAACGGAGAAATCCGGTTTTCTACATCATGTGTATGAAATCCGGAAATTGGGATCGGCGTGTTCTCCCTCTGGACCTGGTGGGCACCCGAAGGCCCTAGTTGGAGACTATTTTTTAAGTTGCCGCTATCTCCAGTCGAGGGAACACAACATGAGCCGCGCAGGCCCTATCACCCAGATCCTTATCGCCTACTTCACCCTCACCTACATCGCAGTCATGACATGTGCCCGACCTCCTCCTGCCTTCTCTTGTGGAGACGGCCTTTCCCCAAAACACCGGAATCAAAGGCAGCGGCGCTTAGGCTAGGCTACCTTTTAAACAGACTTGGTATAACATTGAGATCTGCAGCAGTCCCCACACACAACCCTTTCAAGATCAGCCCCTCTAAGGTAAACTATAGTCTCGCAAGCACGTGTAGGCCTACCGTAATCTCAACAGGAGGCAATAAGCATAGCCTTGGCTACATCAGTAAAATAATTTTGATCATCGCCTTTCTTGACGTGTTTTTATTGGCATGTCGTGTGCTCATGTTATCCCAAGTTTATTTTCAGTTAGTTATTAGAGATGCAAGATTTTTTCAGGTGAAAGTGATTATTGGTCAATTAAATCTGGCTGTAGCCTACTTGAAAATTGAGATGGAACACCACCAAACCGTCATCGGGTTAACAGCCTTGGTTTTGCGCCGGAGACATTTAATATTTACTTTGGTCAATTGTGCTTTGTGTAATTTGTTTTAATTGTCTGATATATATATATATATTTTTAAATCACCCTTCATTCACCAGAGAATGCTATGTTATAATATGTATTCCTTGATTCAAATCTAAACGGCTGTAAACACCAGCTGTAACAGAAAATTTGAGACAAAATGTCAGAATTCCCCCTAAACTAGTCTGAAGAAAATGCAGAAAGGAGTAGTTGCCAAATCTCACCATTAGAGGGCACTGTTTACTCACCAATCTGCCGCGTGCGGCCTGGCAGGGAGTTACAGAATGTTGTTAAAACGTAGTTACACATCAGTGTGATTAGCCAGACTGTTCCTGTATGATTAAACATCGTTTCGTTTCGAGTTGTTTCTTTAAAACTGGGATATAAATTTATATTAATGCATTAAATGTAGGGCTACTTGCTACTTACCACAACATTTGGTCAGTGATCTTTGCCTTTTTCATTTCTGGCCTGCTTATTTTGGCATGCCACAACATATTTGAATCAGTTTGTTCCTGGAGGCCCCTTTATGAAACACAATTGTGATTAATGAACTTACATGAAAGCATTTCATTTAGACATTTATGATTTAAATAAGTCTTTTCAGGTTTCAAGCATGTCTCATAAAGGCATAACTGACATACAGCAAATGCTTCCTCAACATAATAGATTGATAGCTATATCTTGGTTGTAAAGAACACTGACTTCTTTGATGGGAAATATACAACACTTTTGCTTACCTCATCCATTTTTAGAAATAATAACTCATGATGGATGAAATGTATAGCAGAAAAAACACTGACAGATTTCTTAGGACAATGTTCTTATGTTTTGGTTGCTAGCACATTTTGTTGATGGCATTTAATATTTAGGCTACTTTGGTTAATTGTGCTTTGTGTAATTTGTTTTAATTTTCAGTCTGATATAAAAATTTAAAAAAAATCACCCTTCATTCACAAGAGAATGCTATGTTATAATATGTATTCCTTGATTAAAATCTAAACAGCTGTAAACACCAGCTGTAACAGAAAATTTGAGACAAAATGTCAGAATTCCCCCCTAAACTAGTCTGAAGAAAATGCAGAAAGGAGTAGTTGCCTGTTGGAAAGATAAACCATTGTGCTGGCCGCTGTGTTGCCTTAAAGGTGCCAATCATAGTGCAGTTTGTGTCTGGCAGAGCATCTAATTGGCTGTGTAGCTTTTAACCTTTGACCCCATACTGTAGCTATGGGGATGTGTGCGGTGATAAAAATAAAAAAACCTGTTGGCAACAAAAGAAATGTAATTTTAATGCTCTAAAAAATACAGCAAAATATTGATAATAAATATGACAGCAATCTGGATCACACTGCCGTAGTCTAAACTGTGGAGGATGGTGGATTGTGTTTTCACGACCGTTTGTATCAGGTTAGTATAGCCTACTGTCTGAGTAAAAAACAAACAGACGGTCAGAAAAAGTCTACGCTCACCTGATAACTACCAACAGGCAAACAAAAAAATATATATTCCACGCAAAGAGCTTTTTCTCTCTTTGTTTATTAAATGACTATACAAAAGCGAGAGGGCGTAAAAACACAAGGACTCTGCACATTTAAACATAGCAGGGAGACCCTCGTTCACAAATAAATATGGCCTACCTCAGAAAGGGAGTTTTTTTTTTGTCAACGGTAAATCTAATGGCATTGGTGCAAATCAATGGTAGAATGTCAAACACAGCAGCCCGCTCCCGTGGCTTAGCAAGACTGACATGACATAAATGGATAACTAGCCATCATTACGCCAAAGATAGTTTGCTCAGCTAAATTGATTTCTCGCGGCTGCCTCCGTGGTGTTTAGCGTCGCTGTGCTTCACTAAACATTTTGTATCTGGCTCCAAGAAAATCCCGCTAACACTGTATACGTGTAGCCTACCGGTGTATTTAATTCATGTGTCCATGCACACACATCTCATTTCACACTTGGATAAAGTACCCGTCTTGGCATCGTCACACAGACTACACAAGCGGACTCAGCGAATAATACTATAAAGTATTCAGGTGCGTAAGTGGAGTTTGCTAGAGGTGGGCAAAGATCAAAAAAATGCATACAGGTGTACAGAAACAATTGGCGGTAGGGATTGATGTTGGCTACCGCCAGCTTGTGGTTTAGAACCTGCGTGACTACAGCAGCTATCCCCGCGGAGGCAGGGCGGCCCGACGACAGCTGTGTGTATGGAAATTATTATTATTTTTTTTGTTTGTTTGCTTTTCGACTGCAAGTGAACTGCCGCGCTCGCAAATACGATAATCCCACTCGAGGCGCTGGCGGAAACTCGTACAATTTAAACAGAAGACTTCAACAAAGTCTCCTCCTAAACATGAACTTTTGCAGATTAATTCCAGGAAGCAGAGGAAAGGCTAGGGGGTACATGATGTTTTCCACCTGGCCGGGACAGAAGGAAGGGCAATTTACACAAAAAAATTGATCTGACCTTCTTAGCGTCTGTGCATGTAAATATTGGTTAATAAGGCTTCAAAGGCTTTGATGTGGAGAAAGGGAATCTACTGTGTCAATACAAGTCTTAAAATGTTGTTTCCACGCTCTTAGCGCTGTTGGCAAAACTCTTAGTTTCAACTTGTCATCTCTTATGGTTTAACAGTTCATCACACACGATAATACTCCCAGACTGTCTGATTCTAGAGACTCCGTAAAGTGCATCCTGTGAGCTGCAACTGATCTGAGAACGCTGCCCGCCTTTGCAGCGCGACTCGAGAGCATGTCTGTTGTGTAGGCTACAAGGCTGACGCTCCACACACACACACACACACACACACACACACACACACACACACACACACACACACACACACACACACACACACACACACACACACACACACACACTAGCATAAAAAAACATGAATAGGCTCCCAGCTGGGCTGAAGAGCTCGCTGTAACAACAGCATAGGTCTGAAACAAAAGCAGAGTGTGCAGAGAAATGTGAAACGTCAGGAAAAAGGCCGGGACGCAAACAGCCGCGCTAGCGCGAGGTAGATTACGGTTGCACTCCATTCGGAGAGCCGTCGGATTAACTCTTTGTTTGACGAAATCGATAATTCTTCTGTCGGTTTGTTCTGCCAGTGTTACAAAATACTACATTGTTTGGGTTGTCTCGAAACACGACGGTGAACAGACAAGGGACACACACACACACACACACACACACACACACACACACACACACACACACACACACACACACACACACACACACACACACACACACACACACACAAACAAGAATGGAAGGTTTTGTTTATGATTTTAATTTAGTTCGTTGTATTACTCATAACAAACTAGCCTACCTTTTGACTTGCCATTCTGTAACGTTCTAAAACTGGTCTAAAGAAATGGCACATTCTGTGTTAGTTAAACCACTTGTTAGTGAGTGTAAAGTGAAAGAGTAATTGTTAGAGTACATGTACAGAAAGAGTACATGTTACCATTTAATAGTGTTTTATTCTGAAACTTTAAACACAGGCTACTTTAATGAAAGTCTTCAAGGGGACAAGTGTTCTCATAAAATGTCAGTTATTTTCCCATTGCCTTATTCTCAGTAGTCTATGTTGTGTACATTCTGAACGATTATAGGCCTAATTGCTAACATGTCACAATATCAGTGCATAGCCTGCAACTATTATGGGCACTCATTTAAAAAGATATTTGTGCCAAATAAAACACAAAATGAGGAAAATTGCTTCTTGTATTCCATTACAACTCCAGTAGTAATGGGAATGGAGGCCTTTGAACGGTTTGTGTGGGCAGTTGAAAAAGATGTTTTGTGTGTGGAGTTGGCTGTTGCACTTTTTCCTCTCTTTTTGGAAGGCCAACACCTCAGTGACGTTGCCCACTTATTATTGTTTGTCAGCTTCGACTTTTTGTCATCTATCCTCTTCTGCCAAATATCATCACTTGAATTGTACCGTGATTCTTCCTGGACGCAGCCCAAGGTTTATGTCTTTATGTCTCAGGCTGCCCTCATCAGACGTGGCCCCCAAGGGGCCTCTATATTAATCACGGCTCAGAGGGAGGGCCTCGCACAAGCCTGGGACATTCCTGCGATGTCTAGCCCTCAGGCAGGAGGAGGAGTCGGGCACGACAGTTTCACCGTGGAGGCAAGGTACGAGCCAAACCGTTGCCAAGAGTCTTCTCCCTAAAGAGGTCACCCACACCCTTCTGGCATGTCAATAACAAGAGCAATTAGATATTGTAATTAAAGATTAATGCCGTTTAATCGATTTTTGTCATTCATCCACTCAGTCTCTGCGGAGCGGGTGCTTGTGCCTGTGCTGTGTCTCCATGAAGACAGAGTTTTTCAGTATAGTCTCTGCATACAGACCCAAATGGCTGTGATTCACTTTTGTGGGAGGACATTTTACAACAGGGTTTGGGGGTCAATTCCTTTTCTTTGAAATATATTCAGGAAATTAATTGATATTCAATTAATGAATTGAAAAATTCCCAAAATGTTTTATGGAGATTTTTGAGTTCATGAATTTAATTTTTAGTTAATTCCCTGAGATTAAATAGAATTGACCCGAGCTCTGTTTTGCTGCTGGTAAAGCAGAAAGATTTGTCAAAGACCCCTCAGAGAGAACGAGGGGAGGGCGAACACAAAACAGGGATGTATGCTTCTTTGTTTTTCTACTTACAAGATAACAAACCTTTGGCGAGAGCTTCAGATGTACTTATTGACACTACTAGATCTATGCCTGGTATAAAAAGTTTGGAAAAGTCATTTCAGGTGGTTTAATCTATTTCAAAGACACAATACAAAGCATTCCTGGTGATAGCAACAAGGGATGTGTACTCCGATTTCTGAGAAAAGTGATTATAATTTAAGGTGGCCGGAATGATGGTTTGGAATGGAATGATGGTATGGTTTGGTATGGAATGATGGTATGGTTTGGTATGGAATGATGGTACGGTTTGGTATGGAATGATGGTACGGTTTGGTATGGAATGACGGTACGGTTTGGAATGGAATGATGGTACGGTTTGGTATGGAATGATGGTACGGTTTGGTATGGAATGATGGTATGGAATGGAATGGAATGATGGTATGGTTTGGTATGGAATGATGGTATGGTTTGGTATGGAATGATGGTACGGTTTGGTATGGAATGATGGTACGGTTTGGTATGGAATGATGGTACGGTTTGGTATGGAATGATTGTATGGTTTGGTATGGAATGATGGTATGGTTTGGTATGGAATGATGGTATGGTTTGGTATGAAATGATGGTATGGTTTGGTATGGATTGATGGTACGGTTTAGAATGGAATGATGGTATGGTTTGGTATGGAATGATGGTATGGTTTGGTATGGATTGATGGTACGGTTTGGAATGGAATGATGGTATGGTTTAGTATGGAATGATGGTATGGTTTGGTATGGAATGATGGTATGGTTTGGTCGGGATTGATGGTACGGTTTGTTATGGAATGATGGTATGGTTTGGTATGGATTGATGGTATGGTTTGGTATGGAATGATGGTATGGTTTGGTATGGATTGATGGTATGGTTTGGAATGGAATGATGGTATGGTTTGGTATGGATTGATGGTATGGTTTGGAATGGAATGATGGTATGGTTTAGTATGGAATGATGGTATGGTTTGGTATGGAATGATCGTATGGTTTGGTCGGGATTGATGGTACGGTTTGTTATGGAATGATGGTATGGTTTGGTATGGAATGATGGTATGGTTTGGTCGGGATTGATGGTACGGTTTGTTATGGAATGATGGTATGGTTTGGTATGGAATGATGGTACGGTTTGGCTTGTTGCTCTATCCTGCATGGTTAATGCACTCTGACTAATTTTTCCGTGTGCTGTGAATGTTAAACAGATCAAACGTATCATATTATGTAGTGTAAGGAAATGGGTCCATCAATGCAAAATGTGAATGTATGTGCCCAGTATTGCTCTGCGGGCCTTCAAAAGCCAAGCATACCACTCTACTTGGCTGTCCATCTTGGATTGTAACAGGATATCCACAAGGCGTTTTTGTGTCCGTTCACTTGTGAAATGATTGTCGGTTTTGTACTATGAGGCGTGAACTGAGAAATGTCAACGGAAAGTGGAAAAACTGTATGAAATAATAATGTTGCAATGGATGGTCATCGCTAGCTCAGGGTAAAGGCCCAAGTATGATTTACACTCAATGCTGGGCCATTTCCACTCAATGCTGGGCCATTTCCACAAACACTTCTGGGCACATTTTCCTTGGCACCTTTTTAGGGGCGGCTTCATTTCCTGTACAGCCTCTGAACTCATCTCTGTATGGTACATCATTATTGCAGCGAGGACTGTTCTGGTGGAGATCTGGCTATTTGAAATAATCCAACTCAAATAAATAACCCAAAACTCTCCTGAATAATCCTGGGGAAATGTCAACAAATCATTTTACCAACCAAAATGTAGAATCGCATAAAATAATAATTTTATTGGGTGAAAATGTACATATTTTTAAAATGGTCAGTAATCAACTAGAATTGAACAGATGGCTCAAGGGTTGAAACAGGCCCAGGTGTGGTACCTTACAGCTCAAACTCTCAGGTCCTGTAGAGGGAATTCTCAGCAGCTGATTGGCTGCCTGGAGTTCAGGCTTACTCAGTCAGCTGTTTGTTGGAAGGTGGCGCCATTTGAAAAGTTGGAAGGGCCTCATAAATCATGTTGTGCCACGTTCTCCAGTAATTAATACTGTCAGATCCGATCACAAAGGACAGCAGGCCGAACTGGAACTTTTGCTAATTATCATGGGGACTTGCAGAATTTTAGGAGATGCGGTGAAACGGACTGGGTGCCCACACCGCTTTGCTGGACCGCTGGCCTGTTTCAGATTATAGCGGCTGTAGAATTTCCACTGTGACCCAGATATGTCCCCCGAAGCAGAGCAGGGAGGAAGACTGGACACGTTGCTCTACTATGTGGGTAAATGGTAATAAAGGCTGGCCACAAGTGAGGATGACTGCAGAAGATGAGTACTTTGTGTTTCATCTTGACCTGTAGTGTGTTCTCCCAGGTGAAAAGCAAGCACCTTTATTTATTAATTTATATATTATATACCTCTACACTCTGCACCGTATGTACTGTGAATCGCTGTGTACTGAGCCGTAATGTGTTAATGGCTGCCACTTGTTTTAAGTCTCTGTTTGAATGATGTATGTGTGTTCTGCTGCTAATAATAGTGTGCATTTCCCCACTGGGGATCAATAAAGTATATCAAGCACCTCTTCCCCTGGGTTTCTAACGGGCGTGCGCAATGCCGGCTATTCCCTTTAGGATTTTAGTCCAAGTTCTGCTCTTAATTATTTAATTAGCCCAATCATGTATTTGATCTGACATGACTGGTAAAGTGGCGATGCCACAGCTGTAAACTGCACCCTGTGTGACCCTGGTTAAAATGCTTAACGGCGTTCCGATAAGGCGTGAACAGGAATTGGTGTTCACAGCTGTTTAGGAAATTAAGCCAGAGTAACTGGTTAAAACGCAAACCCTCACACACACACACACACACACACACCGGCCCTCCCTCACTGGGCTTGTGCGCCCCTGGTTTATAGACTCTGCTCTCAGTACTGAAATACCACATTTGTGGAAATGCTTAAATAGTGGAGGCCACAGATCAAATTGCACTGTTGTAATGAAGCCGATAAGCCGTACATTTTGTTGTTGGCGCTGTGTGTGTGTGTGTGTGTGTGTGTGCATGTGTGTTGTGGTTTTGGTGATATTCTATTGGCGTGATTCAATGCACATGTACAAGGCTTTGTTTTACATTTCTGTAGAAAAGGAAGAATTTTTATTTAGCTGCCTGCAGCCTCATTGCCAGTCTTATTTGATCATTTCTTCCTGGCCTTCTGCCAGTGCACAAGAGCGCAGAAATGTCACTCGTGATGGAGCCACATTTCTTTCATACTTGAAAATCCTCCACTTCTCAGTCCTTGTTAAATTGAACTGTGGAAAAAGCCTGGTCTAATATGAAGTTGACATACCATCTTGTCAAACAATCCCATTGCCTAATTAGAAAATTTACATGGCTAAAAAATCCAGAATTAGCATGGAGAAATTGCTCTATTCATGTCTGACAACTTTGAATAGAACCGGTCCACATATTTTAATTTTTCTAATGTTGTAATGGGGCCGTCAAATATTGTGATTATAATCACTATAATCATCATGCTTAATTCACAGTATCTTTTGAATTAAAGGATTCAGTTCAATATAATTTCATGGGAATCAGGCATTGTCAGTTGGCAATAACTGACAGTAGAGGATATAGCTCCTTTTCCCTCTTCACTGTCTGAAATATAGGCCGTCTTTATTTCCTGTGGATTTTCTAACTTTCTAACAGAACCAAAAAAAACGGTTCTGCTTTTTTGAGACTACTAGCTTTGATTAGTTTGATTTGTTTTGCATTCCAGTGCATGGAAATTACAGTATTATTAATAACTTCAACTATACCATAGTCATAACATTCATTGTAAAAATGAAAAAATGCGCACTTCATTCATATTTCGCGATTGCATTATTAGTTTAGTCACATGTGACTGAAGGGAATTTTGCTTATATTTATGGGAAGATTCTGTGGTTTGCAAATGGGTGGAATAAACTCCACACATACCTGTCCTTTCTCACTTGAACTACCATTCATAAACCTCTAAAGACTTAAATTGGATTATATTTACCTTCAATTTGTTGTTACAAATAGAATAAACTTTCTTGAGGCATAACCTTTTTTTCTCTTTTGCACGAAAGCAGAGCTGGAGACGATGTGCTTTTTTCTGAACATAGTCTGCAAAGGTTGAACAGAGGTCATCTTCTTTGAAGCCACCCATAGACAAAGATGCTGAAAATGACAGTTAGCGATGTGCTTTGTGGATGTAACTGGAAGTCTCCGCCGACACAAAGGAAGACCTCTCTTCCAGTTGAAAAGTATCAGCTGGGCAGGCAAAAGCGGTCGACACAATGAGAGGTTTTGCTTTCTATTTATTTAAAGTTTAGCGTCTGGCTTTTAATCAGGACCGTCAGCATTAAGCATCAAATGGCTTGTTATGATTTATGCCTTGACGAGCTGTCACAAATGACCTGACGCATTATGTCTTTTTCTATAGACGGCCAGGAACTCTCCCCGTTTTTTATTTGCTTGTGTGCAGCTCTTCTTGTTTCGCCCTGTGAGCCGCCAGGGGTACACTCGCGCACATGAAAGGAAAGACGCGGCGCTGTATTAAAACAGAAATCAAACACTCTCAGTTTGCTCACCTGGACCCACAGTTTTCCTACAGGCATTAGTAAACAAAGAGGATCGCCTGTCAAGGAAAACACGCTACGGCGTTTTCCACCGCAGCCCCGCGCAGCGGCTGATCTCTTTACCCACAATCCTCTCACCCTTGCAGCTCAGAAGTATGCTCACCCCATTCATTTTTAGAAGCGTGGGAGAAATGACGATGACCTTTGTAAATGATAATTAAAAGAAGAAAAGCAGCAAGTTACTAATGGTTTATTCACATTAATAGCCCATAAATATGCCTGCTTGGTCAATAATTTAATTATAAATTTCATGCCAAAAAGGTCTAGCCAAAGGTAATTTTTGTTCTTACTTTTTTTGTTTGTTTTTGTTTTATGTATTGAGGATATCTGTCTTATTTTTAAAATTCTTGTTTGTGATGTGAGGGGAACTATGCACAAGCCCGTTGGCTTCCTTTCCCCGTCCTAGCACAAACCTGACACTTTATGTGCTGAATAAATAAACTAAAGTATTATGCAAGAATAATTTTCAACAATAGACAATACACTTTAATCTCTGGCAAATGTAAAGTATTAACTGTTAGCCTAATGGTTGTGATTCTTAAAGATATTCTCTATCTAAAATAAATATTTCTAAGAATTATTTTCAGAATTTTACTGCTTTTCCATAATATAAAAGTAAAACACAGAATTTCTGTACGCTGGATGTAAGATGTAAAATGGACGAGAGATGAATGACCCAGAAGAGGAAAATATGTGTCGTCCCTCAATCTCCCTCCAACACTTTCAGAGGCAATGGCTTGATGCTGGGATCCGTGCGGAATCCATCAGGCCCAAACAATCTCCAGATATTAGGTTTAGACGTTTGAAGTGGGAGATTGTTTTTAAAAGGACTGAAAGGAAATCTATATTTTTAATGTACATGTGTAATTTGAAGGGTCAGGCTTCAGCAATTAGATGGGTAATCAACTTGTCACGGCGTATCTGTTGGGGGGTTTTTCTTCCCTCTTTCTTTCATGCGAGCCCAGACTCGGGCCTTACTAAGAACATGCACATCTGGCCCTGGCACTGAGCACGCACTGCGTACAGTACAGCGACAAACATACAGCGTATTCCGCGCTTGATGTATTGTGCATTGCGGTCGGGCTGAAATTATCTCAAACTACAAGGTGATCAATAAAACATGAGACTCTTTTGTACTCTCCTCTCCAGTTCAGAAACCTTCAAACGTGCCCGAGGCAAGAAGAGGAGCTGGAAAAAAGGGGGTTTAAAAAAAATCTAATTTGTTCTGCTTTTGGAGACGGTCCCTTCAAGGAACCCTGTGCAAACACTGGCGACTGATATGAGGGATGAACAGGGGCAAATTTGACCCCAGCTGACAGATAAACCATATTTCTCTGGGCCTTTTTACGTATTTTTTTTTTTACAGAGCTGTTATTACAATGAAGGAGTGAGGTAAATCAGTAATACATGTCACTTATACATTGGCTTGTAAACCAGGACAATAGAGGGGGATAAAAGCACTCTGGGGAGATCCAGGGGCAGTTGGCAGCTGCACCTGAGGGGGGGGGGGGGGGGGGTGGGGGGGGGGGTGATGTGGTGGGCTTGTTTGACTCCAAGTGGGCCAGAAAGCCCCCTGTCCGTTATTTAAAAAAGAGAGGAAAAAACACAAGCCGTTCTTCTCTCTAAATCAGTTGGCAACAAGTTTTAAAAATGTAGTTTTGTCAGCTATTATAATAAAACACTGCTGGAAATTGAAACTTATTTTCTCACACTGCTTTATTTAAATTGATCACTTGGACCAGGAGTCCCCTCCAGGACTGGAGTTAAACCTGCAGACACTGCGGCCCTCCAGGACTGGAGTTAAACCTGCAGGCACTGCGGCCCTCCAGGACTGGAGTTAAACCTGCAGGCACTGCGGCCCCTGCAGGACTGGAGTTAAACCTGCTGACACTAGCGGCCCTCCAGGACTGGAGTTAAACCTGCAGGCACTGCGGCCCCTGCAGGACTGGAGTTAAACCTGCTGACACTGCGGCCCTCCAGGACTGGAGTTAAACCTGCTGACACTGGCCATCCAGGACCGGAGTTAACCATGCAGGCACTGTGGCCCTCCAGGACCGGAGTTAAACCTGCAGTCACTGTGGCCCTCCAGGACTGGATTTAAACCTGCAAGCACTGTGGGCGTCGTGGACTGCAGTTAAACCTGCAGACACTGCGGCCCTGCAGGACTGGAGTTTGAGATAGTGAGATAGTGATAGATTGTGAGTTAGTGACTTAGACTGTCTTTCAACACAAAGCAAAACAGTTACAAGTTACCACTGATAGGAAACCACAACAACTTGCTGACACTGCGGCCCTTCAGGACTGGGAGTTAAACCTGCAGGCACTGCGGCCCTCCAGGACTGGAGTTAAACCTGCTGACACTGTGGCCCTCCAGGACCGGAGTTTGAGATAGTGATAGTTGTGAGTTAGTGTCTTAGACTGTCTTTCAACACAAAGCAAAACAGTTTTGCAGAGTTGCAGTGAACCAGGTCCAGGTCACGTTTATGATGTAAACTTTGTGAAATCTTCTGTGTTCGGTGTGTGTTTTTGTATTAACACATCCTGTGGGTTTCCTGTCTCTATTTTCATTGATGAACACAAAAGCAAAGTGATTGAATAAAGGCTCAGTCATTTTTAAAGGCAGAAAAGCTCAGTGGTTCTTGTTAATGAAGTAATGTAGACGGGCTCAACTTCTCATTCTCTGAGTGCTGAACCATTGTAAATCTCTTCTGCTCATGTCTGTTGTAGACATCAAGATAACCTGGATGAGTTACACTCGGCTAATTGAAATGTGTAGTTATATTTAGGAAAAGTGAAATACGTGCATCTGGTACACACATTTGTCGGTACTGGAATTTGAAAGGAAACTGTGATTTTAAGGACCCCGTTTTACAGTAGCGCAGCTCATTTGGTAGTAAAATGTGATCATTTCCATATCAAAAAGCAGAATTTAAAGCTCTCTCTATGTTCTGTGTACTGGGGAGTGAGAATTGTTTTGATGTAGCTAAGAAAAACCAAAGAGACGTTCAGAAGGGTCTTTATAGTGGTCCCCGTCACTACCTGGAGGTTGTTTCGTTTGCCTTAAATATCAGCCAATAAAAGAGTCCCCAAGGGGGTGTGGAAGCTGTAACCGCTGGTTTTAATTGGGTCTTCTGTTAATGACCCCCCCGGCCCTCGGGTTAAGCCTTTCCTCTCTTCAGAAAGGCCAATCACCTGAAGAATTTTCCTGTCTGAGTTCAGTTTAACTGCTGGAGATAAAAGCAGGGGGTTTGGCGAAAGGGGGACTCCCTGTGGGGGGGGGGGGGGGGGGGGGGAGTAGAGGTTTATTATTTTTAAGCTTGATCTAAACACCTGCCCCCCCCCCCCCCCCCCCCCACACACCACCACCCCGCTATCTCATAACACTGAACACCATTAGGCTACTAATCTGAATGCATGACAATTTGTCTCCAAACTTTTTAATTAATCTGCCATCTGCAGTGAGTAAGCTCATTAGGGTCAGGTGTTATATGGGTGACATCATACCAAGGTATGTGCCCCCCCCCCCCCCCCCCCTCCATTTGAAATGCCCATTTAATCCCCGAGGGAAATGCCAAGTGCAACTTGAACCCCTCATTTTGGATAATCAGCATTACAGGCCAGGATGTAGCTTCTTGTACTCGCCATGGCAACAAATGAGGCGCTTTTGCGTGAGGCGTGTTTGACTGGGGGGGGGCGCTGTTGTGCTCCCTTGTTCCCCAGGTGCAGCCTAAGCTCGTATACGATCAATCGATGAAAAAATGGGAGATGCGTTTTTTAGGCACTAGTGCCAGTTAAAGAGGTTGTGTG